>PVJL010000117.1:0-313155 GCA_004026885.1 Lyroderma lyra | reverse complement strand
TAAAATTGGGAATGGAGCTACCATTTGACCCAGCAATCCCCCTTCTGGGGATCTACCCAAAAAACCTGAAAACCTTTGTCTGCAAAGACCTATGTACCCCAATGTTCATCACAGCACTGTGCACAGTGGCCAAGACATGGAAACAACCACAGTGCCCTGCGACAGATGACTGGATAAAGAAGCTGTGGTACATATACACAATGGAATATTACTCAGCTGTAAGAAAAGATGAAATATTGCCATTTGCAACAAAATGGATGGACCTGGAGACCATCATGCTTAGTGAAATAAGCCAGACAGAAAAAACAAAGAACTGTATGACCTCACTCATATGCGGAATATAAAACTGAAAGCAACAAAGAGAAAAGAAATGAACAAACAAACAAATAACCCATGGACACAATCTATAGTTTAATGTTTATTTGGGGACGAGTGGGTTAGGGAGGGGAGAAAGGGGAGGGGGTGGGGGGGGAAGCTAAATATAAGGTGATGGAAAGAGAGGTCACATTAGGTGGTGAACTTATTATACAACAAGTGGACAATGCACTGTAGAATTGTATGCCTGAAACCTATGTAATTCTTGCTAACAGATGTCACCCCAATAAGTCTAACAATAAAAATGTTAAAAAGAAATGTTTTTGAGTTTCAAAATATATTAGAAACTCTAGGATATTTACATATATGAGGTCGGACAATTAATTTCGTGAACTCATCTAGAAAAAGTGCTACATACCTCATTGCCGAATATCACTGCAGTCACCTTCGAAGTACTCCCCTTAGTAAGCTGTGCACCGTTGCCAACATTTAGTCCACCCTTCAAAGCAATTTTGGAACTCTTTCTGGAATGGTCATCAGAGCTGTCATCATGCCCAAAATGTGACATTGAAGTCCCACTGTCATAACCTTCCCAACATAAGCATATGGTGGCAAGTTCATGAACTTCATTGTCAGATTTTAGGCATGATGACAGCTCTGATGGCCATTCCAGAAAAAGAGTTCCAAAATTGCTTTGAAGGGTGGACTAGGCACAGGCATCAGTGCACAGCTTCCAAAGGGGAGTACTTTGAAGGTGACTGTAGTGATATTCGGCACTGAGGTATGTAGCACTTTTTCTAGGATGAGTTTGCGAAATTAATTATCTGATCTCATATGTCTATAGTTTCTTCTGGAAATCAGTTCACTCCCAAGTGTATAAAGTGGTGTGTGTGTGAGATGGGGGAGTTAATGAGAAGAATAGAGAGCTCTCTGATCTTTAAGTGGTTACCAAAAATAATAATAATAATAATAAGCATAATGACAATAACCTGGGTTATTTCAAAAGCTGGCTGTCTGAGTTGGACATAATTTTCCTTCCAAGATCAAAAGACTAGTCTTTAGTCAAATAAAGGTTGATAAAATCATGAGTGAGCTTTCTGGGGAGTGACCAGGGCAATTAGTTTTCCGTGATGACAGCTCCACATAGTTGCAGATCAGATAGGAAAACAAGAGCACAAGTCAAGAATTGAAGCAGAGGTTTCCTTGAATTCATGGCCTTAGAGTGCATGGGAGATGAATCTGTGCAAGGACCTTGTAATAACTAAGATGAAAAAAATTGAACAACAAATATGTAGAATTTCAATGCCAGAGAATTAGTGTTAGTCAAGTTAATTTTTTTCATAAATCCCAAAGGACACAAGTCATTTGCCTTTGTTCTAAGTTTCAGTGACTTTGTTGATGTGTCTTTAGAGCCCATTTTTCCAGGAGTCCTTAGAGGGATGACTGTTGTCATTTATAACCTTTCAAGTGACCAGATATAAGGACAGAATCCATAACCCATCCAGGTAGAAGTAAACCAAGGCAGCTGTGCTCTGAGAGCAGGCTCCTTTGTTCTAGTGCATCATGTGTTGAGTTTCAGAGAATACTTCTCTCAGGAATTACTTAAGCATTCATTGAATGGTTTTATCTCTACAAGTCTAACAGTGTGAGGGCATAGAGATACTTTATAAGATACTTGAGGTGCTTACAGTTTATCTTGGGACACAGGAATTCATGATTTTATTAGAAAACAACTTCACAGCATCACTGAGTGCTGTGCTGTACTGACTTGATGCTCATAATATGGTCTGAGGACCCACAGCATTGGTGTCACTGGGCACTTGTTAGAAATGCAGACACTCGGGCCCACACCCAGACCTACTGAATCAATACCTGCTAGTTAGCAAGACCCTGGGTGATTTATATGCACATGAAAAACAAGACCAGTGCATTCTTGGACTACTGGTATTGAGTTGGATGCATAAATCACCTGGGGACTTCTAATTCTGCTGATTTTTAGGCTCCAACCCTAGCATGTTATATTTTAGCATATGGATAAGAGTGTGAGCTGTTAGTGAAATCTGCTCTGGTTTAAATGATGGTTTTGACTCTTACTAGATGTGCTAAGAACCAAACAATCCAACCTGATTGGGTCTGTTAGCTCATCAGTGAATGAGGGAAACCAAACCTACTCAGCAGGACTGTGACATTTATCATGGTTCTTGGTATATAGTAAGTAATAGAAATGTTGGTTATTTTTATTCTGATGGTCAGCAAAGTTTGGGAACCACTACACTATGGCAATGTACTTGGTTTACTTTACTGATGAGAAAAATAGGTCCCCTTGGGTAAGAGCTGAGTGAAGAATAATTCCATCAGCACCATTCCCCCAACATGTATACTCATGGACACACTTGGTGCTAGTGTTTCTCTTCATATCTGGAGTGGCTTTTCAATATCCAAGATTCCCAGAAGTCCAACTATCTACTCTCTTAAAATCTGGCCTAAACCTCATTGCACCCTTGATTAACCCACATTAGCAAGGCAAGATTTTTACTGAAGTGTCTTATATACTTAGGGGTTCTGGAGACTTAATATTAATACCAAGAAAATAACTTCCAGAAGATGTGAGGTATTCCGAAGCGGGAGAGAAATTGACCCCAGTTAGCTACCCAAGTTGGAAAAAAAATCTTTCCTGGTAAAACTGAACCATGTTATCTTTTTATCTTCGGGTCATGCTGAGGTAACAAGGTATTTATAGGGAAAAGAAAATTACATACACACAGCTTAGTTAACCCAGGAATACCAACTAGTAGAGCCCTCATGCCCCACTTTAAAAATTCTGGAGACCTCAGTTCTTCCTGAGCAGCTGATGAAAGTTGGTGATGCTATTTATCAGTGCTTGTGCCATTCTCTCATAACACTTCTCTACCTAGTTTTTGGCTTTGAACGTCTTGTTAGAATACCCACATTTGTTTCTAGACGCATGCATTCTTACATAGGAGTTTGCCATTGGCCACACCCTTGGGAACCGTTGTCATTTAGCCTGTTTTTAAGAGTTAAATGGAAATATGAACTGCCTCATAGGATTATAAAAATAATGGAGCTAGTGTTTACTAAAGGGGTCAGAGGAAAATTTAACGCAGACTAAGCCATCCGAAAATGGTGGCCAATGTAACTGTACACTCACCCCTTCAGTGGGTGGGGTTCATTTCCTTCTGGCAATTCATCAAATTCAATTTGGTACCATTTTATATCACTTTGTTATTTAAATGACAAGTATTTAACCAGTTCAGTTAATACCTCTGAATTCCTTTTTGCCTTTCCCCATCAAAATGATGTGCAGTTGCCCTCAGCTCAAAGTAAAATGCTTGTTCTATGGTAATATAAGGCAACTCAGCTGAGCTCCATGCTTGCAACCAGCCAATTTCAATCGTTCCCTGGATGATAAAGCTACACCCAGAATGCTTTGGTAACAGTTTTGCAAATTACTAGTAGTATTGTATTTCAGACCTATTGTAAATTGCAAATACAAGTGTGTCTATGTAAGTGTGTGTATTTTTAATTCAACAGCTATAGGTCAAATAAGTTGAGGAAGTAAATATTTTACTTGATCAGAAGCCATATTGCAGATTTATTCATAATCAGTAGTTTTATTCAGATGTGGATTCATGAGCATTTCATACTGTATTTTCTAAGTTATCACTCAGCGATCTCTTTGGATTAGTGGGAAGATATGTCACTTGGTACCAGTTATTTGGCTTTTGTCTTGTGAAGCCAGGGTTTCTAAATAGTGTGTGTTGTTTTTTGATAGATTTCGCCTGTTAACTTCAGGTATAAAGTTTTTTTAAAATCTCTGCAGCTGTCCCCCCAAACAGGCTGTGATTATAGTCTCCCACTCGTCTGCTGGTTCCTATTCATTTGCTAACATTGTGCCTGAAGCGGATCACCATTCAGGTCAGCCATTTTTGAAAGATTGTGATTCCCACACCTTCCAACCGAGGACAGTCACATAATAGTCACTCTGTCACACTCGGCCCCCACCTTGGCTGTAATCTACCACCAGTCCAGACAACAAAGACTGCTTGTGACATTGTACCTTATAGAGGTCTATACTTGCAAAGCAACAGAAACCAACTCTAGCTAACTTTAGCAAAATAGGGAATTGTTGGTGGGTCATGGTAGTTCAGCAAATTAAAAGTCTAGCTGAGTAAGGGCGGGAATCAGGGCAGTTCAGGGCATCTAGGTATCTAATTGACTGTGTCATTTGGAAGCTATTTGGGATGAATCGTCCCCAACCTTATTTCTTTTTTCTGTCCTTGCAATGCTCTGCTCAAAGCCCAAAGTCATAAGAGAGAAAACATGATTATCTGAGCTTGGATCACATGCAAGGCATCTTGACTAACAGTCGCACTAAGATCATAGACAACGGTAGAGAAGAGATGCCCCATTGGGATGGTGTCACCAGTCATAGGAATGAGTGACTGGATGGGAAAACAAGTCGCCACAAGTGCTTTATAGGATTGTTTAGCCAGTTTATAATCATAAATGATCATTATAAAAAATGTAGACACCCAAGAGAAGGAAAAAAATCAAAAGGGCATAAAAGGAGATTTGTTTCCTTTTTCTCAGGGGAAGATAATGAAGGTCTTCATGATATTTTTAGTTTATTCAGGTAGGCAGAGCTTTACCTCTGGAACTTTAGAATTAGAAAAATGCTAAAGATAACACATTTCAGTGATTCTCAAACACCAGGGTGGACCAGCTATATTAAGTCACCAGCAAGCTTTAAATAAAAGTGACTCCAGAGTTCTACTCTCAGAAAGAATGTTTTATTTCAATCTGGAATTCATCCCTAGAAGTAAATCTGAAAGATTGCCAAGCTGGTGAGTGGAGCCCTCAGATAGAAGGGCCATTCACCGGGGCCTCACAATCATGAAGAATCTCAAATTTCAGTAATCAGCCTTATCTCTGTGTGAGGTTGTATATGATCATAGAACTACAGTACCAGGATTGAAAGATGACAACATTTACCTCCTTTATCCATACTGCCTAAATATTTTGGCACAGAGAATTAAATATTTGTTATCTATCTGTTAATGACCTAGTACATGGAACACCTTGGTAGTAACCTGCTTTGCACTAAAAGCATGGATTTGTTAAATGTAAACCTTTGAAATATGTATGACGTATTTCACCCCCTTTTGACATATCTTCAGGCAGGAGACCTGGCCTCTCTTGGCATCTGTGAGGCACAGACCTGACTCCCACAGGAGTACACACATCTCTGATGCTGGACCCCGTACTTAGGTACTAGAGATATGTGGCCAAAGGTGGATAGGCTGAATGCACTCATGGTGGCTCCAAAGAAGGAAGTGGTAGATGGTTAGATGGGAAAGGGCAGTGATGGTAGATAAGGCAGGAAAGGTGTGCGTAGCCATTAGATGTTTAACAGAAAATCCCATCCAAACTGCCATAAGCAATGAGAGAATGCACTGCCTCATTAAACAGAGTAACAGCATAGGGCTGGTCTCAGGCATAATGGTATAAGGCTTCAAACTACATACATAGGCACCTAGTGTCTTTCTCCTGGTTTCTCAACTTGGCTTCTCTGTGTGGGCTCCATTCCCTGGCTGCAGCTCCAAGCCTCATCCAACTCGTGCTCCAAGTACTAAGCTCAGCAATGGAGACAGTCCACTCCTCAAGCAGTTCCAGCAAAGCCACAGACATGATTTTATTGACCAGATCTGGGTCACATTCTGGTCTCTGCTGTCCCTGACCCAATCACCAGAGGGTGGAATGGACAGATTGGTTTAGCCTTAGTCACATGCTCTGCCTTTGGAAGTCATGAAATCATCACAAAGCACATGAGCAGAGCATAGAGAAGAGATAGACTGCAAAGCAGAATTGGGGTATGATTGTCACAAGAAGAGGGAGAAAATACTGGGTGAAAACATAACACAGGTTCACAAAGAGTATAACTTCAGATTTTGAGAGGCCTTCAATGTTGCCTATAAACTGACCAAGGCTTTTTTTGCATCATTTCATAGAGTATTTTTCTTATTCTCAGGCTAGTGAGCTTTGTCTGGTCACTGGTCACGTAGAGAGCTCTGGTTTCTTATTTTGGGCTCAAACTGACTTGAAGAGCAGGTTTCTGTCTCTCCTTCAGTTGTGAGGATGTTCAGCATGGAATATGGTGCAGGATTACGAGCCACCCTTTGGATTTCTAGAGAAAGCACCTCTGGCATCCTGTGCTGAGTATTTGCCAAATCTACCTGAAAAATCCTCCCCTCTGCCACCTGCCCAATGCCCATCCTATTGGCAACCACTGCAGAGGGGAAGTACCTGAAAAGGCAACTGTTTAGATGGAAACAATCCTTCATAATGGCCTTGGCCTCTTTTGGCATGAATTGAGCCTTTACTGTAGCGAAGCCATGTTTTATTTATATTATTTCCTCAAGACGGCTGGTTAGCTTCTATTTGCAATGCAAATCAGACACAGAAAAGGTTTTGTATATTCTCCATACAATTCTCCATACATTCACATTCAGCAATGAATTCAGTAATCGCTTGGCCTGGCAGTTCTAGTGTGATTTTGGATCATAAAAATACTCACCACTTGCATTTTTTGCTTATCAGTCATCTAAGATGCTGAAACTAAACAACAGACGTGGGGCTCACAAAGTAAAATCATTGATTGCACTGTCTTTTGAAGAGACCATTTCGAATGGGATACCCTAACATACCCTCTAGAACTCAGAAAGGAGGAGTCGATTGTCATGAATTCAGGCATCACTCAGCATGCGAGTTCTTACTTGTATTAAGCTCCAAGCAAAAAAATTCAGAGCCCCTTTGAAGGAATGAAAAAGGGACTTGTCTTTCTGCATCTGGCACCGCCTTCAAGTTGAATGCTTAAGTTTGCACTGGGGGAGTTGTGCTATACTAGCTATTTGCTAATTGTATGCTCTTTTGTGTGAGACTGTTTCTTAAGTGGCTATAGTTTAGGAAATGGAACACAAGAATAAAGAGGTTTTCGATGACTCACTTTATAGAATCCACATGACTAATGACTGGATTGGCCCAAAACCAAATCATGGATTAGAATTAACAACCCAAATGTAAGAAATTCCACTCAGCCTTCTGGTCACCCATCAGTCACTGCACAATCCCAAAACGTAGTCCTCTTCGTTGTATGGTAGGAGTTGCCAACAGCTGATGACACACTGGCCATGAGGCAGGGGGTCCACAGTAACACCTTATTATTAGATAGACCTGACACAGGTATGCGTATGTGTGACCTCCCTGTCT
The DNA here is from genome assembly GCA_004026885.1 of Lyroderma lyra. Classification (NCBI taxonomy): domain Eukaryota; kingdom Metazoa; phylum Chordata; class Mammalia; order Chiroptera; family Megadermatidae; genus Lyroderma; species Lyroderma lyra. The sequence goes on along the minus strand of PVJL010000117.1, from coordinate 305,553 downwards.
AGCCCTCAGCTCATTCTTGGAGACAGTGGTTCTTCGTCCATTCTATTGGCAATATTCTTTCTCAAGCTACATTTCCATGCATGATTTTCTGCCTTCTGAAAGGAGACTCAAGTGTGAATAATATAATACTATGTTATCTATGATAATAAGGCTGAAAATGCCTGCCCCTACGTTCCTCTAAACTTTCAGGAAAACAAATTGCTATTTTTATTTCCCATTGGCTGTCCCGGTGGGTGTACCCTGGAAACAGCTCTTAAAAAACAGCAGCTGCAGCTGCAGGAGTTCAGCTCTTTGTAACTAAAAGCCTCTGGGTTGCAATGAGGAGCAAGGTAATCAATGCCTTGTACTTATGTACCCCAACAGCTATTCTAATTCAGACCATGCATTCTGGCCTAATTCTGAGGACTGAGCCGCTTTCCAAAGCAGAAATCTGTTTGGCAGGAAAAGAAATGTTTGTTTTAAAATCAAATCCATTTGGTTAATAATTAGCCACCCAGTTTTAGGTTGCTTTCTATAATTCTGTAAATAAAATTTCCTGCACTGCCTTTCCCAGTAATTGATGAAAATGGTTTTACCCTTTGAGGAATGGATCCTAAGAATATAGCCAAGTCCTTATTTCCCTGTAGGTAATAGTGATAGTGAATGTTTTCTGTCTGTTTTTCCTCCCGAATTAATTAGATAATGTGGCATACAAGCAGCACCGAAGTGACCATTCATCAGGAATTAGGGAGATTCAACATGGGTCACTAAGGTGCTGTACATTGGACTAATTTGAAAAGAAATTCTACAAACTGTGGTCTATGTATATTAGAAGTCAGGTTGTCTATCTCAGTAATTAGGGTTTTACAAATCCTAAGTTGCCTATTAGAAAATTTCTGTTCAGATGAAGAAGCAAGATACACAAGGGCACATTTGGTTAAATAATAGAAATTGGTCTAATTTCCAGTTTGTAGAACCTCTTAAATGAAAGCCAAGTATTAGACTCCTCTGAGAAACCCTATCAGACATTTTTTTTCTTTACATCATCCAGATGCCCCCTTTTCTCCACAGTATTTCTTTACCCTTTAAATTATTATTTTTTAAATGTTATGAGACTACCAAGGGTTGGGGAGAGCAGGGAAGTATGATTGAAAATTAATTTTATCGATAAAATCAACTTTTCAGGTGCTATCAACTTGAAGTAAATAGAGCTCCTATCCTGCCTACACAGTCTTTTTACTTACGTGAATATTCTTCCTCTTTTCACCTTAAATCCCCAGACACAATTCAGCTTTCTTAGGAGATACATTGAGTTTCAATCAAAGTGTATAAAAACTCAACCAAATAAAATCAATCAGTGCAATAATGTGAAAAGGCTAAGAAGCTGCCTTGTTTAATCTATTATTTCTTTAAGTCTTTCAAATAATTTGGAGTTCCTCTGGGTTGCATAATTTAATAATGAAAACAAAAAGGTTGCAAAATGTACCTTCTTTCTTTCCCTCATTCTCTCTCTCTCTCTCGCCCAGCTCTGATCTACAGCTTCAAAAATCTCTTTTCAATCTCTTCCCTTCAATTAATGAAATAGTTTCCCACCCCACTCCCATCATGCCTGGAGACACCATTGCCATGGTTACCTGGATACCTGTTTTCAAAGAATACGAGTATATGTAGCAGCAATTCAGCAATTTAAACGTCTCAGTGTGTTTGTACTTAGGAACAGTAATGAGACCATTAGCACACTACTTGTCGTGAAAATACCATTGACGTTACAGTCTGAGATTAAAACTTTAATTTGTATTCATTTTACTCATTTAAAGAGATAAGAATGAGGAGGCTGATCTCTGCAGCTAAAGAGCAAGTAACTGCCACAAAATGCTGCCCATCTGAGGTGAGGCATTGTGGCTGCCTCTCCTTGAGAGAAGAGACCCAATGGAAAGTTAACCGTGAAAGGCCATTGTGAAGAATGGTGTATTTTGAGAGCGAGTGGTCTTCCATAGTGAATCCCTGTGAGGGCCCCGGGAAAGAGAAAGATACTCAGGGACGGTGTCTTCATTTCATCTGAAGGCACTGTTTTGGTAAGCTTGATTTTGGTCCCTTGAGATTTTCTCTGGGGAAAACTTACTTCCCTCTGTACTTTAGCTTTTTTGCCATCAAAAAATTTCAGTGCCTCTCCAAACCAAGGGTATTAACCTTCAAACCTACTATAAATAGTTGGGAGATGATTTGCAAGTAATTTGAATTAATGATCATTTAAAAGACCCAAGTTTTCCACTATTGCAATTTAAAGAAAACAAAGTAGAATGGGTTAAAGATTAACCCTGTAATGTCATTTCATCTCATAATCTCATAGGCTATTTTGAGTGGGCGAGAAAGCAGGTTGTTATAGCAAGAATGATGAGAAATTCAATCAACTCTGAGTGTGGAGGCTGCAATTGCCCCCTATAACTATGTACTCAACATTATGTTCTGATTGCTTTTGGAAAATGCGTTTTTCTATGAATTAGTGTAAGGTCTTTTATTAACTAAACCTGATCCCTTGGAAAGGGGAACAGGAAACAGGCTGAAATTCCCCACTGACATTCCTAAACAATACACATTTTTAGAGTGAATTAAAAATCAAAACAAAGAAATGAAACAGATCTCTATCAGTATTTCTGGATTATTACTCCCCACCATACACACACACACACACACACACACACACAGACACACACAAACACACACACACACACACAGACACACACACTCACACACAATCTGAATAAGTCCAAGATTTAAAGATTAAAAAGACAAATTATGGAAAGACTAGGTAAGATTATGTTTGTTACCTAAGAATAAAGAAGAACCATGATTTAGGATTCCATAAAGGAGAACATCTAAATATTCATAAATTTAAAATTTTAAACTTGCATATTTCATAATACTTATAACCATCAGTGCAAAGCAGATAGGAGAAGCCAGAACTTCCATGCATTATTGGTAGGCGTAAAAGTTGGTACATCCTTTTTGAAGGATAATTTGACAATATGCATAAAAATGTACATTTTTATTCTGTCTAGGCTAGGCATGTCCAACCTACAGCCCAGACGGCTTTGAATGCGGCCCAACCAAATTCTTCAAACACGATGAGATTTTTTTTTGCAACCTTTTCTTTAACTCATCAGCTATTGTGAGTGTATTTTATGTGTGGCCCAAGACAATTCTTTCAGTGTGGCCCAGGGAACTGAAAAGGTTGAACACTGCTGATCTAGATATTTTATTCATAAGCATTTATCCCAAAGAGGTAGTTGCACAAGTGTGACAAACAAAAGGAGAGAGAAAAGAAAAAGGCTTATCACAACATCATTTATTATCATTTGCATGAAATGCCTGCACACATCTTTAACTGCCTCTGCCTCTCAACTTGACTTATTTCTGATGGTAGAGAAAGAAGCCATTTAATTTGTGTAAGAAATAGTTGAAAAGATGTTCACCAAATTAACATGGTTATTTTTGGTGGTAGGAATCTGGAAGATTTTTCATTTCTTCTTTATATTCTCTTAAGTTTACTATTTTTATAACAAGCATGCACTAGTACTATTACATAATCGGGGCAACAATAAAACTGTCATGGGTTGAATTGTGTCCCCCCAAAAGATATTACTGAGGTACTAACCCATAGCACCTCAGAATGTGATCTTATTTGGAAATAGGGTCTTTGCAGATGTGAACATATTAAGATGAGATCATACTGAATTACAGTGGGCCCTAATCCAATATGACTGATGTCTTTATAAAAAGATGAGAGATGCACAGGAAGAAGACAGCCATGTGACAGCAGAGGCAGAGACTGGGGGTGGGGTGCATCTACCAGCCAAGCAGTGCCAAGGATTGTCAGAAACCCCAGAAGTTAAAAGAGGCAAGGAAAGATATTCCTGTAAGTTCAGAGGGAGCATGGCCCTCCTGACACCTTGATCCCAGACACTAGCCTCCAGAACCACAAGACAATACATTTCTGTTGTTTTAAGCCATCTCCTTTGGGGTACTTTCCTAGCAGCTGTAGGAAAACCAATATAAAAGCTGTTTTCATTCTGAGGAGAAATTCCATGTACTCTATGAATGTAGTAAGAAGATTCATCCTTCTACCATGCTATGAGCAAACCCCACAATTAACCATTCTGCATCCAACATCTGGAATTGTATTCATGGTATTTAGAAAAAGGAAGGGAAAATGTCCTACTTCTTAGATGTTGTACAGATGACACAAATGCCGAAGTGGTTCTAAATACACCCACAGATGACAGAAACATCATTTTGCAAGACTCCCAAAAGGCTCTTTCTCCTATAAGCCATAAATATCATGAAGTGTTTAGAGAGCTATCTCAGTGAAGGACTACTTTAAAGAACTGCAGCCTGCATATCATAATTTTCATTTTTCCTCAACCATATTAAATATGACTGTAACAATGAGCTGAAAGAAAAACTAGGTCCCAAGTGTTTTGGCATCTTTTCAGTATCGAAGGTCAACCACATAGCAGCGAGCCAGAATGCATTGTGAACAGACATATGGCATTTGTTTGGGAGAGGAGAGGGTGGGAGGAGGAGTGTCCTGTTTTCCAGCTGCCTTCTAAAGTCAGCCAGGATTTCTGTAAAATCTTACTGCATCTTGTGAAGGCTCTTAATCATTTTTGTCTTCAATAATCTTGAGAACCAGGAAGTCACCCTCCAGGAAACTCATGCTTTCTGACCATGCTGAGGTTTCGGCAAGGTCAAAGTGAGGGTCTACTTGCATCAGGAGTAGACAAATGTACCAGTTCAGGGCTAGAGTTTGAACCCAAGGACCGGGGAATCAAGGGACAAGGAGCACTTCTATGGAAAGGTCACAGTTTATGGAAAATATAGCACTTGGGCTGAAGTCATGCATATTCTCTTTAGAGCAACTGTGCTCTAATGCTAGTTTAATGAAACTGTGCCTACTTGGATGTGCTTATGATAGAGAATTCAACTGAGCACAGCCAATCTGCCTGCATAGAGAGCATGTGTAGGTACCTATTGTGATTTGGAAGGTAATCCAAAGACCAAAGATTTGTCAAGAATTCAGGCAGTTGCAAGTAGTAGAAACCCAACTCCAGCAAGTTTATACCAAAAAAAGGAAAAAGATTTTGCTGGGAAGTCAAAGGGTGAAGGCGGCATCCTCTCTCTAAGCACTCATCGTTAAATGTATCTGCTCATCACTGTGGTCCCTTTTAACTCTAGCTCTCCTTGGGTGGTGGCCTCATTTTCCCTCCTGCTAATAGGCTTTTCCCATATGACCAAAACACTTAAGGTCTAGAGCCAGACGTGTATTCCCATGGCTCACAATCCAAGACAGAAAAAAAAAATCTCCTTTCTCAGTGTCCATACATAAATAGTTCTAGAAAGTTCTCTGATTGTTGGGTTTGGATTATTAGGTACCCATTTCTGAGTCAGTTATCCTGGCCAGGTAGATGGCGTACTCTGATTAGCCAGGGCTAGAGGAGCTAGGAAGGCAAGGCGCTGGGATTGGCAACCCCATTAAGGTGACGTGGGGTGGAAAGATTGTTTTCCCAAAGAAGTGGGGGTGCTGTTATCCAGAAGTGGGAAGTGATGCAAGAAAGGCTAACAATGCCTGCTAGAATACCCACGTATTTCCCAAACACTATTCCCTCTCCCTTTGACCTAGGTTTCCATGGTTTTTTAAAAATTTATTTTATTGTTAGACTTATTGGGGGGACATCTGTTAGGTTTCCATGTTAAATGAAGTATTTGTTTTACTCTTACTGGTTACACCTGTCCAATATTATATAAAAGAAACAGATGATTGATAGATTGCAAAAGGATCAAACCTTGCAGAGCTGACAAATGAAATGATAAACCCAAGTCTATAAACAAGTAAATAAAAATTGATTGCAAAATAAAACTCTTATATGAACTGAGCTTTAAATTAAGGAAGAGTTAGATACATAATGTTGGAAAGTATAAAAGACAGCTTATTTTTTAAAGCAAGCTATAAATAAGGAAATATAAAACTATATTGAAAAAATATATCAAAAGGCAACTCATGGAGTCGGGGGTAAAATATACACGTAGAATGCATAGCTACAAGCTTGCTTATTCAAGCAGGAATTCTGTGATTCAAAGTATTGTCTCCTGTGAACTTTGGGAAGATCAGTTCACTTCATAAATAGGTAACAGTCAAAGGGTTAGATTTTATCCTTAAAGTAGGATCTAGGTCACCAAGGTTTTTAATTGGAAAATGACTTCGTCTATAGAGAATATAAATGACTTATAAAAAATGCAAATTTGTAGCAGGTGTAGTTCTTAGAGACAGAGTCAGAGAATTTATCATTTTAGCCATGGTAGAAAGTGAGGTCTAACCTTCACTTATGACTGCCATCCTCCCTCCCAATCGTAGGACCTGAAACTTGGCCTGGACTCAGGTCTCATACTACTAAGATTGTATCACAAAGTCGGGGTTCCCCAGACCCTTTGGCAAAGTTGGGGTCTGCGGTATTTATTTTTTCATTTTAGGTACCAACTTTTGAGGGAAAGCTCCAGATGATGAAGCTGTATTTCCAACTGAAAATCAAACAACCTCGCCACATCTTTTCACCAGGGCCTTATTTGGAACCACCTGGAGGTGGGTGGACCCTCAGTTAGAACCAGCCCAGCCAGGCTCATTTATGAAATAGGAAAGAATCAGGAACCTGTGGTATAGAAAATGAAGTCTCTGAGTCAAGGTACTTGATTTTCCATTATCCACGTGCATATTATCTACTTAAAAGTCTATGTCTACCTAGGGTTTGGTTTTCCAATTTTTGAAAATTAGAACAGAGAAAAGGATCAACTAAATTTCCTACACCCAGACAACCCCTATTAACACTTACATATGTGTGATATCATTTGAGACTTTATTCCTTTGTAAATATGAAATATAAATGTATTTTTCTTTCACAGGAGTAATTTTGTCCTATAACAAATGTTCTGTTACTTGATTTTAAAAATCTCAGTGTATTATGAAATGTTTTTTCCACTTAAATAGATATTTCTCCATCATTTTAATTAATTGTATAACTAACATAATATAAGTATACACAGAAAAAAGATTTTAGGTTATTTGTTCATATTTTATGACTATAAACAATTTTGTGATGACACCCTTAGGAACAGTTACATTTATTTCGTTAGGTTCAATTCCTAGGGACATAAATGCTGGGTCAAAATGTTTGCAGAATCTTTAGGGTGTGGACTGTTAGACAAATTGCCATCCAGAAAGGTATGAGTTTTCATTTTCTCTCATTCACCCAGAGATATCATTACTTTTTAGAACTACTGGGAGTAAGGGGTAGTAGTATCATCACCATCGTCACCTCGATAAAGACACAATAATTTTTTTTCATATTTAACATACTTGAAACCAAGTTGCATTTTGCAATCTAACATTGTGTTATAGTTTAAATTTGCAGCGTTTAAATTTCTTTCTTACTAGCACATAAAGTAGCAGCATGCCCTGTAGTCAGTGGCATCTCAGATTCAGTGAAATACAGTATTCAATCTAAGCAATTTTAAGTTTTGACCCAATGTTTTTTCCCACCCACCAAGCTTCTGGGACCAGTTGCCCTTGCTAACTACTTACAGTAGGCTCAAAGTATGTAAATTCAATTCAACTTTTATGCACGTCTCTCTGCACATGGCTCAGGGAATACAAAGACAAATAAGACAGTGCTGAGAAAAACTTAATTAGGAAGGTCACTGCATAAAAACCGTGTACTGAATTTTACCTGGAAACTTTTATGCAACAAGGCAGAATATAAATAAATAAAAACATCACCCATACAGAAGCCAAACAGACGTGAATTTTAGACCATCTCTCCCACGTTGTTTCCTTTATTGGCGCAGGTAACCAAAGGTCTTCTGAGCTACCTGTGTTTCCCTGGAGCCATTCTCTTCTTGAAAAGCTGCCCACTGTAACTGAAAATGTGTCTCCTCTCCCCTTGCTCTGGCCAACTCCTGCTCAGCCTCCAAAGCTCGGTGTGGAAGCCACTGCCCTTGGGAAGTGCCCCATCTCAGCTCTCCCCTCTCCCTACCTTCTCTCAGCATTGCTGCCATAGCACTTAGTACCTGTAACACCACACATCATAGTCACCTATTTACAAGCCATAGGAATGTGGGGATGCTACAGCCTCACGTAGCATTCAAATGCAAGACTCTGGGGTAAAACTGCTCCAGGGCAATCCCAGCTTTGCCACTTATTACCTGTCTCTCCTTGGGCACTTTATGAGTAACCATTGTCAAGTCTGAATTTTCTTATCTGCAAATTGAAGTTAATACAGTAGACTCTCCGTTAACCGGCATTCATGCCAGATAAATGTAACATTATTTCCTCAATTTTTGTACCGGTTACTTGAGTTCCAGTTAATGGAGAGTGTACTATATTGTCTAGTTCAAAGGGTTATTTGGAGAATCAACTCTAATAAAACACAGGAAGCACTTAGCACAGGTGCTGGCCATTGGAAAACATTGAATCAAACACGAGCTCATTGGCTGTCTCTCCCAGCCGACCGTGACCTCCAGGAGGACATGAAGGATGTGCTTTATCTCTGTGATCCCAGCTACCCGGTGTGGAAGTAATTCCCAGCATAGGTGTGTGATAGTGCTCATCCAGGCAAACTACAACCTTAGAGGCTGAAAGAAATTAGACAGCAGGCTTCTCTCCGGAGCTCAGGAAGAGCTTTTTTGCTTTGTAAGTGCTCTTCTACTATCTGTCTGTATAGAGAGGTGTGATTGTTTGAACCTAGTGATAGGAAAAGCAATCGAAAGGGCTGTAAGAATCTCAATGGACCCATCTTTGATTTAGGAACCATCCATAATAATAATAACGTCTAAAGGTTGTTTTTTCTTTTCTCTTTTTTGTTAAATCCTGCTTACCAGGAGTCCCAAGGTTGATAACAAAAGAAGGTAGCTCATGTATTAGCAACCCTTGTGTATGGTCATTAGTTTGTTTCACTTACTTCCTGTGTCTGGGCAGAGCGGGATGTGATGGTAATTTGAGGATCTGAATAAGCAGCCTGAGTGACCAGGGCAATGAGTGTAATAGTGGATGGCTACAATGCCTAAAATGACATTTTATCAGGTGACTTCACTGCTTATATTGGGAAATCTTTGCTTTCTTGTGTGTTATAAAGATTAACCGCTCATAAAGAGTAAGGAACTGGGACACACCAGGAAGTTACCTCACCCCAAAATGCCAGCCCGGCTAGCCTTGCTGATACCTAAAAAACAGTGGAGTTTACTTTCTCTGAGATAGTATTCCTTGTTGGAATACCAGTGTATTTGACCATCGAAAAGGAATGGCTAGAGTGTTTATTAATCAAATCCTATGAGCTGTTAGGTAGAAATGTTCCATCTTTTAACTATCCAAGCAATCCTAGGAAGTAGGAATACCCCCATTATACAGGCAAGGGAAATGAGGCTTAGAAGTGACGTAAGTTGCCCACGTTTCTGGGAAAGACTGGAACTGCAAAGCAAACCCAGCCCTGTCTGATTCTAAGACTGTGCAGACCTCAGAAGTCAGGTCTCAAGTCAGCAGGGCTTTAAGATGTGCTCACTCCTCCAGCTATGTTTTATACCACTGTCTTCCAAACTTTGCACAGAAGACATATGAAACTTATCTTAGTTCCTCCATATACCATCAGATCTCTTTTTAAAAATTCTCTTCTCCCTCCATTTTGCTTTCAATTTGTCTTTATCTGGTCCACGCTTTCAGACCTCAGCTACAATGTCATTTCATCAGGGAATTTATTTGCTGACTGTCCAACACCATTCACAGAAATCGTTGTGTGGCCCCACGAGGTGCTGCAAGAGCTACTTGGCCTTCCTCTACATTGGTACGGATCATGCAGCATAGTTATGTCTTGTATAACAGTTGTGTTCTTTATTGGACTGTAAGTAGCATAAGCACTGGGTATAAAACTGTCAGGTTTACTGTTGTATCTGCAGTGCCTGGCAACTGGTTGAAGTTCAGTACATAATAATGTATTCAGAAATGAGTCAAGAATAACAAATAGAGGAGAAATGCATTGTGGTAGGGGAGTGCTGACTTCACATCTGTTTTTCTATACCAAAGGCAAGTCTCACGTTCCCCATAATTCTATATTCTAGGCCAGCCCTGCTTGTTTACTGACATTATCATTTAGCTATCTGGTTCACCTTAGCAAGACTTGTGAGTCTTTAAAAAAATGTTTGTTCTCTTCTCCAATTTCTCTTTCAGCTTTGAGAAATCGAATCTAAGTTTCAAATATTTGGTTTTAACATTTAAGCTGTAGTTAAATCTAGAAAAGATAGATGTGCATACATTCTTTGAGGCCAAAGCCTCCCCTAGTCCCCCCCCCCACTTTTCCCCCCTTACTTGTGAAAGATTACCTTTTCTGTTTCCTCATAAGTTCTGTTTGTCTCAATGAGCCACATGCTCCTAGTTTACATGTGTTTCATTTTGCTTCTATCTGGATGCTTGGAAATCTGCCTAAAGTGGAAATTTCAGAACAAACCAAAGGGATCATTAACAACATCCAAATATGGTTGATAATAGGGGTTTTTTCTTTTGTTTTTCTTCAAGAATCAGGCACCAAAGCCAAAATGCTTATCTGATTGAGGAAAAAAAAAACCTCCCAAATAATCACAAAAAGTCTTTTGATTTTTAGAAGAAATAATTAAGGTGAAGTTTGACCTGCTCACTAATCAGAGGATTGGGGTTCCCTGAACACAGACTTTGTGTTATTCTACTTAACCAAAGAGCAACTTGGGCATTTATCCAGAGTACTCCTCAAGGATCTAATATGTTAATTGAAAAAAAAAATCTTAGGAAATAACTTTACAAGCAAACAATTCATCCAATTGGAAACACATGGGATTAGTTTCTAATCCCTTTTCCTTGAAACCTCAGCTGCTGAAGCAAAGGATATATATATGTGTGTGTGTGTGTGTGCGTGTGTGTGTGTGGTGTGTGTGAGTGTGTGTGTGTGTGTGTGTGTTTTAATTCAAATTTTCAAAGAACAAACAAAATTGGTTACAATTCCAAGGTAGAATACGTTCGGGTTTAATTAAAACAGCATGCAGTGTAGTGCCCACATGGACATTTTAGTCTGCTTAATGCTAGCAAAGGTAAAGGCAGTCTGTTTCCTAAGCTGTCCTTTCAGAGTCTCAGGGCCTCTTTTGAGCCTCCACAGCTGTACTGTCACTGATGGATGTAGCTCTCTGTCTGCCCTCCTCCTCAAAGCGTTTCCCTCCATACACTTCAGCATGAGTTAGCTCTTGGAACGCACTAGGTGGTTAGTTCTCCTTTTCTCACTGCTTCATAACTTTGTTTATCACAATCACAAGTGTGAAGTGCATAAAGAAGTGCAGCTCTGAGGGAGGAAAGGATTTAACCAGCTGGACCACTAGACTCTTCAGTCTCTTCAGTGCATCTATTGTCCAAAGATTTGATATATTAGGTAATTCAATTGATCCCTTAAAACCAAGATAGAAAACTGAGGAACAGGCTGACAACATGGTCAGTTCTAGAGCCCAAAAGGATTTTAATTTGAGAATCCCGATTCCCTGGAGATGATGTGAGGTAGAACAAGGCAAAAACGGGATGGAGTAACGTGTTGTGAACAATTACCAAATGAGTGGGTTGAGCCAGTCTAAGCAGTTGAGTACTAACATACTAAGGGAGGTCCAAAAAGTTTGGACCTCTCCTGATGCCTACGGAAGAATGATGGGAACTATCCAGCTTTGCTAATGACTAGACCTGGATGAGCTGGTGGAGGTTGGAGAAGAGAATTTAGATTAATCCATTCACGTTCACATTAAAAGAACAAATCACACACATGTGCAAACACATACACCCAGCTATGCCCATATGTGCACTCACCCATAACTCTCCTCTAAATTCTGGCCTACATTAAAGGTTTGAGGAAATAACTTCTTTATTATTTAGTCATAAAGACATTTAAGACGTTTCTCAGTTATGGTCAACTCTCACTTATCCATGAAAGAACAAGCTAAGGCAGGGGCTGATGAAAACTTAGAGAGAATTCTCAGACTTCGCTTTGGACTATTTTAATTCTTTCTACCACCCACCTGGGCTTTTTCCATACCTGCTACTAAGGAGCTGAAAGTGGCCTGAGTTTCACCCCCTTCCATGCCTCTTGCTTAACCTCTGCTGGAGTTGCTAATGAAATGCCTCAAAAGCCAAGAATTTGAGAAAGAAGACAGATGACATCTGAGTAAATCCCTGTAGGCAAAACAAAAACAAAACATAACACAACCCTTAATCTTCGTATGGTGCTACAGGGAACCCTTAACTGGGCTTAGGGCAGTCAAGTAAATGCTGCCCGCCCCTACAGAAAGGAGAGGTTACTGAGAGGGGGTGCGATGACTGTACATTTCCAAGGAGGCCTGGGACGAGCAAGCATTCTCGTTAAGAAATGTTGTCTCGAGGATGCAGGGAGGTCAGCAATCCTCTTACTCCTCTTTCCCATTGTGTAGCAGAAGAATAACAAGCAGGTTGGTTCTGCATTCAGGAACGCTGAGATAGGAAACAAAGGCATGCACACATAAAACAATTTCGTCACATTGTCACTTGCCAATGTATTGCAGAAGGCTCTGGTTTGAGTTACAGAGATATCACTCTCTCCTCCTTTCAACTGTAGTCATTGAAAGGAGCACTAAAAAAAATTATCTTTGGCACAATAGGGGACAACATTTTCAGGCTAGTTGAGCAAGGTCAAATGAACACCAATGAGAATGTATATTCACTGGGCATGTGGGGAGGGTTTTATGTCTGAAAGGGGACTTAATTATGTGGTATGGTGAGTAATTGAGCTTTTACAAGCTCTAAGTAATAGCATGTGGTGTTTGCTGAGCATTTTCCTGGATATTTAGTTATATCAAAGAAATTGGTCTATGCCCTCCAAAAACAGGGAGGTGGAGAAAAAATACACAAAAGAGACTTTTTAGACAAACACGTCAACTGAGAAATAAGCATAGCCTCCAGGAAGAATGAAAGCAGTAAGACCTATGTGCGTACCTTTTCTTCTGCATTTTTAATTCCTATCCTTTATCCTCTGAGTCGATTATTTATATCTACCTTAACCCCACAGCCCCCTTGTTATGGGTAGTGGAGAGCAAAGACCACCAGCCCAACCTAGAAAACACATTTAAAACAAGCAGGTCAATTCTCCCTGAATCCTAGGGCTCCGGTAATTATTAATTAATATCACTGCCTTCTTTCCAGACCACTGGGTCATTGCCAGAATGCCTCTAAAATCATTCTTCTTTCCCCCAAAAGAGGATTATAAATTGAGAAGCCATCCCCTAAATAAAGGCCCGCGGGTATTGATTTTATTTAAAGCAATACAAATGCACTTTCTCTCCTGAATTTCTCACGAGCAGCCACTTAACCAAGCCAAACTGATTTCCACCTCTGCACCTCTAACCTTGTTTCCTCTACTGTGATGCTGTTTTTCCAGAAAGATCTTTACTTGGCTTGCTCCTCACTGTTCAGCTCTCAGTACAGCTATCCCTTGCTCTGAAAAGACTTGTGGACTATCCAGTCAAAAACAACCCTACATTCTGCACTCTCTATCATGTAACCCTTGTGTTCTTTATACGAGCATCACTGTCAGAAAATGTTCATTTATTAGCTTATGTATTTCTGCTCCGTCACCTACCTATGGAGCATAAGCTCCTTGAGACCAGGAGCCAGTTTCTACTTTTGCATCTCCAGCGTCTAGGATGATACCTGGCAGATTCACATAGGTGTTTATTAAAAAATTGTGGAAGTGCTTATTATGTACTAGACACTACTTATATTATTTTATTTAATGCTACCCCCAAACTAGGATATAGATGCCACCCCCAGATTACAGATAAAAAAGCTGAGGCTTAGAGGCATGAAATAATTCTTATAAATGGCAAAGCCAGATTGGAACCCTGGAGGCTCTCTCTCTAGAATCCACACTCACACTTCTACTCATTTTACTTATACATTTTTTTGAAGTCTGAAATTGTGTCAAAAAAATTTTACAAAGACTTCCAGTTTCCAGTTCTTCCTGTAAGGAGCAGAGTTGTTACTCTATCCTAATAATGAGTGAAAATTTGAACAGACTAAAAAATTAACAACTGTTTTTAGGTCTGTAAGAGAGGGCAGACACAGGGATAACTGCTGTCTCCAAGATTGGAGCGACAGACAAGTAAATACAGGACTCTTGGCTTACCCAAGCAGAGACTCCTAAGTGGAAACTGTGTTGGGAACCAGTGCCAGAGTAGGAAAACCTGAACTGTGCTGATAAATTGCTGGGGGCTCAATGTGGACAACCCTGAAAGTTAAAAACTCCAAGGAGAACTGGTCATGGGGGACTGGTGAGGGGGAGCAGTTTTGTGAGATTTACCTCCAGGAGCTCAGGTAGGTTCTCATAGTAAATACCAGAGAAAAATCCCCCTGCGCTTCTATAATAGCAGGAAGCGGGGAAAGGAACCATTCTGAAGTATACCAGAGCACTCTGTTCTTAACACAACCTGCCCTCAGGAGTCACTAGTTAACCATAGCCTAACTGACCTGGGGAAAGGGAAATACCAGATTCCAGTCAGCTCTGTTCATCCTGTCCCACCTAAGACAGCCAGAGAAGGGGAAGAGGGTGGGAGAAGAGAAATAAAACTGAGAAACTCTTGTGAAGCTCACAGCCCAAAGTCACAGGCTCATTAGAAGACTGAGAGCTAATTATGGGACTACAGAACACTTCCCCTCCCCCTACATCTTACCACCAGTTTTAAAGGCACATTTATAGCAGCTCCTTTTACCCATTATATCATGCCCAGCCATCAAGAATAAATTAGGAGACACACGAACACACAGAAAACACAATTTAAACAGAAGGAGCAAGCCTCAGAACCAGACATGGCATGAAAGTTAAAATTATCAGACTGGGAATTTTAAACTATGACTAATATGCTAAGGGTACTAATGGGTAAAGTAGGTAAGAACAAATGGGCAACATAAGCAGAGATATGGAAATCCTAAGAAAAAATAAAAAAGAATTGCTAGAGATTAAAAAACAAAAATGAAAACACTGTAACAGAAATGAAAGATGCCTTTTATGAGCTTATTGGTAGCCTGGACACAGCTGATTAACTATCTGTGAGATAAAAGATGTATCAATAGAATCCTTGAAAACTGAAAAGCAAAGAAAAAAGTGACTAAGAAAACAACAGAATATCCAAAGACAACTATGAAAGATGCCATATATGCATAATGGGAATACCTGGAGAAGAAGACAGAAAAGAATAGAAGAAATATTTGAAACAATGACTGAGAATTTTCCCAAATTAATGTCAGATACCAAACCAGGGAGCCTAGAGAATCCTAAGTAGGATAAATACCAAAAAAAAAAAAAAAAAAAAAAAAGAAGAACAAAACAAACCCCACTATACCTTAGCAAATCACTTGCAAACTGCAGAACTTCAAAGATAAAGAAAATAATTCTGAAAGAGGTCAAAGAAAAATAAAATTAAGTTCATTTTTTGCCTGCAGGACTTCTCAGAACCCTTAATATGCTAATGTACCCCGGGACTGGCCAAAATGAGAATATAAACCCTGGTCCTTTTTTTTTTTTTTTAACTTCTCTTTTTTCATAGAGATTCTTTTGACATTTCTTTGAACTGTGCTGATCTGAAGTTTCTTTGGGAACTGTTCTCACATTCAGTCCTTGTCTTTAAAAGCACCTACGAATATCATAACCATGTATCCACCACTGGTTCATTTATCTAACAAATATTCTTTGAATGCCTATTCTGTGCCAGGCACTTTTCTAGAAACTGGACATAATATGTTAGTGAACAAAACAAATACCTCTGCCCTTTTTGAGTTACATTCTAGAGTGGGAGGAGACAGATAGTAAACAATAAGGTTAATAAATAAGTAAATTCTATCACACAGTCAGTGGTGATGCACTATGACAACAGAAGAGAGTGTGGAAAGGGGTGAGAGGGACATGGAAGCAGGGCGACATGGTATGTTAGTAAGGGAGAGGGAGTTAGAAACACAGGTTTGCAATTTGAAATGGAGTGGTAAAAATGGGCTTCAATTGGAAGATGGCATTTGAGCAAGAACTTGAAGGATGTGAGAGGATTAGCCTCATGGAGATCTAAGGAAAGAATGTTTCAGAAAGAAGACATTTCTATTTTGCAGGCTCCAAGAAGCCAGCACTTTTTAAAAGAAGTATCAAGGAGACTAGCATACCTGGGTAAATATAAACAGGTCCACACCTTGACATATCATAGTCAACCTGTTGAAAGCCCAAGCCAAAGACGAAACTCTTGAAAGCAGCAAGGAAAAAGCAACCCATCTTATGTAGGCAAGCATCAGTACAATTAAGGCAGTTGAATGACATATTAAGAGTGCAGGGAGAAAAATACTGTCAAACAGAATTCTTTATCTAACAAAACTATTCTTGAAAAATGCAGGCAAAAGGGAGGTATTCACAGGTAATCAAAGACTTGGTAAATGTGTTGCTAGCAGATCTGTCTTATAAGATATACTGAAGGAGGAAATTCTTCAGGGAAAGATACCAGAGGGCAACATAAATCCACACACACACAAATATGAAGAGCACTGCAAATAATAAATATTTGGGTTAATTTAAAAATTTCATAAATATATTTCCTCATCTTTCCCGAACTTCCAAGAAGATGTAAGATTGTATGAAATAAATATATTGACACTATTACTGTATTATACAAAGTCAGACAATTAATTTCACAAACTAGTTCTAGAAAAAGTGCTACGTACCTCATTGCTGAATATCACTCAGGTCATCTTCAAAGTACTCCCCTTGGGAAGTTGTGCACTGACGCCAGTGTCTAGTCTACCCTTCAAAGCAGTTTTGGAACTCTTTTTCTGGAATGGCCATCAGTGCTGTCATCGTACCCAGTCTGACACGTCAGTTTGTGAACTTGCCACTATATGCTTATGTTGGCAGCACTGTGCAAACAACTCGGGAAGGTGTCATAACCTTGGTGAACTTAGTTGTCCAATTTGCGGGATGGTGACAGCTCTGATAGCCATTCCACAAACAGTTCCAAAATTGCTTTGAAGAGTAGACTAGGCGCTGGCATTGGTGCATAGTTGCCCAAGGGAATGCTTCAGAGGTGACCGTACTGATATTCAGCAATGAGGTATGTAGCACTTCTTCTAGGATGAGTTCATGAAATTAATTGTCTGACCTCATAGGTTATAAAGATTTAATATACATGACAATAATAGTACAAAGAAAGGAAAAGGAAATGGGATTCTATAGGAGCAAAGTTTCTGTATTTTTCCAGAATGAAATTCGTATTAATCTGAAGAAGGATGTGATAAATCGAAACCTATGTTGCAATCCCCACAGTAGCCCCTAAGAAAATCACACAAAAATAATAAATCTACGGCATTACAATGTCACGCTAAAAATACCGCTTTCAACACAAAGAAGGCGGTCCAGGAGGAACAGATAGTCAAAAAAGACCGGAGACATCTAGGAAACCTAAGGCAGGTCTGCGATAAAATTTCTGTTCTTTTTGCCCTTGTGAGATTTTAGTAGAGGAAACGGAAGACCTACAAGAAGCAGGGTGGTCTGTATACTTTGTGGACCCAAGGGAAAATGAAAAGGTAGGGTCCCCTGTTCAAAGAGTATTAAGAATTTTAAGATGGTGACAACAGATCACTAAGACAAGCAAGGGGCCCTTTCGAGTGTAGGGCCTTGTGTGACTGCACAGGTTGCTCTTCCGTGAAGCTGGCCCTGATAACGAGAGGTCGCCGTAGCCTGTTTTATTCTTGTTTCAATAAACCTCCATTGGGGAGCAGTGCCTTCCGTTCTAATCTCTCCATTGTCTTCTTTCCCGTGTATCCCCAGCATTTGAGAAGCACCCATCCTTCACAGCGAGAAGTCCAAGGGATCAGATCCAAGCTGTCATATCAATATGAGGCAGCTGTGATGTAGGCTGACCAGATGTACCGATTTAAACAGCACAGAAAACAATGGTACTGTCCCATTTCACATGGTGCGTATGGTCAGCCCGGTCTCACTGGGCTAAATTTAAGGTGTCAGGGGGCTGACCAGACATATCATGTGAAATGGGACAGTACAGTTGTTTTCTGTCCCTTTTAAAACAGTATGTGTGGTCAGCCTACTGTGGTCACACTTTGCTATAGATTGTTTTGCATTAAAACCTATAATCCCCTTATTTGTGCTAACTTTATGGTTTTCAGGGGCAGTTATTCTTGTAAGTAAAGACAGCACAGAGGTCTTGGAGAAAAACATCACTCTCTAAGCAGCTAACACTTATTAATTTATTTCGATGATGTTTAATATGTAGGAAACCCAAGAAGGGTCTATTCAGTGGTTCGCAACCTTCCTAATGCCACGACCCTTTAATACAGTTCCTCATGGTGTGGTGACCCCCATCCATAAAATTACTGGTAGCTGCTCTCTACACATGTGTGACTGGTCCGCTTAAGTACATTATGTGTTTTCCGATGGTCTTAGGCGACCCCTGTGAAAGGGTCGTTCGACCCCCAAAGGAGTCGTGACCCACAGGTTGAGAACCGCTGGCTATGTGAACAGAGCTGATTTGCTCGTTAGGGTGGCCATTACTTCTTGGTCCAGTTGTGCAGTCGTCTCATTATGCATAATTAGGCTTTATGACTACCATAGAAAGAATTGACTGGAATGTAGCTCCCTAGTGTCAAACACACTCTGTGACACATGGCCCTAAATCATGCAGACCAATTTTCTCAGGCTTTGACAGGTAAATTTTACCTGCTTAAGGTTTACAGAAGCTGTTAGGTGATCTCTTATGGTCCTTCAGATAACTGTCTTATTTGCTGTGCTTAAAAAAGAAGTGAATATGATAGTGAACATGAAACAATCAAAGTTTTCATCCATCTGTATTATAGATCTTTTAGTTATAAGTCAGAGAAAATCTGGCTAAAAACTAGCTTAATCAGAAAAGGGAATTTAGACTCTCGTGTAGCTGAAGGATCCAGAAATAGTGCATCTTTGAAACAAGGCTTAAGTAGCTCAGGTATGTCATCAAAAACCTTCCATTTTTCTCCTTGGTCTTCTTTGGTATCTGCTGAATCCTACATCTGGATTCCACCATAGTTCCAGAATAATTTTCCTCACCTTCCAGATCTTTCTTCCTTTAGATAAATGCCCAGCAATGGAGAGAGAATCTCTTTACATTCTGAGCCAGAAGTATTTTTCCAACAATCCTCAGCTAGTATCTCCTTCTTTCTCATTGTCCTGAACCAAGTCTTCTGACGTGAACTAATCACTGTGGCAAGGTCATCAGGAGGTGCTGATTGGCTTAAACTAGCCAGAGTTCTCTCTGAGAGCTGAGAATGGAGTGTGCATCCTCCAAGTATCTGGGCCACAATGGTGGAAGCACTGTTATTGGATGGAGAGAGAATCCTATGTGCTGGGAGAGTTAAACCAGCCAAAGCCCACTGTCCCCACCAATGGGCAACACCGGCTATTGTGAAGTCAGTGGCCACCAAGCCTTGCACTCCCTCCCCTGTGACTGTAGAGCCCTGGGTGTTGAAGAAAGCTAAGAGGAGGTGTCGAGAACACTGGGCTGCCCCTCACCATCTAGCTTGCAGCCCAGCATGTGAATAACACCAATGCCAATGAAAACCCATCGATTGAGCCCAGCGTGAATATCATCCGGGCACTGAACTAGAAGGTAGAGTCCTGGAGAAGTATTTATTTTCTGATGCAGAAAAGGTAAGGGGAGCTTCTACTGACATTTTTGGATACCCAGTACTAATAATAACCCTTAACATCATGCATACCTGGGAAAAATACACAGACAAGCAGGACCTGCAAAGATTTAACCTTAACTACAAAGGGGTGTAGGAGTGAATTGCTAATAAGATATTCCTCTATTCCACTGGCATTTGTTGATGTCTCCCACGTACTTGGCCCTGACCTAGGCACTGAATGAGACAGGTGTAGTTCAGCATAGTGTTTCTGAATACAGGCTTTGGAATCTTTCACACCTAAAAACAAATTCCAGCTCTGTCTCTCAGCCTCCCCAAGCCTCAGTTGCCTCATGTATAAAGTGAGGAGGTACCTACTCCAAGCAGATGTTGTGAATATTAAATGACAACACTAAGTAAACTGAAGCACTCATCCAAGTGACTGGCACATTTATATTCACAAAAAAATGGTAAACATCTTAATCACAATTAGTAGTAGTAGTAGTAGGTATACTTGAGAGACTAGTGAGGCATAGCTCCTGTCCCTTAGATGCCTGTCTAGGGGAGCGGACATGAAAGTCGTAGAGGTAAGGAATGCTGGGAGAGGACTCGAGATGAAATGCACAGACCTTTGCAGGAAGATGATATTTCTTCTCCTGGTTGGGAGCGGAGACGCCTCATGACAGTATTTTACATGCCAGAGCTAGTGGGATTGAGTTTAACTTAGGGTGACATCTTTTGGGTCTTTTCTCTTATGTCTCTTAAAGAAACCAAATCGTAAGTGTCAGTACAAAGGCTCTAAGAGAAAGCTACATGAGTAACTGTGACATGTGCGTACGAGTGTGTCCTCTCCCGAGAGAGCACACCTTACAGGAAGTCTGCGCGGCTCTGTCTTCCTCACATGGGACATGGGGATTGTCGTGGCTTGTCCACGTGGCAAAAGGAGGAGCAGCTTGATTCATAGCTTAGTTGGGGCTATTAGATTATACTCCCCAAGGCATTCGGTAATCTGTTTAACGGTGCTCAGTCATTTGTCTTGTTTGCCGACTACTTAGCAGATGGATTTGTGATTTTGGTAATTACTATCTAAACGTTAATAAGACATGATGTCTTTTATTAATTAGTACTTCATGCGGTTTATTTCTCAAAATAACCCAAACTAGATGACTGACAAATATTGAGTCACGAGCATCCGTTTGGCCCAATTAGCATGTGGAGGTTTTCATTCTGGAATGGCTTTCCTCTCTGTCATGTGTTTACCCAGAAACAAAGACCAGAGCCACTGCGTTGCACTCTGCGCTGCAGAGACGCCTCATTCCTTCTGCTCAGCCGGGAACTGTTTAATCTAGAGAAGTGTTCATTTACACATTTTCCATTTACTGCCCTTCAAAGAGGTTTTGGTGTTCAAAGGATAAAATACTTCCAGAGACTCCCAAGTTGTGCCTGAGGAATCATTTTCTAATGGAATTAAATGAGATTTGGAGCTGGTTTGCAGAGGTGGGTGGGGGCAGCTGGCTGTGCACGCCCCCACACCGTACCCCACATAACGCGTGTACCACAGCCCCGGAGCGGGTTGGGGGGAGTTCCATCCTGCCCCGTGGCCCTCTCCCTGTGACCGGCCTCTTCCCTCCATGCACGCAGGCACCAGCAAGCCCTCATGAAAAGACGTTGTCCCCTCGGAACTGGCAGCCATGCCGTTATATAGCAGCCAGGGTAACACAGTTGGAAAGGACTTCTGAACAAAGCACCCGGGCGGTGTGTTGGTACTGCCCTCCCCAAAGAACTCATTTACTGACTGGTCGGAGGGGACCACTTCCTTTCAAGATGCAGATGCCTGTGGTGCTTTGAGCTGCTTGCACATCCCATTGTTGACAGCTTCAACAAGCACTTCTTGAGCACCCGCTGTGTGCCTCGCACCGTGCTGGGCCTGGTGGAGACTTTCTAGTGCCCGGCAAAGGCAGCCTGTGCCAGGAGGGGCGCATGGCCCGGGGCGCCGGTGATTGCACGAGCAGACCTGACACTGCCTTGCGTTTGCACTAAAATGACACTAGCAAATAGGCTCAGAGGAAGAGACTGCTAATCTCTCCGTCCCACTCCCTTCCCAGGAATGCAAATAAACCCTAATAATGACTATAACTTTCATTTATTAAGTGCTAATTACATGCCACACATTATGCTAAGCATTTTACATGTGTTTTCTCACGTGCTTCTCACACGCACACACAAAATCCTTTGGTAGTTACTTACATTGATAAGCTCCTTTCGTAGATGAGCAAGTTCACGTCTAAGATGTTGAGCAACGTATCCCAGACCCCGTGGCTGCAAAGTGGCAGAGCTGTGTTAGGGGCTGCTATTAGGCAGGGTCCGGCAGAAGTAATGCCGAACTTGAGTTATGATTTTATTACAAAATCATAACCATACATGCTTATGACCTTGTAATAAAAGATTTGGTATAGATTATGAGCTCATAAAAAAGGGGCCGTTGTTGGTATAACCATAAGCATGTATGGTTATGATTCTGTAATGAAGTCATAGCTCAAGTCTGGGCGTTACTTCTGCTGGACCCTGTGTACAAAGTGGACTGAGTTCATTTTGAACATCAGTGTTTAATTCAGTGGCTTTATTGTGTGTCTCATTACAAGCCACACGACTGGGAGTACTGAGCTCCTCTCCGAGCTGCTACTCTGCCATCATCTACTGATGAAACATTGGGCTTTTCGCCTGACCACACAGCGAGAGTCTGGAGATGTCAGCAGTCCAGGGGGGCACCATTACAAACTGTGTCCAGTGGGGACACGTGACACTTTCAGTGACACCTCGCCCCAGGTGTGTACAAACACAGTTGGCTGGGGCCCCACAGAGGCGGACATGGTGTGGAAGACTGGGTAGACCGTAGACGCTGCTGCCGGCTCATCTGGGTGGCCTGGGGCTGCGACGGTTTCTTTGTTGCCTGGGCAACCTCTCTCAAAATGTGAGAAATTCACTTTCTCGTTTTTCCTGTCAATCTGTGAGGAGGACTAGAAAATGTAGCTAGAGGTTGCCTGTTACTGACTACCACCTGTAGCTAGGAGACAGAAGCAAGGTTTTGGGAAACCATACATACCTTCATTGCCCAGCATGTAGCAAGATTCAAAAATCACCCAGCTTCTCTGTGTAGCTCTGAAAGCAGATGGGAGAAAGGGCACCTCCCTGAACCCCAGCAGCTTTCCTACTCCATTTTTTTTTTGCTAAGGTAAATATTCTACAGTGATTGCCCTTATATTTCCTACTGGAGCTGGAGGAGATGTGGAGAAGGCCATGCTATAGAGCAATTGAAGACATGGGTCGGGATATCAGCCTTGGGTTCAGAGTTTGGCTTTGCATCTAGCTCTGTGTCTTTAACCCCTCCTGACCTGTTTACTCGCCTACGACATGGAGATGCTCCTCTGTAGATTTTGCATATAATTGATTTCCATTCACTTGTTTGGGGTCTACTCGTGTGCAGGCCTTCTGCTGGATCTAGGGACACAACCATGAAAAGAAGGCGGGGTGCCTGGCAGGCCGCACAAAGGTTAAATCCAGCAGGAAAGGTACATATCTAACTAGTCCCTACAGGTCCTGAGTTATGAAAGAGGAAGCAGAATGAATCGTGGAAAGTAAACAACGGGGCTGGAATTGGAGACGAGCCTCCCCAAGAAAGAGATCTTAAAGATTTGTAGGAAAGTTCACATCAGCCAGGTGAAGGGTACAAGAAACATGGCTGGGAGAGAATGTCTTTAAGGCCCATAGAAAAATAGGAAAAGCCAAAAGCATCTGTGTAAACATGAGACCAGACCATTCAAGGAAAGTGCAGAGTGGTATGAGATGAGGTTGAGAGGCAAAGGTTGACTGGCGTTTTAGAGGGTCTTGTAGACCCTGTTCAGACGTTTGGACTTTATCCTAAAGGTGATGAGTCCTTAAAGGATTTAAAGGGAGTGAGGTGTGGAGGAGTTGTAAGGACTGAATTAAATGATGTACACAAAGGCTTAGCCTAGGGTTAGTACCAAGTCACCGCTCAATAAATGGGAGGTGCGGTCATCCTCATCCTCATCTTTGACTTCTTCTTACTCTTAGTATTACTGACTTTAGTTTCAAGGCGGCGCCATTCCTGCCGTGTACTACAGAAAGAGGCTTTGGGGTAATTAAATAGGAGGGTTGCAAATAGGAGCCAATGTTCATTCTGAAAGGCCAGTAAAACCATTCTCAACAACATGCAGGAGACGTGGGAAGCCCAGAGGCAAATTTCGCCTCACGTACGCTCACTCTCCTGTTTTTCCACTCCTCCACCTTGCTGCCTCCTCAGTGAATTCACATGCTGCTTAAGCAGTGAAGTCATCATTCTTTCTGGCAGTTCTGTCATTTTCAGAATGGTTTCTTTGCCAGAGCCTAAGTACAAAAATGCAGGTGGACCAGACTCTGTGTTTTCAAGAAAAGGCGGGGAGGGGGCGGCATTCTGATGCACAAAGTTTGAGAGAGCACCTGTGAAAAGTACAAATAGGTTGGAAAATGATGTGGGTTCGCCCATATTTGAGATGAATAACCTCTGTTTTGATTGAGGGGAGATGTCACGTTTCTTGACACTTTACTGTTGAACAGTCTGCATCTTGGGGGTAGCAAACATAATGACAGGTGAGGAAAGAAGAACTTAGTTCAAATTCATTAGACTGTTCACTTTCCTTCCCTGATCTTGCGGTGTCTGGGTTATGAACTAAGATTGGGCTAAAGGATTGAAGCAGTTGAAGGCAACAATCACTGTATTAGGAGACAAGATAGACTGGAAGCCAAGAGACAGATTACTTACTTGTAACCCTCCTATTTAATAAAAGGATGTGAAAGAGCCAAGTCAGTTAGGTTTTGATACCAATTCTGCCAATAACTGTATGTCCTTAGAAATAATTTTGAACCTCTCTATAAATAAGAATTCTTATCTATAAAATAAATTTCTTAACTGCATGAATAATTGATAGACACCCATGAGCAGGACATGTTTTTATTTGAGGGGTGGGGGAGGCTCCAAAGAACGTCATACAAGGAATGGCCCTACCCTGAGGCACCGATAGGCACTTGGTGATAAAAACACAAACACAGGTAATGACAGTGCAGGAGTATACAGCTCAAAGAATGGCAACAGAAAAAGGAAGTCAATACAGTTTAACTGTGGGACATGGGTTGATAATCAGACAAATCTGGCTTAGATTACTGGCTCTGTCCATGCTAGCTGCATGCACTCATTCACTAATTGCATATACCTTAGATGCCAGTCATATGTCAGATATTAAGTTTGGCTATAGGGGTACAACAGCATCCAAGACAGAGGAAGAGGAATGGAGAGAAATAATTGCTTTATTTCTCAATTGCGCTCTGCCAAGTGTGCATATTTGTCATCATTTGATTAACTACATACATGATGAGACTGTACTATGCCCTCAGAGAGATAGAACATTCTCTGACTGGTCAGAAAAAAAGGTAACATCTGGTTAGAATTTCCTTTTGTATTCTTCTGGGTCAGAAAGAATCTGAATAACCCAGATATCTTTTTAAAATATCGATGCTTCGCATCTTTTTGTTGTGGATAATGTGGTGTTTGTAACGGATATTTGAGTACCAACTATGGGCCAGAGTCTGTAGGAACCACCTCAAAGTGAATAATGTTATAGATTGCCTTTAACAATGTGATACTAATGCATCGTCTTCCAGGAGTTTTCAATGGGGAAACATAGCTGGCCCCAAAGTGAAAATCATGTGTCTGACAAGTCCAGTTTCTAAAAGCAGAACTCTGGCATCACCCCTGAAAGGACAAGAGGCATTTGGGGTAGTGAGGTGTAAGTTTTCTTAGAAGAATATGATTGCAACAGGAGATGAGAAGAGACCAGTATAGTCATAGGGTTGAGGTGGAGGTTTCCTTTGTTTTTGTTTTTGTTAATTATGTTTAAATATTCACAGGGCGAAGACAAGCATGAGAATGGGGCAGAGGGGGAGCCCACAGCAGTTGATGGTTGTGTAATGGCTCAAAATAGAGCATAATATATGGACCAAACAAAAGGGTATCCTGGCGGGAAACAAAGGGACCTAATCCATGAGTCAGTCATTGAGGAAGTGTAATGTGTAGAGCAGATTCATTCTCTAAGTATGCACCTGAACGTGACAGCTAAACTCAGCATGAAAGAACATCAGCTTCATGATACAGCCTTAAGGCCTAGGCTGCTGAAATTCCACATATTAGTGGAAATGGTTATGCAAAAATAATGGGGGGGGGGGAGTTCCCTGATGGTGTAGTGGCTTAAGGCTTCAGCACTGGCGCTGTCAGCGCTGCAGCCAGGGTTCGATTCCCAGCCAGGGAGCTACCCACATACCAAAAAGCAAAATAATAATAATAATAATAATAATAATAATAATAATGGGGGGAGGGGGTATGTATAGTGTGTGGGGTGGGTGTGTGTGTGTGTGTGTGTGTGTGTGTGTGTAAGGGTACAGGGAGGATGACTTCTTTAGATTGACAGGGTGGGAGGGGGAGAAGATAAATGAATGAGAGAGAGCTAGGTGTGCGAAGGGCTGTGGGAAGCATGTTTTCAGTCAAATGTCAGGGTAAGTCATTTGGATTTTATTCTAAGCACAAAGGGAAGGCTTTGGAGGATTTTAAGTAGAATGGCACTATCCAGTTCATATTTTCAAAAATGCGTTCCTTTAGCTAGTCAGCAGCATATTAATTTCAAGGAGCAAAAGGTAAAAGCAGGAAAAGCAATGGTGATGATAATAGAGTGGACCAGGGGGTGGCAGTGAAAAGAGTTGAGGACACATTTGAGAGCTATGCAGAAGGTAGGATTTGCTGGCAAAACAGAGATGGTGGAAGAGAGGAAAGAAGAAAATGACTCCTTGGATTTCAGTTGTAGAAAGTGTGCATTGTAACTGGGACATCCAGATGAACATGGCCTTTGTGGAAGCCACTATTGAGTCTAATACTGAGCAGAGTAGACTAGCTAGGGGGATACTTTGAAGCTAGAGAGGAACTTTGAGGATCTGGGCCCCAAACTATATCCCTCCTAAGATGTGCCAGCTCCTACTAGATCTCTTTGGAGCTCCTGTTTGGGATAGAAAATCTATGTTCTGTATCACCATGTAGACGAACAAGATGGCTTTATTCTTAAAACCCAACCCTATAATATTTAGTCACCAGCACGTGATCGTTGGCCAGTGTTCCGATCCACTGGTGTTTCATCACTGAATTAGAGCCATCCTGGCCGGTAACATTTATTTGCAACAACAACAGCTTTACCCATTTGGATACCTACTGGGTTCCCAGATACAAAGCCTTGTACTCTTAATCCGTGGTTGGGGATCTGAGTATGCAGATGGCTGATTTACATAAGTTATACACAGATTTTTGACTGCACGGTGGGTAGGTGCCCCCACCCCCACTGCATTCTTCAAGGGTCAACTGTACTTTGTTTAGCAGTTTGTGCCATGAGATTAAATTTGGAGCTAGTTGTGAATACATCCTAAAGTTGGAGATCACCAGACATGAGAAGCGGTGCCCAGGAAAACATACAGATCATTAACTTTTGGCTGTGACCTGTATACAGGCTGTAATAAGATACCAGGATGCAGTCCAGTGCGATAGTTGTGTCACCTGCCACCACATGAACCACTGCTCCCCAAAGGACCCCAAAGGACCTCAGAGCCCATGTTGCACAAGCTTAACAAATAAAAGCCACGTGGCTTCCTTTGCATTTTATCTTCCTCATGACAAAAGGCCCTCTTTAGGAGAAAGAGAAGATAATGCTGCAATAAATCTCTTAAGAGTATTGTAGCATTCAAAATGTCAATATTGGTTTGAAATGATTGCATCGTTTTCAGAAATAATGACTTGTATGAGGAGTGTCATGAATTATAATTAATTTACATATGCATTCAAGTCTACTCTCAAAGAAACCCTCTTTTCTTTTTCAAACATTGGCAATTAAATATTTATACTTGTTGTGATTTCATATATACGTAGTTAAAATTGCCTCTCAGAGCCACCTGCTCTCCACCGTATGTCATTTTCTCTGCTGATTCTTTACATAACCCATAGGTTTGGAGTTAGGTTGGCCCCAGCTGAAAATCCCACTGAAGACCATGTAAGTGGAGAGTGGAAAGCACAAGCTAGTTCCATGGCAGTAGAACACAGGAGGGAAATGAGATGAAAGTCATCCCAAGGCTTTTAAGGGTCTCTCTGTACAGTTTAATTCATTAAAAGATTTAAGAGTTTAGCTTTTAGTCCTTGAACTTGAATTACTGAGTGGTACCCCAAATATATCTGTTGTATTTATCTGAGATTATGGCCAAGTTCCTCAAATTCTCCATGTCTCAGTTCAATTTCAAAACAGAGATAATCATGTAAGTCAAGGACTGTGTCCTGGGAGGTCCTTGGGTACGGTAAATAGGAGTCTGGGAGGCAGAGAGAGTTGTTCTAATGTGACAGATTTAGAAAAAACTTTGAAAACCAGGTATCAGAAAATAGAGAGACCTACAATGCAAAGAGCAGCTCAGTCTTCCTGAAAGCACACTTTGGCCTTTATTTCTTTCTGTTCTTACTAAGCAGGGATCTTCCTTCAGTGTTTCTGCCTTGGGGGTGAGGCTGGTTTGAAATTTGGGCTAAAATGACCAGTCACTGTAATGGGAGACAGTAAACCCCAAGGATTCCTCCCTCTCTTTCTCAAACACAGGGCACCCTTCTCCTGGTCAGTTGCATATGAAGAACACCTTTTCCAAAACACCAATCCTTCTTTCCCTCTGCCTTCTCCCACCATCCCGTATCATGATAACAAGAACAAGCATTTACGGTAGACTCTACATTAACCAAAACTCAAGCAACCAGCACCATTTTTTTGCTGGTTGCTTAAGATTTTGCTGCTTGCTGGAGAGTTCTGGCTGCTTGACTTCTGGTTAACAAGCAGTCTACTTACATTTCTCTGACATCTACCAGCCCCCATGGGTACTGCTTCTGAACTCACAGCAGATAGGACACTTTCAGGCAAATATAAACTCAGTCTTACCTCCAAAACATCTTACCCTTGTGAGCAGTTTCCACAAGACAACTGCATTTTAAGAATGACCTGAAATGAATCATTAGGCAGGTATCTGACTGCAGAGCATATGGTATTTTTAGCAACACTTTCTGCAAGTGAAATGATGGTTTCTTGGATACAAATGGGATTTGAACATACCAGTGTATAATCCCCCAAAGAACATGGAATCTGTCTATCTTTTTGTTCCTATGGTGTTTCCATTTCCAAGGCACATTGGAGGGACTTAGTAGGGCTCTGTAATGAATGAATAAGTGAATGAATGAATGAACAAATGAACAGTTGAAAGAACAAAAGAACAAAAGAACTATGTCATCTCTTTGCAAATGTACAAAATACCTCAGCATCCTTCCTCCAGGCTTGCTCTCAGTCATGGACCGTATTGGTTTTCTCCCTCCACTTGTCACATGTATAACTCCCTCTCCAGGAGTTAGTTCAAAAAGCCACTGCATTGAGGAAGTGGCCACTGACATGTCAGATGTCAAGATGGCACCTTACCTCTTTTAGCAAACTTAATATGCACTTACGTAAATTAGAGCTTTGTACACGAGAACGCGGCCCGACACAAATTCTTAAAACATTATGAGATTTTTTGCGACTTTTTATTTTTAAGCTCATCAGCTGTCCTTAATGCTAGTGTATTTCACATGCAGCCAGAAACGGAGTGAAGCAAGCTACAAGCCTGCGGTGCAAAAGTTAAGAAAGGAGGTACTCCCTCGTGCCCCAACTCTGAGAGCGAACACCTTAAATTTTGCACATGAGGCACCTCCCTTGTCTCGCCCTGTCTCAAATACAGTTTAAGTAACCTGCCCCAGATCATTTCTCAGTTCATAAATGAATCTTGGGCTGACCAGGTATACCATTTCAAATGGGACAGAAAACAATGGTACTGTCGTGTTTCAAATGGTACATGTGGTCAGCCTGGGCTCCCGGGGTTAAATTCAAGGTGTCAGGAGGCTGACCACACGCACCATTTGAGATGAGACAGCACCGTTGTGTTCTGTCCTGTTTGAAACAGAATGTCTGGCCAGCCTGTGAATGATCAAAGTAGATTTTGAACCCAGAGCTGTAGAGCTCTTTAAAAATTTTTTCTATGTCTAAAATGTCCCAAATTTCCACATGAACATTCTGCCACCCTCCTCATTCAGGGCTGCCATAAAAATAAAATTATTTGTGATGAAACATTAAAGTTCAAATTAAGCTTCAACTTATAACCAGGTAGACTCAATCAAATCAGAAAATAAAAACTGACAAAATATATAGGATTCATCCCATGGAACAGACTATCTCAACATTATTTCAAGGGATGAGCAAGAATGGGTCATAGATTTAAAAAGTAAACAGGTTTTTCCCATTAATGTTAAGCCAATAAAATGAAAATTAAATCTTCTAGCTGCAATTAGATAAATAGATGTCTTTTTTTTTTTTTTTTTTTTTTTTTGGTGGGATGGTAAAAATGTAATCTGTTATCAGCACAGGTATGATTGAATTATTAATAATATTGTGCAAGGCCACCTAGAAACTAGAGCTTGGGGACTTTTAAATCTATTCTAATTGAAACAGAGAATCAGCAGAGTGGAAAACACCCTGACTCTTCTCAAGATATGTCACAGTATGTGACACAGAGGACACGGGTTTGCAACACAGTGGCAGCTGCAAGCTGACCTTTTGGCAAATTTAATCTGCAAATGGGTTCCTGTTTAAGATAGTTAATGCCTTCCATGATTAAGGAGGCTTCCTTCTATATTTTGGAATGCTTAGTTAAAAATATTTCATGCCAGGATATTATGCAGATTGTCTAACAGGAAGGTTATGGGGGCAAATAAATCAGTTTTTTAACTAAAAGGTTTTAGTGACCTCTTAAGAGGATAGTAATCCATGCCTAATTGCGAAGAAAATGCTCCCAGATCATCAAGATAAGAAAAAGGTCACATTGTCATTCCTTGAAGTGTATGGAGGTTAGAATAAAAATCCAGGGACACTCCAGAAGCTAATGAATTCAAGGAGTGCTAAACTTAATACTGAGTTACTCCTCCCTCCCTCTGGTTTTCACAGGGGTGGGACATCATACTCTAGTAGGACAAATGAGTTCCTCATGGGACCTCGAGTCAGTCACTTAATCTCTCAGTGTAAATTTCAATTGTGGGACGAGTTGGTGGTTAGAAACAGCTGGGGTCACTGACCCTGCTTCTTTCTGTGACCTCCCATTGCCCTCTGTCACCCCCCAGGGAATTCCTCTCCCACTATTACTTCTCCATGGGCCATCTGCTTTTTCTTTGGTGAGTGCCCCCAGGAGCCGAGCTGAGAGACCTTAAAGTAAACCAGGAGGTTAACAGCATGGGTTTTGCCTTGTGGGGAACCTGGAATTGAATCCCAGGTCTGGTCTTTCCTAGCATGTGGTCCTGGGTGAATTCCTCCACACTCTAGGTTACCAGCTGCTTCTACGACAACCTGGGAACAATGAGTGAATCTCAGAGGGCAGAGATCTCTAAACTCTCCCAGGTCACGGAGCCCTTATTGTCTCAGTGATGGTTTCACAGAGTCCCTTTGCCAAAAGAAAGCTCCTTTCTTAAGCAGCCAGCTCCAAACAACAAAACACATATTCACGTCCAATCTAGTAGAATTTTGAGGGGGAAAAAAAAAAATATATATATATATATATATATATATATATATATATATATAGAGAGAGAGAGAGAGAGAGAGAGAGAGAGAGAGAGAGAGAGTCTCAATGTTTAAGTAACCACACGTGCTTGTAAAAGCGTCATGTGAACCTGTTGAAGGCTACACAGTTTCTTGAACCTTAGAATCAGATTAGCTCTTTATGTTGATTTTCCTACCGTCGTTGGTTTTAATCCCAACGACCTCTGAAAACCAAGCTTTGCAAAGATGGACATATAGCACAATCAAGTGTTGGAAGTGTCACCTCCCTCAAGCCGTAGTTTGTATGGTGTCCGACAGGCGTGTTTCCCTCAAAAATTTAAAACCTGACAGAGCACGCCTGTGAGTTTCCTGGGGTGCCCTGATGTACCTCATGTCTCCTTGGGGACCATGGTTTTAGAGATCAGATCATTTGGTTTTAGAGGACAAAAGATGGGCATGTATAGAAAGAACTGGACTTTGGGCGTGTTCCTAAAATGCCACCTGCTGCTGTTCTACTCACAAATTTTCTCTGTGATCACATTAATAAGCAAGAAAAAGGTGGTTTTTCCTCCCAGGGAATTAAATGTGGCCAACATCTGATCATTCAGTTTGGAATGCTTAACAAAATGCTGCATATATGGGAATGAAATATGTGCCCCAAGAACCTTACAATTAGGTTGGGGAGGCAAGGTACACAGTATGAAACACTAGTAAACCATGCACGGTTGCTAAGGTGTAAAGTTGCACAGGATTTCAAGGGAGGAGAAAATGAGAGTGGTGTGTGGGAGAAGGAAGGAACTGAGATGGGCCTTGACCACAGAGCAGCCCTTCAGCAGGGCTGCAGGGAAAGGGGCTCTCCCAAGTAAGGGAACTTGGCGATCGGGAGGCCTGGGTTTTCCCTGTGACAGCCAGTGGGCTGGCCTCTGCGAGAGTGTTGAGACGCCCCTTGTCCCGACCACCTTTGTGAACACCTGACAAGCACACAGATGCTGTTGCTGACGTGGCACATTTGCAACGACACTAATTCTACAAGCATTCTGACGGTCTGCCACGGGGAAATTTCTGTGACAGGAATAGAGGCCAACTTTGATGACACCCGTGTGAGACATACTCATGCTGACCAGGGTCCCGGGGAAGCTGGGGAAGGGAAAAAGCACTGCTTGAGCCGGGCTGTCGGGAAAGGGCACGCAGATGGTTTAAAATACGTAGTGACGTAGTCCGTGGGCTCACCGGTACGAAAATGCAGCTTCCGGCCTCGATGTCAGCTTGCACTTCCACTGAGGGCAGAAAATGGTCTTTGCAAAGTCGTGGTAATCCAATGGCTTTCAGATTTAAACCAATAATTTAGGATAAACATTCAATTTTACACAAACCCAACCCTCCCTAACCTTCCCCCTCCTGGATCAGAATGGTGGCCCTTGCTTGGTCCATCCTCTGTCGTCGCGGCAATCAGCTGAGGAGCACCGCACCCTTTCCGGGCTCCCCGATGGGCCTCCATCCTTGCAGCTCCCCCTTTCCTGGGAGAACTTGTCTTCCTCCTAACCCAGCTGTAGCTGAATTTATCCCCAGCAGGCATCTCGCATCTTGTCCTTGCTGAGCATCAGTCTTTCGATCTTCTGCTCCACACATAACTCATCTTGTCCCCCCCCACAAGCATAACTCATCTTGTCCCCCTCCAGGTGACATTCATCTTGGCTGGTGTCTCCTTATGGCTCTTTTTGTACGTGGATTGTCTCTTTCGTTTTAATCTGTTATATGATGTATAATTGACATATATATATATATATATATATATAAAATTTGCTAGTTTTCAGTGCTTGAATCAGTAAGATCTGACAGGGACATACAGTCTTATAGCCATCATCACAACCATTATAATAAAATAGTGCTGTCTAGCAGAAATATAATGTAAACCACATAATGTAATTTAAATTTTTCCAGTGATCATATTTTAAGAAGTGGGAGAAACAGGTAAATTTAATTTTGATAATATATTTTGTTTCACTTACTGTATCCAAATGCTGTCATTTTCAACATGAAACTAAATGAGGGATTTTACAACTTTTTTTCCAATGAATTCTTTGAACTCCATTTTCCATATGCAGTATATTGCGATGCAGGTTAAATCGTCACCAGAAACACCTGATTTGTATTTAGATTTTATAAAATTCACAGTTGAAAACGTAGATTAAAATGCCCACATTGCTCCAAACATACTTAAAGTTTTCCATTACAACTTCTAATTTCATTTATATTTGATTTAATTTAAATTATGTATAATTAAAAATCCAGTCCCTCAGTCACATGTACCATATGTGAAGGGCTCAGTAACCATATGTGGCTGGGGGTACCATATTGGACAGCACAGAAAAAATTTCCATCACCCCAAAAGGTTATCTTTTGCTCTTTTGCAATCAATCCCTTCCTACAACCATCTGGCACTGGCAACCAAGGATCTGCCATTTGTCACTATGGTTTTGCCTTTTCTAGAATGCTGCACAAATGGACTCATCTAGCTTATATAGCCTTTTGTTTCTGCATTCTTTTGCTTACCACGTTGCCTCTGAGATGTACCTGTGTCGCGTTTATCAGTAGTTTCTTTTCGTTGCTGAATAGTATTACATTGTATAGATGCACCACCAGTTGGTGAACATTTGGGTTGTTCCAATTATTGGCAATTATGAATAAAACTATTATGAACATTCAAATGCAAATATTTGTTGGAACATATGTTTTTATTTCAACCAAGTAAATATCCAGGAGTGGATTGAATGGTGTGTGTTTAACTTTACAGGAAACTACCAAATATCACCC
Source organism: Lyroderma lyra (assembly GCA_004026885.1). Lineage (NCBI taxonomy): Eukaryota > Metazoa > Chordata > Mammalia > Chiroptera > Megadermatidae > Lyroderma > Lyroderma lyra. The sequence continues at coordinate 271,257 of PVJL010000117.1, read as the reverse complement.
ATCGTGCCATTCCGCATTCTTTCCCAATGTCTGTGAGAGTCCTGTTGGTCCACTTCCTCACCAACACTGACATAGTTAGTCTTAGCAATTCTGGTATATTTGTAATACTTTTCTTTATGGCTTTAATTTGAATTTTTATAATGACTAATAATGGTGACATATTTTCATGTTTTATTTTGTCATTTGTGTATTTCATTGGGTGAAGTCTTTTCAACTTTTTTGCCCCAATTTTTATCATGCTGTCTTTTCTTTTTAATCATTAAGTTGTATGAGTTGTTTTAAGTAGGACAGAGAAATAAGTTCTCTATCCAATATATTTAGTTTATATTTTCTCCCAGTCTTGGTTGGGGTGTGACTTTATTTTTATGTTTTCTGACATTAATATTATTTATTATCTTCTGCTGCTGACTCTGTTCTTGCAGTGACCTCCAATCTTTCCATTCACTCATTTTGACCCCTGGCACCTTTGGGTCCATCCATGCATCTTTAATTGTTTTCTGCTTTTCTCTTGGGGAGCTGTAGGAAACTTCTAGCAGTCCCTTTCACCTTATGCTGAGGTTACATGGCTCCAGGCAGATGTGCTCAGCCAGTCTACATGAACAGTTGTTGTAGCTGTCAGTCAGCACATTGCTTAGACATGCGGTTTCTTCACTTCTAAGAAGGTTACAATCTCTCCGGTCTGTGCTTTAGAACTCGAGGCACAACTTCCCGTCACTGTCTGTAAGGTTTCCTATAGTCTGTCTGTAATTTCTATCACTCATCTGCCTGTCCCAGGACTGGGCTTGATAAGCCTTGTCAGAGACTCAGGGGATGTCCAATTTGGAGACTTGCCCTTCTGATCGTCCTGCCACTTGGTCTGACTTTGGTCTCCGTTAATAACGATGCTAGTGTGCAGTCAACCCTTCATTCTTCCCTCTTGTTCTTCCTCATAGAATGAAACTTAAGTCTTCCAGGCACTGGTGCTCAGTATTTAAAGCCAAGCTTTTGATCTTCAAAAATCCTTTTTATTCCCTGCTCAGGCACCAGACTCTGAGATTAATATCTCTGCTATGAGTTATAAAAATCTAGTTAGAAACTCAGAAACAAAGAACACAACCCTCTGGTCTTTCTGTTTCTGCCTTCATCCTGAGTTGAGCGCGTAGAGCAGGCTGTCTGTTCTGCCTGAATGGTAGGTTTGAAGAGTGAGAGAGAGTTACCTCTTCATTCTACCAAATATTATCCTACTGCAATTGGCTCTCTGTAGGTAAAGAAGTTTCTGGACAGCCCCTGCAGAGACAAGAATATCACTAATAATTAATAGACAGGAAAGTCAGAGCATATATGGAGAATGGCCATAAAAATGGCTACAGTGTTGATCATGACACTGGCAGAAACTTCCATGTCTTGTGGGTGTTTTATACACTAACTCTGGCTCATAAATTTTGCTTCTGTTATCATATAAGGTCAATAATTGTTATCCCCATTTTGCTATTGAGTAAACTGAGGATTCTGATGCAATTTTAACTTTCCTGAGGCCAAAAGTTATAAGCATCTCCAGGATTACACTCTAGGTCAATCTGAGTTTAAAGCATATATTTTTAAACATTAGAACAGTGGCTACCAAACTATTTGAGGGCCCTTTTACAATCTTAAAAATTATTGAGGACCCCAAAGAGCTTTAATTTATGTGGATAATATCTCCTTATATTTACTTCATTAGAAATTAAAACTGAAATTTTAGAACTATCTATTAATTCATTTTAAAATAACAGTAATCATTATACGTTAACATCAATAACATACTTTTATGAATAATTACTATATCTTCTCAAAGTATTAGTAAGAAGAGTAGCAACACTTTATATTTTTTGTACACCTCTTTAATGTCTGGCTTAAGAGAAGACAGCTGGACTCTCACATATGCTTCTGCATTCAGTCCGTTGTGATATCACACATCAAGTACCCTCTGAAAAACTCCACTGCACACTCATGAGAGAATGAGAGTAAAAAAGGCAAATAAAATCTTAGTATTATGAAACTCATTTTTATCTGTGGCACCCCTAAAGGGGTTTCAGGGATCCCTGGAGGTCCCCAGACCACAATTTGAGAATTTCGCTGCATTATGATAACTGCAAATGTACTGAATCCAATGTAGCAGAACTTCCTTATAAATGGAGAAGTGGGCTGTGAATTGGGAAGTGTAGGGCAGGACCAGATCATGAGCACTGGATGTGCTCCAGCTAAGGATCTTGGATGTTCTGAAGGCACTTGCAGCTTGATCAGAGCTTTGTGTGAGGGAAATGTGTCTGTCAGTAAAATGGGTAGGTTGCAATGGAAGTAGCAGAAAAATAACAACCAGCGAGGACCTTACAAAGAGGCAGTGTACTATAGTACATCTAGGATTCTGTGAAGAGTAAATGTGTTAATTTATATAAAATGCAGAGCACAAAGCCTGTCCCATAGTGAGCACTGTGTTAGTACTTACTCATGTACTAGCTAGTGTTGCAGCAGTAGCACTATTGCTATTATTATTTATACTAAGTGAGCAGTAATAAAAGCCAGAAGGTGGCAGAATTGGAGAGACATTATGCAATAAAATTCATAGGATGCCATTGCTGATTGGGTATGGAGGTAAGGAAATTGAAAATATTAAGATACTGATATTTTGCCATTTGACTAGTATAAGGACTCAGGAAGTTACTGACAAGGAGTTGATTCTTAATAAATATTCCAAAGTGTGGGAGGGAGAGGGGAAGAATGGGCAAGGAAAACGATGCCTGAGTCTCTTGGTTTTGAGGTGCTCATAGAACACGCACATGATGAGGTCCTTAAATAGATAAAACACAAGACCATACATCAATTCACGTCTCTCCTGTGCTTTAAGCTCTTCAGAGGTTTTTCATCCCACCTTGGATTTTATTCTAATTACTTACAATAGCCTACAGGCCCATTGTGTTATGGTTCTATTATAATTGCCTTTCCAATTTCATCCCAGGCCACGCTCCCTTTCCATTACTTTGGCCCAGTATTTTAGTTCCTTGAGCTCTTCAAACTGTTTTTCACCCTGGGGTATTTGTACAACTCTTTCCTTTCTTGTACTGCACCACCTGTCACACCAGCCCTTCACAGAACTGGATCTTCCAATCAGCTGAAATGGTACCTCCTTGCGAGCCCTTCCCTGATCCTTCTATCCAAGCCTCCCACCCACTTGCATTCTTTTCTCTCACCAACTCCTGTTCATTATCTTCATAGACAGAACATTTCACAAGGTCCAAGACTTTGTATTTCATTCATCATTGTTGATGTAGGGCCTAGGGAAGGTGGGTCCTCAGGTATCATGCACATTTGTTTCATGAGTGAATAAATAGGATCCAGAAGGCAGGTTGAAACAGAAAGGGTATTAAAATGTTGGGGACTCTGCTTTGCTTTGAACTTGTTTGTACCAATAAACTAACTATCTTTAATTGGAGCCTCATCATCATTTTTTACTTCAAAATTCTGTGTGCTTCAATTTCTGAAATCTCTTCAATTATATTCACCCACGTCGTCAACAGGAGTATTCACCTTTGAAAACTGCCAAGGTAGAAACAGTGACATAATAATGCTCCTTTGCAAATGGCAGCAGCCTGCCTCTTGCCTCAAGTTCAGTGAAGAATGACTCCCCTTGCTTCCACACTGCAGCCTTTCACCCTGTATGCTCATCTGCCTTTGTGTGTTCAGAACCAGTGATATATTCTAGAAGAATAGCAGATGGCTCAGGTACATTTTCTGACTCTGCCACTTATTCATTGGGTTCACCTATTAGCAGGTCTCATCTGAGAATGGTAGAAATAATATTTCACCTAAAGGGATATTGATATTTCCAGGAAAGTATCTAGCAAAAGAATGGCACAGCTCAAGACATTTTAGGCTCCCCAGCCATTCAGTCACTTAACTGATAGTATAGAATTCTTATTTGAAAATCGTTCTCTTAGAAATTTGAAGTTGTTGCTTGGTTGTTCTTCAGGGACCAGTGTTGCCAAGGAGAGAATTCCAGTGACAATTTGAAAGCCATTGCCATATAGATGAACTGTGAATTCTTTCCGGAAGCTTTTAGGATCTTCTCTTATTTTGGGTGTTCTGCAAATTCACAATGATTATGTAGTTGTGAGTCTTTTTGAAATAATTCACATAGATACCCAATGGGTTTTTGGAATCTTGAAAACTCATGTTCTTCAAGGAGGGGAAATTCTTTTCAAGTATTTCTTTAGTAAGTTCTTCCTTTTTGATAATCAGAAGGGAGCTTTCTGATACTTCTATTTGTTGACTGTTGGGATTCATAGAATAATTTCTTAATTTTACTGTCTCTCATATATTTTTTACCTTTTTGTCTTGCTTTTTTCTCCAACTTTATTGAGGTATGAGTGACAAATAAAAATTTTATCTTTTTAAGGTATACAGTATGATGCTTTTATATACATATACATCATGAAATGATTGCCACAAAGTGGTTATCAAACTAATTAACATACCCTACACCTCACATAGTTACTTTTCATGTGTGGGAAGAACACTTAAGGTCTACTCTTTTAGCAAATTTCAATATACGGTACATAATTATTAACTGCTGTAGTACAATAGGTCTTCCGAACATGTTTATTTTATAATTGAAAAGTTTCACCTGTCAACACTACCTCTCCTTTTCTTCCAGTTTCTAGTAACCACTATTGTATTGTTACTTTGAGTTTGGCTTTTCTTTTTAATTCTTTTTAATGTGAGCTAATGCGGTATTTATCTCTCTGTGTCTGACTTCTTTTACTGAGAATAATGTCCTCTAGGTTCATTCACCTTGTTGCAAATGGCAGGATTTCCTTCTTTTGTAAGGTTGAACAATATCCTATTCTATATGTACATAGAAAAACATGTATCTTCTTTACCCATTCATCTATCAACAGATCCTAGGTTGTTTCCATATCTTGGCTACTGTGAATAACGCTCCAGTGAACATGGGGTGCAAATACCTCTTAGAGATAGTGATTTTTTTAACTTCAGATATATACTTCAAAGTGGAATTGCTGGACATATGGTAGTTCTGTTTTTAATTTTTGGGGGGAACCTCCATACTGTTTCTCATAATGGCTCTACCAATTTACACTTCCACCAACAGTGTAGGGGGGTTCCCTTTATCCACATCCTCACCAGCACTTGTTGTCTTTTGACTTGTTGATAATAGCCATCCTAACGGGTGTGAGGTGCTATATCATTGTGGTTTAATTTGCATCTCCTTGTTGATTAATGATGTTGATATGCTCATACAGCTATGGGCCATTTGCATGTCTTCTTAGGAAAAAAATGTTTATTCTGGTTCTTTACTCATTTTTAATTGAACTGTTTGTTATTTTGCTATTGAGTGGTATAAGTTCCTTATATATTTTGGATATTGTGCATTTATCAGATATATTGGCAAATTCTGTCTCCCATTTTTTATAGGTTGCCTTTTTATTTTGATTGTTTCTTTAGCTGTGCAGAAACTTTGTAGTTTGATACAGTCCCACTTGTTTATTTTTGTTTTTGATGCCTGTGCTTTTGTGTCATATCCAAAGATTCATTGTCAAGGTCAATGTTAAGGAACTTTTCTCTTAAGTTTTCTTCTAGGAGTTTTACAGTTTCAAGTCTCATGTTTAGGTCTTTAATTCATTTTGAGTTGATTTTTGTATATGGTGTAAAATAAGGGTCTGATTTCATTCTCTTGCATGTGGATATTCAGTTTTCCCAATGTCATTTATTGAAGAGACTGTCCTTTCCCCATTTGGGTATTCTTTGGCACCTTTGTCAAAAATTAGTTGACTCGGTATGCCTGGGTTCATTTCTGGGCTCTATTCTGTTCTATTAGTTCACTTCCTTTACTATATCTTTTAACTTTCTAATGATTGAGTAACAGATTAGCCATATTTTTTTAATTCCATGAGTTTTTTCTTATTCTCTACTTCTTCCTTTTTATAGCGTCTTGTTCTTGATGTGTAGATTTATTTTTTAAGATTTCTGCATGTGCTAATTAGGATTTCTTTGTTTATGTTCCTCTTCATTTTTTTCTATGTGGAAGGTTTCACTCAGTAGTGATCTCACATTGACCAGTCACATGGGGGAATCAATACAGCCGTGAAATGAAGGGCCGTAGAGCTTATCACTAGCTGGCTCCATAGTTGAATGAACAGGCAAGGAGATGACCTTTCATTTTGGAATGTCTAAATTGGAGACCCACCTCCCACACTTAGCACATTAGTCTACCCCCCTGGCTATTTAAGTATTTTTCAAAGGGAAGAAGCTTCTATTGTATCCTGCAAGTGTGTGAGGGGAAGAGGAGTTTATCAGTGGGGATAAAGGGTATGTAAGTTGATTTTTCTCTCCATGGATTTCATTTTAGTAACCCCTCCATTTTTCAGTCCCCATCTCAAGTTATTTTTGGTGCTTCCAAGTCCAGGACCTCTCCAGGTTTCTGCAGTGTGCTCTCTCTGGCTGTGTCACCTCTCCCTCCCATCTTTCGTCAGCCATCCATCTTCTTTTCTACTCCCAGAAACATGTGGAATCTGTAGTCCACTTACTGGCTGCCCTTGTATTCTCCTCATTGTTGTGAGATTACATGTGCTTTGCTCCTTTATGATCATTGTAAAGAGATCTTGGGGAAAAGAGAGATAAATGTATATTTAGTTCACTATTACCTTTAATTTTCTTGTTCTGCTTGTCCTATATCAAGGAGGACCATTACCTTCTTAAGGCAAAGCCAGCCTCTCTTAGTTGGTCTACTTGTATGTCCTGGAACTTTGTTTTAAAGTAGAAAAACCATCTTCTTAAACTATTGATCAAGCTAATTAGCATACATGTTGTCAATAGGAACACTAATCTGTGAAAAGTGCCAAGGTAGAAACAATGACATAATGCTCCTTACAAATAGCAACAGCTTTTCCCCAATTATACAGAGTTTCTCTGCTTTCAAGTATTGACAACTCCCTCTTCTGCCTTTAAAACTTGGAATATTTCATTTTATTTAATGTGTAGGTGTATAGAGTTCTGAGTAATCACCAAAAAGAAGTGAATCACCAAAAAAAAAAAAAAAAACACAACAATGGACTTTAAAATTTTTTTTTCAATAACAAAAGTCCAAGGATTTCTTTATAGTTTCATAAGTCGTCAACATCACAGCATGCTTCAGACTAAACAAATGTTTTAAGAGAAAAAAAAAATCATGCCAGTGACTATTTCAAAGAATTATGGGAATTATGCCCCTGTTCTTTTGACAAATATTTAGTATGTACTTACTTGGTAGAAGACCTTGAACACAACTTCCTATGGGAAAATGTAGGTGGAACCATTATGGAGTAGTTGGTTAAGAGTTGAGTAAAACTGGGTTCCAACCCAGATTTACCCATTCTACTTGCTCTGAGACGATTACTGTCTCTGAGTCTTGGTTGTCTCAGTGGTAAGTGATAAAAATAATCCTCCCCTTGTGGTATCATCATGAGAGAGAGAAGTAACTTGTACATAAAGCAATAGGCACACTACCTGGCAGTTGTTAGGTGCCCGGCAGATGGTAGCTGATTTGATTATGAGGTGACTATCCTTTGTAATGCCATTGCTCTCCATCTTCTTAAGAGTTTGGGAGGAAAGCACTTGTTTGTAGGAACAGCAAAGATTGTGTCACGCCTTAGGCCTTAGACTTAGCTCTCCTACGAGTCTCCCTGTCCCTCTGCCTTTGTTCGAGCTCATTCTGTTTTGCTCAGCCCTGAGAATATTGGGAAACTGAGCCTGGCCATGACCTAGTCAATATTATTTAGCCCAGTGAATTGACAAATAGTAATGACTCCTTGGGATGGTTTGTTTTGCCATTTTACTAACTACTTATTGAGGAATCACTGACGAATCTATGACATAACACGTTTAGATGTCTCCCAATTACGTGCACATTATGGGATCCCTGAGTTAGACCTTGTTGTCCTTTCCTGTGGCGGAGATGGAGTGGCCACTCCTTATTGGCCTAATGGGATTCTTTCGACAACATTCATTTCAAGGGAAGCTAGAAGCACATTACAAGGTTGTATGTAAATAGGCAACTGTTGCTAAGTTTGTAGGAATAATTTTATTTACTTCAAGCATACTCGTCAGCACTGCTTATAAACTGGGGTAAGAAAATGAGTTCTAGTCTTTCATGTAATGAACAACTATTACTTATCGAGCCCTACTCGATATACCCAGCACTGAAATGAACCAAAAACTGCTGCTGAGACTGAGTTTTGAATTTATGCATCCATTTAACGGGCTTTTATTTTGGGTGTCAGGCACTGGGAATCCGATGGTGACATGAACCCTCCCTTTGTCCAGCATGTCCACACGGTGCATGCTTCCTGCCCGTTATCCGATCCACTGTCTCGGTATTGCAGGCTTGTGTCCAAGTCACCCTTATTTTACTTAACAGTGGTGCCAAAGCACATGGCAGTGGTGCTGGCACTTTGGGTGTGCCAACAAGCATGGAGTGCTGCCTCCAGGTGGAAAGGTGTGTATGTGCAGGAAAACACACGGCAGATAATGGCGTCCGGCACTATCCACAGTGTCACGTGTCCGCTGGGGCCTTGGGACATCTCTGCGGAGACGGGACGCTGCTGTACCGAGGCCCAGAGGCAAAGGAAGCCTGGGCAAGGCGGGACAGCCCGAGGGACGCCCAGTGTAGACTGTGAGGCCCTGGTTTTAGCCTTGGTCTCTGCAGCCGAGTTGTCAGTCCTTACCAGCCCCTCCGAAGCGCATAGTAGGCACGCAGTGAATGTTTGCTGTTGAAGGAATATACGAGGGCTGTCTGCAAAGTATCCAGCCTGGTAATATGAACCATAGAGGCATTTGTGGCTGGGTTTTTTTCCGGACAGCCCTCGTGTGCCCGTATGAGGAGCCCACGGGCGTGAATAGTTGTATGCTTCCCTGTAGTGAAACCATGTCCTCGAGTTAGCGGAACCGGAAGCAGAGGCGGGCAGAGGCCGTGGGGAAGACAGGCCTGCCCAAACAATTCTCGAAGGAAAACCTGGTGAGTAAACAAGCCTGGCATCCGGGTGCACAATGGCAGAGCACGTAGTAACGACAATAAGCCGCCCTCACACCAACAGCTAAAGGTTAGTGGGTGCCTGTTACACCCCATGGACTGTTTTAAACATTTCATACACGAGGGCTGTCCGGAAAGTATCCAGCCTTGTAACCTTTCTCGTTATACTGACAATGGCTGGATTTTTTCTGGACACGCCTTGTATATTAACTCACTTACTGTTTACAATAATCCTATCAGTCAGGCATGTCCAACCTGAGACCCAGGACGGCTTTGAATGTGGCCCAACACCAGTTCTTAAAATGTTATGAGATATTTTTGTGACCTTTTTTTTCATCAGCTATCATTAGTGTGAGTGTACTTTCTGTGTGGCCCGAGACAATTCTTCTTCCAATGTGGCCCAGGGAAGCCAAGAGGTTGGACACCCCTGTTATAAGTAGATACTGTTATTATCAGTATTTTGCATATGAAATTGAAGCACAGAGTGATTTAAAAAGGTGCCCAACGTGATACTACTAGGAGGTATCAGAGCCAGGATTCAAACTCGACCAGTATGGTTCTCAGAAGGCATGCTTGTGGCCATTTGCCTAGTGGACTTTACTGACCCATCTTAGAAAGACAGCTCTTATCTGGCCTTTCATCATTACTATTAAGTGCTATATTCATTATAGCTATTATTCTCCACATAAAAATATGCGTGGGTTGTGGTTCTGTAATTCTAAACTTGCATTCAGTTTTGGGTGTTTCCTTGGTCCCAGGTGTTTTCCCCATCCCCACCCCTTCCTTTTTCTGTCCATGAAATAGATACAGTGAGTCTATGAGCATTTGGAAGCAGGAAGTACTCTGAACTATGTTTGGATTTTTCTGGGGAGAGAGTCCAAAACCTTCATCAAATTCTGAAAAGGATCTGTGACCCTAAAATATTAAAGTTATGACTCAGGGCCTACACTAATTTACAAATATAAATTCATAAACTTCCCTTATCACACTGTTCACCCTTGTAATGCTGTCAGATGCCAAATGGAAATTATAGAGGTCTGTATTCGAGGGATGTTTAACATAATCATTTTCACTCTGCATTTATTCCATTAATATTTATTGAGTTTACAAATATATACAGCCTTGCTTAAAAGTTCAAGGTCCATCTAGCTCTTGAATTCTGGCTTCTGTAACTTACCTCATTAGAATAGTAACCTCCAGGGTGGCAACCTTGCTTGCATAGTATTTAAAAGTTGTCAAAATGTTTCCCACATAGTGGGCTCAGTTTCCCATATGATACGTTCTGCAGCTTCCAAAGGTGCAGCTCCTTACAAGTTTCCTTCCAAAGCCAGAGACGGTGGCAGATTGTGGTGGGTAAAAGAGAGGGTTACTAAGCCACTTTTCAGTGATCGCAGGGGCTTCCTTCCAGGACTTCTGCAGCAGTGGGTCAGGAAGACAGATGCCACCACTCCGGCAGTTCGGCCCAGCCCACCTCGAGGCAGAAAAACTAGAGATGAGGGAGGTGAGGAGGAGCTCTGCTACCTCAGTTTTGTCTCGGGCTGGCCCCTATGACTTCTGAAAGAGAGGGGTCATTTCTGCCCTGATACTGACCTTAAAATACTGAGGAGTTAAGCCAATTTAATTGTCCAGCAACTTTTTATTTACCCTCTTAAGAAAAAGTTGAGAGTCACTGTGTGGAGAGGCAGGGATGTGGGGCTGCTGAGCACTGGAACCAGGACACCAGGGTCCTTGCTCTGGGTCCATCAACAAATCTTAGGGGCCATGCTCTGGGTCTGTCAACAATCTCCAGGTGATCTGAGCAACTCAGTTCTTTTTCTCGAGGCTTCAGTTTCCTAGTCAGCAAAATGATGGGCTAGATACCTTTTAACTGGAACCTTGTTGGATGTGTGTTCAGCATTGCCTGGAGTTCACCAAACTGCAAAGTTTAAGGACAGAGTTCCCAAGATTGTTCTTACCTCCGACATCAACTACCAATGTGGGGGGCTTCCAAAACTACCCTCAATTTCACTAATTTTCTGGGACTCACAGAACTCACAGAACGCTGTTACCCTCATGGTTACAGTTTATTACGGGGAAAGGATACAGATTTAAGTTCTGCAAAGGAACAGATGTACAGGCCAGAGTCTGGGAGAGTTCCTAAGTCACAGTTTTCATTGTCCCCAGGACATGTGACCCTCCTGGCACTGATGTGCCACTGTATGCACAGAGCATTGCTTGCTAACCAGGGAAGCTTACATGAGCCTAGTGTTCGGAGTTTTTATCGGAGTTCCATTATGCAGGCATGACTAATTGAACTCAGTCTCCAGATCAGCTGACACCATGTGAACCAAGACCCCCTAAATCACATGGTCTATCTGCTGTGGGCAGCCCCTGCTCTAAACAAAGACACTGCTATCAGTTATGACATAGATTACCTCCCAGAATCCTAGGGCAAAGGCCAAACTTCATTTTGGGGCAAGAACAACTTTTTTACTACACCAAGCATCCTAGGTTTGTAATTCATTAAGATTCCCCCTTGATTGATCTTTATCAGTAGGCAAACACACATTGACTCTTTTATGCTTTGAAAAGGTACATTAGAGTAACCAATATGTGCCAGGCACTGTTCTAGGTGCCAGATACAGAGCAGGAAACAAACACAGTCCTGTGTCCCTGGGCTTCTGTTCTATCAGCATAATAACCCAAATCCAATAAATACATACTGTCAGATAGCACTGCAGGGTGGGGAGTGCTGGGAGGGGGAGTGCTGTTGTATCTTACGTAGAATGCACAAGGGGGGCTTCTCAGAAAAGTCAGTCCTGAAGCAGACACCTGAATGAGGTCAAGCACCGAGAACACTGAAGAAGGCCCTCAGGACAGAGGGGACAGCCCATGCAAAGGTCCTGGGGTGGGAGCACTCCTTCTGGGACATTTGACAAATAGTAAGGATGCCACTATATCTATGTGTGGGGTAGGAGGAGGAAGTCGAGTCAAGAGTTGGGGGTGCTACAGGTGAGAAGTGAAAAGGAAAATACAGAGCTGGAGCTGGAGCTCAATCCTTCCAGCATTTTAAGGAAGTTTTACTCTGAATGTGTAGAAGCCAAGGAAGAGGCTCTGAGCTGAAAAGGGACGTGAAGTGATTTGCATTTAAAAGGACCATTCTGCCTGCTGCATGGAAACCTTTCTGTAGGAAGGGGCGAAGGAGGGACCCGGCACTGGTTAGAGTCTGTGGAAACAGTCGGGGTGAGATGGAAGGTGGGAGCTCAGGGAGCAGCCGTGGCCGTGGGGAGAAGTGGTTGGATGCTGGATGTGTTTGAAATTAGAGCTGGCAGGATTTGCTGGTGGACTGGCAGGGTGGGGGGCATGAGAGAGGAATCGAGGAACAGAAAGTGGAGCAGCCATGGTGGGGACAGCACTAGGGACGGAGGCGCCTTGTAGATCCGCTGTCTGTGACCTTAGTTTGGAGGTCAGGGGAGAGGTTTGTACTCAGAATTCAAGTGCAGGGTTTTGTCATCATGTGGGTGACAAGCCATGAGAGTGGATGAGGTCATAGCGGAGGAAACTGTGGATAGAAAAGTCTGAGGCCTTTGACCTAGTCTAGGGCTCTTATACATTCAAAGGTCAAAGCGATGAGGAAGAGCCAACGAATGAGCCTGAGAAGGAGCATGCATTGATGTAGCAGGAGAATCAAGACAGGGGTGCCCAGAGGAAGGGACGTCAGAAAGGAGGGGCCCACCGCCCACACCAAACGGTTTACATGCAGGTGTGAAAGGCAATGGTGTTTCTAATCCAGCACCTCAGAAACTCATCCACTGACCCAGTGACCACAAAATTCTACTCTCAATCTGGTGCAGAAGGCTACTGGTTCTCAGCCAGATTCCTACAACTGCACCTTTAAATTTCTCTACCTTTAGGGGCTATGATGGAGTCCAGATGCCCAGCTGTGGAAATTCTTCTTTTTTTTTTTTTTTTGGCAGTGACATCTGGCTATTTGGCTTCTTCTCCTAGCTGCAATTTGCAATTGAAGCCATAGGTGTTGAGCTAAACAGTCGGTGTATTAGAGTGGTAACTATTAGAGTGCCTGAATTACATTGTTCTTGCTCTCTGTTACAGTATATTGTTATATGGTGTCACCTCAGCACTTTTAGAATTTTGATCTTTTTTTATTCTGTGAATTCAGCTTAACAGTTTTTGGAGGAAATACAGATTGCATTCAAATTTCCTGTTATATATGGCATAGATGTTGGTGTGTCGATGTATATTTTCTATATTCAGTTTGTATTACTTTACATAGTTATGAGGTTCATCAGGTTAATGTTGCATAGTTTGGTTTTAGCATTACAACCTAGTTCGAGTCCTCAGTAGATAGAAGTTTCTCTTTGGAAGAATATGATAAAACTCACTTTGTGAATGAAATAACACATATGCAATAGTTCCTTGTGCTATAGTTACTAGGCACATGTGGTTACTGAGCCCTAGAAACGGGGTTAGTTTTGAGAGGTGCTGTGAGTGTAAAATGTATGCCAGATTTCAGACTTGCAGTGACAAAAAAAGAATGCAAACATATCATTAATAATTTTATATTGATTATATGTCAAAATTAAATATTTTGGATATATTGGGATAAACAAACTATTTTCATGTTTTCAAAATATTTTTTTAAATTATTAAAAGAAATTTCATCAGTTTCTTTTCATCTGTTAATGTGGCGACTTGAAAAATTTATAATTACAAGTGTGGTTTGCATTATATTAGCTATTCTATGCATTCAATAGCATGTACATTTATATCAGTGTCTCTCAATTTCCTAGTGTGAAGAAAATGACTTTTAATCTTTTCAATACAAGGTTTCACATTAAAAGTATGTTATGATTTTAAAAAACTTTAAAATTTGTTTACTACAAAATGATACATGTTGTAACTTTTTTTGACAAAAATAGGAACAAAACTAAAACACATAACCACTACAAAGTGTTTTTATATATTCTTTTTGGTATACACAATACGAGTATTACTCATATTGTTTTTATGACAAATATTGATCTTTGTCATTAAATACCTCAAATTTTCTCTGCACGAGTATGCCTGAAGGATATATCCTACTCCCAGGAGTAACAGGGGCTTATGATAGCAGTGATGTTTAAATCTTTAATAACAGCTTTATTGAGATGCCATATCATAAAAATTTATATGGTTTTGTGGTTGTTAGTGTATTCGGGGTTGTGCTGCTATTGCCCTTATGTAATTTGAATATTTTCATCACTCCAGAAGGCAATCCCGTACTCATTAGCAGTCACTCCCATTTCTCCCACCCAGCCCCCCCGCCCCCCCGCAACCTCTGATCTGCTTCCTGTCTCTCTGGATTTGCCCATTCCGAACATTTCCCATAGATGGAATCCTACCATGTGTGGTCCTTTGTGATTGGCTTCTTTCACTGTTCTCAAGGTCCATCCATGTTGTAGCATGTATCAGTACTTCATTACTGTTTGCAGTTGAATAATGCATGATACAACAATGGTATGGTATATCATGGACATATTATTTTTTCATGTTTATCGTATCATACAATGGATAAATCATGTGTTGTTACCCATTTATCAGATGGTGGATATTTGGGTGGTTTCCACTTTATGGCTATTGTGAATAATGCTACTGTTAATACTTGTATACAGGTTTTGGTGTGAATGTGTGGTTTCAATTCTCTTGGGGATATACCTAGAAGTGAAATTGATGGGTCATATGGTAACTCTGTTTAACATTTTGAGGAACTACCAAAATATTTGTGGCTACTCCATTATGCAATCCCACAAGTAGTGTATGAAGGTTCCAATTTTGCCACAACCTTCTCACCACAATGACAATGATTTTCAACTAAGAGGACAGTCATTCCTAAGAAGGACAAATTAGAATCTAGTGGTGGATGGTTTAGAAAAAGATCTCCAAAGATTCAATTATGACTTCGAACACACACACACACACACACACACACACACACACAGAGCCAAGCTCTGATTTGGTTGACTTTTGGTGTATTATTTATCTCTATTAGCCTTATTAACATGGAGGTAATTATAATACTTACCTTATAAGAGCTGTTGTTAGAATTAAATGAGATAATGTTAGTAAAATCCTTTACACAGTGCCAACAATTATTAGCTACTAATACTATATCAAAGTCTCGTTAATTTTTTATTATATGACACACCATAATTTGCCTAGCCTTTTCTATTGTTGGACATTTGGGTTTGTTTCCAGTTTTTCGTGATTATTAACAATGCTCCGAGAAATAACCTTATGGCTAAATTTTTGCCCACATCCATGATTGCTTTCTTAGGATGAATTCTATAAAACGTTCTTATTTGGTGCATTTTATAGAAATTTAAAGGGCACTTCTCAGTATATATTCCTATTTAAATTATACTGCAGTTTTACTTTGAGAAATGTAATTGGATGCTAGACATTATTGCTAAATTGGTTTTGTAAATCCTCACCTTGTACCTAACAGTTATAAGGCAAATTAAAACTGTCTTGGGCAGAACAGCCAAAATTGAATTCTAAAGCCACTGAATGGGAAAGGGTACAGGAGGAACATTTCTCTCAGGCTTTCTAAGCTGGACTCTTGGATTTTTGTACAATTTCTCCAGTTGCATCCATGTCCTAACTAGACAAGCCCAAGAGCCATCCATGAAATCAGGCACAGTGGATGGTTCTGTTTTGCATTTAGACAAATCAAAGTCAAAAGTAAGGTGACAGTGGACCTTAAACAGCAGAAAAGAATGATTCACTGACGGCGCATGCACATCTCACGTTCCTAACATCGTCAGGCCTGGGAGCCTTGCAGGGGCAATTACTCACAGGTCTACCGTGGCCAGTTCGTACCCAGCTGAAAGGGAGCAAAGACATCAGGTTTCCTCTGATGGCTATAAGACAGCTGCATGGTCAAGGTGGGATTTTGAGAATGATTTAACATTATGGCCAAAAATTTGGTTGAATGGTGGAATACTCTGGAATTTGACACAGCTTGAGAGACTCGGTGTCAAGCAATTGGAGTGAGTGAACTTTGTACAGATGTGTAGGAAGATGGGTCAGAAAGCACTGTGTTGCTATTGGTGTGCCAATGAATATTTAACAACCAGCTCCCAAAAAAATAAAATACTAAAAGGCTCTAAAAATGTCCTGATTTATGTAGTTCTTTTTAGTTTTTATTTCCATGTTAACTACCCCATGATGGCAGATTTCAGATTTTAAGCTGCCAGTATGATGTCACTCAAAGCAGCGCTAGGAATGAGATGTGTGCAGTCGTCCCAGTTGGTTCTCAATGGCCAGGACAGGGCAGCTCCAGCCCACCACTGTGCATTTCCTAAGTGGCTGTGCTTGAGTAATGGAGGTGAAATCTGTTAAGAGTCCAGATTCTAAAATTAATACAATTTCTTAAGGGCACGGTATTTTGTTGAAGTATCACACATGTGGTATTACATGTTATAACATGCACAGGAAGGAATTCCAAACCTTGTTTGAATGTCAAGAGGTCATCCATCCTCTGGGCCATTAGCACATAAACCACCTCAGAGAGGGATTCCTCTGTAGAGAAACATGATTAATTCTGCACATACAAAATATGAAAGTCAGGAGATGATTCTAATTCCTCCCATTTGCATAGGATTTTGTGGCTTACAAAGGGCTTTTTTGCAAGACGGTAAAATCTCATGTACCCAGTTTCTAGCTGCTCATTAAGACAGATTGATAGGTAGTAGAACTCAGGTGTCTAGGTCACGCTTGCTCACAGGGATGATTGACTTGTAGTGCGTCTATCTCTCCATTTCTCTGCAGATGGAGACCCCGATGAGCCACCACTAGGAAGGATACCGACACTTTAGTGAGGCCTGGGCATGGGCTGTGCCTGTGCCAAGCATTTCCTTGGGTTGTTTCTGAAGCCATTCAACAACCCTGTGACATAGCTCCTATCGCTTCCTTCCATTTTGCAAATACAGAGGCCCAGAGATGTTAAATCATTTGCCAAAGGTCATGAAATTCATAAATGCCCGAGCTGGGACAAAAACCGGGACTGTTTGACACCAACAGCCAATTTTAAGCATCTCCAGACTCGCTTAAGTCAAAGGTTTGAATCAAATTGTAGATATTTAACATGCTAACTGGACAGGATGACCTAAAAGGTGCCAGGTTAGGCAGCGCAACCCTAACTCGGGTGAGGGTACATGGGAGTGTTCCCGGGAGGGGCCATGTCAAAGGTGGTAAAAAGGATGTGTCCCCGTGTGCCGGGCCCAGTTGTGTAACTTCAGAAGGCTGTGCATTAGTCATTGGCCTTGTGTGTGTCGAGCACAAGTCCGAATTAGGTTAGCCTTGCCGAGTGTCCTCTGCTGCCCCTTTTGCAGCCTGTGACCCCCTTTACACGAACCATAAATTAGACACTAAGTTGCGTGATGGCAGAGACTGACTATACATCTTCTTCATTCGTGTTGCTGAATCCCCAGGCCTGTCCTGGCGCTGACACAGTAGGTATGTAAACACCTGTTCACGGTTGATGGTGGTGAGGACAAAAAATACTCAACAAGTCATAGCAACGTATTCTTTCCAAGCATGACCTCATTTAATCCTCATAGTAACTCCATGAAGTAGATACTATTCTTCTCCTAATTTATAGATTTTTTTAAAAAATGGCTTAGGGAGATCTTGTGACTTGCTCACGTATACAGTAGTAAGTGGCAGAACAGTGTGTTAAGACAGTGCTACAGTAACATACAGCTATTGTTATTGATTTGGATTGCATTTGTTATATTTCTAAGAAAGCACAGGTTATTAAAGTCAGATAATAGAATTTAAGTTCAGTGAATGAACGAACTCTTTTGTTTTAACTGTGTCCCCAGCGCCTAGAACAATTCTTGGCATTTATTAAGTGTTCAATAAATATTTTTGGTGCACATACATACAGAAATGGGTAGCAATGATTATTTTAATAAGAATAGAAGTTACAAGCTAAAAAAGTACTGGCTTACGAGTTTCATTGCGTGTGTGTGTGGGGGGGGGGTGCAAGCACTTTGATAATAGTAGAGCTATAGAACCTAAATATCACTGAACAAATTCAGTAATATGCTTGTTCGCTCAAGAAATAGGTTTATTTAACAAATATAATTGCACCTCTACTAAGTGCCAAACTCTTCGTACCAGAGATATGTTGGAAAAGATTGGCAATAATAAGTAAACAGCTATTGCAAAATACAATGTGTTGTGAAGGTCAACTAGAAGATGTAGAGCCAGAAAACGCCAGAGGAAGGGACTGGTATAGTTGGGGAAATTCCTCAGGGACGTAGAAACAGTTCAGTTGAGATGCTGAAGAATGCCAAGAACCTGAGGAAGGGGCATAGGAATGTCGTGCAAATGCCACAACTTTAGGAAAGAACTTGACGTGTTGGAGGAATAGAAGGAAGGTCAGCAAGTCTTCTGAGAAATGGTCTATGTCATCCTCCTGCTACCACAGGATTGCACAGGGCTGATCCCGCTCCCTCACCCACTTTACTACACAACATTGCGTTAAAGCACCACGCCAACAGCTTTATTGCTCTTGGTTTGGGGGGAGGGACTAGCTCCCCATTGCTCAGTGCTCGTAGTAAGAAACGAGTGGGCCACAACATAGAAACCTTGAAACTGACTTAATCCAGAACTTGTGTCTTAGTGCGGGGCGGGGTGGGGAGCCTGTATTGTTGATTAAATGGAAGAGGAATTTTGCAGGAAATGTGAAAGGGGAAATTTAATAAGCCCAGAGGCTGTATCTGTGGCGGGCACACTCCTCCTGATGGGAGCAGTGGAAAATTCTAGCACAGCCTGGGCAGGGAGCCTAGACCGATTCCATGCATCGTGCATCTCTGTTCCAAGCTAGCCCACCACGTTCCAGGAAGATGAGGGGGAGGATTTCCCAAATACTGTGTACTCCTGTCACACCTCCAGCTCACTTCAACTTTGAAAGTAAGATGTCTTCTTATTTTGAGGTGAACTTAGCTACTCTCCCCCTCCACCATCTCCCCCTGCTCCTCATTCTGCCAGAGAAACTAGACTGTGTAACTGCAGATGAGCTGACCACTGGAGTGAGGGACACAGCTCATCGCGTGCAAGAACCAGCTTGGCCACTGGTGCCCGAGTGAAGTAAATCAACTGACACCAGTCTTCCATCTGGTACTGGAACTTTGTACGTGAATTTTGAACAAATCGGCAAACAAGCGTGGAACACCTGACCACCAGCTGAGAGTACCGTGGACTCCATTGTAAGCTGAACTTCCCCCTAAATTATATTTAAAGAAGAGCCCTCCTCTCTCCTGCCAGGGACATGTCATTGCTTTCTGGAGCGAGGACAATGCCATTTTCCACCCGCCAGAAGCATCTATCTATGTTCTTCATGGAAATCTAACGGCAATTCCCCACCTCAGTGAAGGACTTGTCTTCCTGTTTGTTTTGTAACTTCAAATACTTTCTAAATTGTGTTAGCCGGAGCATTGTATGTACATAATTAACTCACAGGTCCCTCTGGGCTCATCTAGCTAAACTTGTGGAGCTTAACTGAGCAAGACATTTGCTGACGCGTCTCCCTGCAGTGACGCCCACTGAAATGAGTCCCTTCGACAAGAGGAAAACGGAAATGTTTTTTTTCCCGAAATGGCTTTCTAGTGATTTGGGTTGCTTCATAAATGGTTTCGGTTGTTTCATAACAGTCATGATCTAATTTTCTTTCAAATATGGAATTCGCAATTTGGCGAAACATGAGTGAGGGGACAAGGGAATTTGGTCTTTTCCTCCCAGTGGAAGGAGGAAGCAGGCCTGTGTGTGTGTGTGTGTGTGTGTGTGTGTGTGTGTGTGTGTATTGGCCCTGTGAAAGTTCCTCAGGGTGGCAGTGGCTCTCTGTGGGCACAGGGTTACAGGGCACCTTCCATGTTGAGAGCAAACGCAGGCCCATCCTGCAGTGCCCTGCCTTCCCCAGCAAAACCTGCAGGACGGCCTGAACGCTGTGCCAAGGGCTGGGGAAGGTGGACTTGTGCAGAATGACCCTGTTGGCCGGATTCGTAAGTCAGCCCTCTGCTTCCGTCTTCCTGGGCAGACACAGACACCTCCAGCTAGAAGGTGTGCACGACAGTTTGACCAAATCAGATGTGACTGCGGGAAAGTTCTGGCCCCTCTTTCCCCTTGTGTTCCTGGGCTTAAACTGGGCGCCGAGCTCTTCTGCCTGTTGTCCCTTCTCTTTGGGAGGCTGCGAACCCCAGGCCTTGCCCTTTAATTCCATCGCGGGGCTGCAGGCACGCTGTAACGGGACCTGGGCGTAGGCGGGCTTCCTGCCTACCTGCGGGCGGGCACCCCCTTCTCCTTGCTGTCCTGAAGCGCAGGTGTGCGGAGAAAAGCAGCGAGCTCGGCGCTGCGGGTGCGGGGGAGCGCGCCGCCCTTCGCTGGCTCCGAACGAGGGCAGGTTGGGCGGACGCGTCCGTGCTTTTCCACGGGAGTCTGCGAGCTGCCTGATCGCCGCCCAGGTGCCGGCCCGCGGCTGCGTGCGCCCCACTGCCGCAGCGAGGCGAGCCGCCGGCGGCCCGGGAAGCGTCCTGGGGCTGCTGACGCGGCTGGGAGGAGCCTCGCCCTGAATGCACCAGCCCCGCCGCCAGCCCTCTCCTGCGGCAGCGGCGGCAGCGGCGAGAGCGCGCGGGTGGGTGCGAGGGCCAGTGCGGCGCCCTGCCCAGCTCGCCGCCGCCTGCCCAGCCCCCGCCGGCCGGAACCGCCCTCCCGTGGGACCAGCACCCTCACCCGCGCCGGGCCAGCCTGAATCCTGCCCCTGCCGTCTCGCCACTGCAGCGCGGGTCCAGAAAGGCACCATTTTGTCGCGGCTGCCCGCTCTCCCAGGGGGAGGAGAGATTTTTTTTTTTTTTTTTTTAACATTTTGGAGCGGCTGCCACCGAGGGGAACCTGTTGGGCATCTCCCCAGCCCCCCTGCTTGGGAGCGCCTCCGGGGCAGCGGGCGGGACCAGCGCCCTCGGGGCACGGCGCATCCCGGCACCGCAGGCAGCGCAGCATCCTCGCTGGGAATTGGAGCCGGAGCGAGCGCACCGC
Source organism: Lyroderma lyra (assembly GCA_004026885.1). Lineage (NCBI taxonomy): Eukaryota > Metazoa > Chordata > Mammalia > Chiroptera > Megadermatidae > Lyroderma > Lyroderma lyra. Next base: position 250,139 of record PVJL010000117.1, on the reverse strand, counting down.
GGGAGGAGCCGCCGCAGCCTCGGAGATCCCGAGTGGAGGAGGTGACAGCTCCATTGCTGGCGTTTTATTTTTATTTTTTTTTTCTCTCCGCCTCCCCGTCTCCTCCTCAGGCTCGGACCATGGTGCAGTCCCTCTGGCTCCCCTGCCCCCCTCTCCTGTGAGACTGGCTGCGGGGAGGGATCATGGATACTTGTCTGCCGGCTTCTGGTTCCCACGCAAGTAAGCCTGCTGTCAATGGAGGAGGACATTGATACCCGCAAAATCAACAACAGTTTCCTGCGCGACCACAGCTATGCGACCGAAGGTAACGCCAGCCCCGCCGCATTCCGCCGCTGGGCCCGGGAGCAAGTTGAGGATCGCTGTGCTCCGCAGGCTGCCGGGCGCGTAGCGGCGCAGCCACCGCCGGGCCCCGGGGCTGGGGCGGGGGCTCGGCCCGCAGGGGCGGCCACCGCTGCGCCCCACATCCCCCCGGGCTCCGCGAGGCGGGCCCAGCGTTCAGCAGCAGGTGGACCCGGCGCCCACGGGAGTTAAAATGGCCCTCGGGGATTAGGCTTGTCAGGGTGGGGCTCCCGGCTTGAAAACTGACCTCCAGAAGGCAGATGACCTCTCCCCCAAGATGTCTGCAGGGATCTTAGAGGAGAGGAGAAGGAAGGGGCCCAGAAGGACGGCGGGTCCTCCCCTCCCGGGGCGGAATGCTGTGTGTGTCTCTCGGTGGCTGCGGGGAGGGCACGGTTTCATTTCCTGCCGGTTCCTCTCTCCGGCCGGGTTACCTGCTCAGACAATCAAAACCCGCGAAGGCCCTTTGCACGAGGGCGAGCCCCCTCTCCCCTTGGAGGTGCATTCGTAAGACACGAGAAGGCGGCTGGGGAAACGGGGTTCCAGAGGCGAGCCGCCGAGCCTGACACGTGGGAAGAGCCATGCGATCCGCGAGGCCTTTAAAAATCACCATTATGAATTCTGCAGCAGTAGTTTCTGCTGAATCAACAGCCCGCAGAAAGCAGGAGGGTTCACTCAGCGGGGCTGTGCCAAGAGGCGAAATTGTCGTTCCTCTCTCTCTCCTGGCTGGTTCTGACATCAGCCCGCGTGCCTTGCAGGCAGGCAGGGGGGACAGTCAGCAGGTGGAACTCCTTCCACCATTTGTGGGTGAATAGAATGGAGGCAGTCTTTTTAAAGACCACAACTTTTGGGTTTTTGCTGTCATTTTCTACCTGTGGGCCTTTATCCTTAACCACTCACCTAAAGTGTTGCGTTATCACATCCTCATATCCACGTGAGAAAATGGGTGTGAAAAGTGCCTTAGGAAAACGTAGCGAGGTTTGTTCATTTAAGATTATCCTCGTTCTCCTTGGATGCTAACGTTGCTGTTATATTTCATAAGATCTCAACTACGAGACACGTGTGATGGAGGGAGTCCAAGAGTTCAAGCTCTGAAAGGAAACAAAAGACACAATTTGGGGGTAAAAGTGGCATCTCCTATAAACATCTCCGGAAGTTTTAGAGGGAAAGAATGTCCAGCCCTATTGGAAATAGATTCTCCATTCATCATCATTATTGGAGAGCAGCAAGCCTAACACATCCATGGTGCTAGACAGATTATGCGGATCTGCGGGAGCTCTGGCCTCCAGGAGCTAAGAGATGACTTTTTAAAATGTTCAGCCGGTCCCTCACCGATACCAAACACCATACTTGCAACATGGTTGTAAGATGTTCTTTCTGTCTTAGTGCTTTGTCACTGACTCTGTTATCAGGTAGAACATGATTGTCTCTAAGTCTGAGCATATCATCCAAGAGAGAACTTGGCCTTGGGTTTATTGGCTGTGGGGTTGGGGGCGGGGGCACTTCTCTCTGTGACAACAAAGAAAGAGGGCTGCCTTCATGTTATCTTCTGTGTGGCATTATGCCTCCAAGTGCAGGCAAAGGAAACTTACTGAGCTGGGAAGATGATGCAAATGGGGGCCGTGTGTATAGAAGTGTCTTCTGTAGAATGAAGAAATGAGTGAAAAATGGCATTCTTTATTGCTTTCTGGGCCCTACATGGTACCTCATCTGTATTCCTATTTTGTGGCATTCTTGTAAACTCTGATTCTGGATAAAATATCTGGGTTCATGTAGTCAAAAATGAGGCATGAGTTTATAACAAAGAGCTTTCTAAAATATTTCTGAATCAACCCATCAGGTCTCTCTTCCTCTCTCCCTCTCTCTCTATCTCTGTCACAAACACAAAACACACTCGAAACTAAAGAGACCTTTATGTCACAGTCCATTTACAATTGTCTTTACCTGATCTTGGTGAAAGTCTGGGAAGAAAAAAAAGAAATGGAACTTAGACGATGTTAATAACAAAAGTTGGGTAGACCAGGAAGTTCTCTGTGTTTTATAATCTCTTCATTTTAGGGGATGTTCATGCACTCATGGTGGCCAGAAGGGACTTCTCCTGATAAATATCTTACAAGTGCTATACAGCTTGAAAGAGCTCCTGACCAAAATACTCATTGTTAAAATCCACTTAGTTGGGGGCTTGCCCCCAAGTTCTTTAACCCTTTATTAGCTTGAACTGTCAGAGCAATTAGCTACTATGGACTTTGCTTTTCTTTTTTGTCTCCTTTGCATTTTCCTACCTGCTCACTTAGGTCAGATTTTTTTCTGACAAGACCCCCTTCACATTTGTCTCTGAATATTTTTTTCCCTCAGATCATTCCACACTGCAGTATTCTATTTAAGGCTGAAAGGTTTTTGCTGTGTAGTTAGTGTGAAGGTCTGGAAGCTCAATTTGCATTGTAAGTGGTAGCTGCAGGCAAGTTCATCCAGCTAAGAGCAATGCAAATGCTAAAGGACCCTTTTACTCCAGATCCCAAGTCGGTCAGTCTCTCTCTCTCTCAAAAAAATTCATGATGTGTATTTTTAAAAGACATTCCCATGAATTTTATTCTGAGCCTTAAAGTTACCACCCTTCCATGCTTTCCCTCTTTCCTCTCTTTTTAAAATGACCATCTTTGAGCATCTTCTGTATTCCAAGCCACTGCTAAACTTTTTATATGTACCATTTTAATATGTCCAAACCCTACTAAGGGGGTGTTGTTATTTCCATTTTCAAATAAGGAAACTGGCCATCAGAGGCCCAGAAATGTTACTAATTTGTCAAGATCACACAGACTATCAAGGAATGAGCTTGTCTTCAAACTCAAGACTGTCTAAAGCACACATACTCTTCCCCCAGGAAATTCTGCACCGCCTCATTTCCCTGTAACCGTGACCTGTTGTTAGGGTTTTATCTTCGTGCATAGACTGTGGTCCCATCTGGGGTGAAGTTCTTTGCAGGGATCATTCGAAAGTGTGTGTATGAGGGTATATGTGAGCAAAAACATAGGTGGGGTTGGAATAAACACTAGCCCAACAACACAATGGTTTTATTGGCTTTTTTATATGGAACTCTGAATTTCCTAACCAAAGGTTCATCTCTCAAATCTTTTTGATCTGGATGTGGATTTCCCCGCCGCCCCCCTGTATTTTTAGACTTGTTGGAACCAACTAAAACCCTCTCTCCATTAGAGCAGTCTGAGAGTTTTCCAGGTTAATCTTCCTACTCACAAGTGGGCCACAGACAGGGTAGTCTGTATAGGTGGTATTTACAGGAATGGCAATCTGGTTAGAAGGGGAAGTCTGAGAACGTGTTTGAAAACAACCACTTGGTTCTCAGTTTCCTTAGCTGGAAAACGGAATAACAGTAGAACCTATGTCTCAGGAAAAATTATTTAATACAGAGAAAGCACTCATGAACTGCACCTAACAGAAACCCAGGACGCTGTTAATGCCCTCGTACATTATAGCTGTTGTTGTTGTTACTTAAGCTTCATTTGCATAGCAAGCCCTGGTTTTCCTTGGACTGTGTTGATTGGGCTGATCTGGAGAGGAAGAGCTAGTGGGGATGACACAGAGGTCATTAAAGGCCACCACCAGTCTCTTCTGGGCTCAGCTACTAGCCATGGATCTTGCCCTTTATTAATTTGCCTTAATGTACTTGCTGGTTATATTCTGGCAAAGAGTAAGTTCTAACTTAGAGGCCTGTAAAAACCCAGACTGTTTGTGTTAAAGGAAGAACAAATTCCCTTACTCCATGTAGCTCCTTCCAATAGTTCATTCTGCCTTTCATTCCTTGAACAAATTTAATTGACTTTCTGCAGAGGTGTTCCAGCCTGTTCTAATAGAGATACAGTCTCTGTCCTCATGGAGCTTTCAGTCTAGTGGAGGAGGTGGATATTAAACCAATCTTTTTGCAAACAAACATAGTGTTACCAGTTGTGATCGTGATATTCTGGAAGAGCTCAAGGCCCCCTGAGATAGTATGTGAGATGAAGAGACAGATCTAATTTAGATGGGGGCTCAGAGATAGCCTCTCAGAGGAAGTTTAAGCTGAGAACTCAAGGATGAATCAGGAATTAACAAGAGCCGAAGGCATTTCACGTAGAAGGGACAACAGGTACAAAGCCCAGAGACATAAACCAGTCGGACAGATTCAAGGAATGGAGCGACACCTGTGGCTGGAGTGGGAGGAATGGGAGGAAACATGATGAAATTGTGACTAGGGCCTGCAGTTCCCTTTGCAACACCCCAAACTCAAGCAAGATGAAGGCCAGGCTAGAGGGATGGATAAACAGATGTGTGCTAAAGCGAGTGGAAAGTGTTAACGATCAATGCAGGTGGTCAGTCCTTTTTTTTTTTTTTCTTTTTTTTTTTAACTTTGCCTGTCTATTTGGACATTTTCATAATAGAATGCTAGGAGAAGAGACTGGAGTGGTATTTAGGGACCAGATCCCAGTGAGGCTTGTGGACCATAAGGAGTTTGGACTTTATCCAAAGGTGGACTGAAAGCCATGAAAGGATTTTGATCAGGGGAACTGTGATCAGGTTTGTTTGTTCGAAGCTCAGTCGGCCGTTGTGTGCCGTTGTGCAGGGTGGGGTCCCAGGGCTGGGCAGCAAGCGAACAGGAGTGAAGGCAGGTAACGAGGGGGCGGTACTGCTGGGTGGTGGCAGCAGGAGAGATGGAGAGTTAGGTAGATCGGCGATAGTGGGAAGGGAAGAATGGCTAGGATTTACTTGGCATGTTAGATTGGGCAGAAATGGCGAAGTAGATGGAGATGGTGTCAGGGACGACTCCCAGGATTTTGCCATGCATAGGAATGGATGCATAAGTGGGCATTTCACCGAAACTGGAAAAAAGACTCTGAAATGGATTCGTTTGAGGGGCATTTAGTCTCACAGTGAGACTCTCAAGTAAGCAGTGGGATATCTAGGTCGTAAGCTCCGAAGCAAGATCTGAACTAGGTCTATATTTTACGATGTCACTAGCATATTAAAGGTGTTCAAAACCACATGAACAGATGAGATGCCTGAGAGAAGAGCACCCAGGACAGATGTCGAGCCAGTGAGTGAAAATTGCAAGGAAACTGTTCTTGGCATGGGGTAAAGAAGTTGTGGCAGAAAGGACCTCCCAGCGACGCTATGTGGCCATTTCTCAGCAATGCGACAGAAGAAGAAGAGTCCAGCCTTGGGTCAGTTGAGTTTAGAGGGTCTCCAAACTTGAGATCTGTGTGATCTGTGAAATGGTATAGCTTCTTGGGGGCACAAGAATAAAAGTGAGGCAGTAAAGGTCCCTGCTTGCCCCCACCTCCACCCACCCCACCCCCAGCCCTGGCCACATGTTCAAGAAAGACAGAAGCTGTGATGAATAAAACTGGGAAGGAACATGAAAACGGCTTCTGACATGAAGGTGCTGGGGAGGCACTGGGAAGATGAACGGAGGTGCTGTGATGATGGAGAGCTGCCTTGGAGTTCCTTAAGTTGCTTTGGTATATTTGTATGCAAATGCCGGGTCACAATAGTATTTCCAATGCATATGGATGAATATTTGAGTTCTGTGCTGTTCTCAGAAAAATATGAAATGGAAGGTGGGCAGAAGCTGCCTTATACTATTATAAATGACCTTTCCAGGGATGGGAAATGTTCTGCTACTAAACGTAATAACCAGAGTGCATTGAAAATCACTAGCAAGTCTTCATTATTAGCATCCAGGTCCCCAGGGGCAATCCCAAGCCCTTTATGAGGGCTGGTCAGAAATGTGCCGATGAACCTGGGGTGAATAATATTAGGCCAGTCCTGTCAAAATATTGGTAATGCTCCATGAAAAGAGCACGGCTGTAGACTGACATTCCTAGACTCTGGCATTTGCATTTACGAGGAAACGCAAGGGCCAATTTAGACCAGTTAGCTGAGGGTAGAGAACTAAGGTTTCTTGAGCACTGTCTGTATTCCAGGCATTTCCTGAGTGTTTCTCATGTGTTTATTCATTTAACCACCTTCCACAGCCCCAAGCATGGTTGTTGCATTAGCCTCATTTTTCAGAATAAGAAATTTCAAGAATTGGACACACAAAGAAACTTGTGTTAAGGGGACATACGTGTAAGTGGCAGAACCAGATTGGAACCCATGATGGCCTGGACCCCCAGCATGTGCTCTTTGCCCACCCCTGCTGTCTCTTCTTGGATTTCAAGAGGAAATGCAGGCTGTGTCCCACCCTCTGTGCACACCCCCTTGGGGCCCATTCAGTGCTCCTCGATGCGCCTTGTCCGTCTCTTCCCCCTGTGGCAGTGCATGTCTGCACCTTCCCCTTGTCCCACAGAGAGGGACCTGAGTTCCCCAACCCAGTGCCAGAATCCTTAGCTGACTTACAGCTGTAGACTTACTCCATAGTAAAAAAAAAAAGGGAAAATATTCCTTTTCAAGTTGAGAATTAGCTGGGATTTTGTCTCTCCTTAGCCATGTCCCTCACACACAGTGAGTGCAGTTCCCAGGCTGAGTTGAGATGGTCCCAGGGGACCATTGAGGCACCCAACTCATGTATTTCCTGGAGCAGAGCAAAAGGTGTGGGATAGAGACGGCTGCATGATGGTCCATGTTCTTTTGCACATAAATGTGGAGATACCTGAGGCCTCACCTTGGCCCCAGCAGCTCTCCAGTGCTGCTCCCCGCCTCCCCCATTAATAAGATGAGTTTACTTGCACTAAATGCATCATCTTTCCTACCTGACTTCCTTCTGCTGCCTTTCCAATAGAACTCTACAATCAGGCTAAAACCAGCTCTGACGTAACAGGCCTGTTCTGACATAACCGTCCCAACTGGAAGCACAGCTTCTTTGTATGAGACCACTGGGAACTTTGACTTAACTAACCTGGAACCCTTGAATTTTTACGCTCCACAGTCACTAATTGAAAAAGTTAGGAGTAATGATGAGAAGATATGGATGTGTGAAATCCACTGAAAACTGAGCATTCATTGGTTTCTTTGGAGAAAGGATCATGGTGGGTGATGGAAAAAGATGGGTGTGTAGAGGGGGAAGTCCGATTCTCAGTTCTGTGCTTTAGAAGAAAGAGATGTGATTGCTTACAGCACATATAAAGAAATGAAAAGGACCCTGTGGGCCAGGGTCAGAAGAAGATGCATGGAATCTAAGGACTGAAAGGACTCCTCCAGGCAGGTTTTTAACCTGAGAAAGATGAGGTCTGCTGGATGGAATGCACAAAGATGCCTTACCTGTAAGGGGATGTGGTCCAGGTGTGCTGGGCTTGATGCTGGGGGACTGACAGCCTCCTCCATCACACAGTGCTGATTCTGCTGCTCCAAATCCATGTCAAGTAATGAACCTGAAGTCGTCACACAATGGCCAATCCTGTCAATGGCCACCTCCCCACTCAATGGAGGGGCTCAGCTCTGTGATCTGCCACAGAGGCACAGGGTACAGGGGGTGGAAAAGTTAGGAAAGGCCCTAAGGGAATATTGCAGCAAGATGCTGAGTGTCCCAGGTGGTCCAGGAAACAGAACTTGGATCCCTAAGTACAAAGCCTCACCAGAAAGTGTTTCCCCAAAGTGTGGAGGTGGACAAGAAACTCGAAGAGAGTCACATTGTTTATGTAAGTCAAGTTGGGACCAGGGGCACCCAAGTCCGGAGGTCTGTTGGTTCCTAGCAGCTATACTGTCATTCACATTTCTCTCTGTCTTTATGTCTTTATTTATAAGGCAAATAATACATAAATGCCTTCTTACTTGAAAGGATTCAAGTGTTAGAGAAGTAGATAAAGCAAATTATGAATCACCCTCCACGCCACACCTGCCCCATTTCCCTGCCCAGGGGCTACCATTATCAGTAGTTGGGTCTGCTTCACCTTCGTAGGTGTGTTTATGCCTTTAAATACACGTGTATGGATATCCACGGGGTCGGGAATGGATGGTTTCTTTGTTTTATCTGCACTTGGTTTTTATTGCCCACTCCATGATACATGTCCGAGAGATCTTTTTATATTAGCACACCTACATCTGCCTTGTTCTTTCTAATGGCTGCATGGTGACCACAGTATGACTGCACTGTAGTTTCTTTAGTAATTCCTTTGTGGATGGATGGAAAATTGGGAAAATTGGCATACCTATTTATGTACACAGTACTGTCTGTCCCAAAACCATTGTGTAATTGGGCAGAAATAATGAATAATGCTGATTGCTGGTGATTGTGGAAGGCTCACTGTTGTCAGGGACAAACTTTGGGCTTTAAGGAATTGTTCTCATTTAATCCTCACAACCCTTTAGGATGATCCTGACCTTACACCCCTTTACACGGAAAGTTGAGGCAGGAGAGGGTCACTGCTTGTCTAATGTCACCCAATAGTCAGGGCAGAACAATAGTCACTTCCAGGTCTGTCTGATTGTCAGGTCCACAGTCCTAAACTCTGTAGCACAACATTACAACGTAGTGTATGGGCACACCTGTTCAAACCAAAAGTCTTGATGTTGACACAGAGAAAAGATTCTTCATTCTTGTAAAAACATACACACTTCTGAATCAGTACGGATGTCAGGAATCCAATTTTTATCAAGACTTTGAAAATGAATGGAGGGAGAATTAGAAGGCAACGCTGTCGTCCAAGCAGCGATGTGGAGTGTAAGTGGTTATTATTCCCAGTCCCGCAGTCAGTTACTTGTACTCTCTTGTCTTCGGTTTCCTCATCTACTAAAATGAGGTCGAAGATGTGGGCGGGGAGGCACGCTGTCTGTATTTTTCCGGCTGTGTCTGTATTTGTGATCATCTGCACTCCTTGGTATGTTCTGATGTGCTCAGGGGTGCATCTCGGGGACACAGGCGTAGGCTTTGAATGGCCCCAGAACTCCAGGCCTGGCTGTCCTCACTGATGGGTCAGATCATCCTTCTGGCAGGAAGGCTCTGGTGCAGCTAGGAGGCGGAGCCTGGAAGGGAAGCGTCTCTTGGCCAAAACCTGCTGCAGATGGAGGAGCCAGCCTGTCTGGATGGCCATGACTTTGAGAGGAGCCATTTGGCAAGAGCTGCCTTGCAGCATGAGTGCTGGAGACTGTCCTGGGCTGGAGTGAATCAGGGATGCAGCAGAGGTGGCTGGTGGAACAAACAACCATCTGGTGAGCAGGCCGCTGCTCATCTTGCTGCACCAACAGGGACGAGCAAGTGCCAGTCGTGGTGAGGCTGAGCTCTCAGTGACACGATCTGACAGGCACAACAGGATTTCTCCTGTGCTATTGTATGCTCCACAGAGGGGATTCTAAGCCCCATGTGGACCAGGTTCTTTCAGAAATCAGGAAGGCCCCAGTGGTTTCTACTGTCCCAAGGAGGAAGGGAAACTCATCAATTCAAACAAAATCTGTGTGTTGTATTTATCGCCAGATGCTATGCAGGTTGTGCTGAGGACTGTGGTGAAGTCTAAGTTCTTGTTCTCAAGCATCTTGCCATCTATTTGGGCAGATGACACTCTGTCCTTCTCAAAATGTACTTCACCTTATGCCAGGCCGTGTGAGTCTATGCTGTTATCATCACCAGCCTGCCTGGCTCTAGACCCACCTCCAGCTGTGCTATTAATAGCTCTGTGTCCTGCCGTGATCATGCCCAGCTCTGTTGTTTTTCTTTTTTGTACCCAAAATGTGTTTTCTTGGTATGGTTTCCCATTCGTCTTGATTCAGGGTGCTTTTTGTGCTGCTTCCTTCTGAAGACGCGTCCTTCTGGAAGGCTTGCTCTTTCTCCTGTAGGCTGACAGAGGACAGTGGAGTAACCAACACACAGAACGACTGGTGGTGCATGGCTAAGGACGGTGGTGATTTCATAGCAGCCTGGGCATTTCACCTCCATAGGTGCAGTAGGGGTTGGGGCTCCACACCAGCTGCTTTTCTACTGGTGTTTCTTCTTTGCTTCTGGAGAGACATGAAGGAGATCTTGGGTGAGAGGCTTGTTCTTGTGGGGAGGTCATCACCACCAGAAGGACTCTCATTGCTGTCTTACCTGTGAAATAGGGCAGGGGATGAGGCAACTTCCCCCATTCTTTATATGTGAGAATGACATAAATACAAAAGAATCCCTCTTTTAACTCCATGTATTTGGGACCAATAGTTGATGGTTAGTTGAAAAAGTTAAGGCAGGGAATTATTTAAAAAGGATATACCTTTTTAAAACATCATTGCCTAATTTTGATGCGCTGTTGAAGAATCAAAGCTTAATCTTTTGAGTACAAGTCTACTGATTGGGGGTTAAAATGTTTCTCTTGCACAAACCACACCCAGAATGAGAAAGACCATGTCTAAGTTCGCTTTCCTTGAATTTGAGGTCATAGACCTCTGAGAAGCAATCTTGCTACAGATCCGTATGGATTTTTTATGATTGTTTCCAATCTTTCATCTCTCCCACATTTAATTCAACAATTCTTTATCATCACTTAAAAGCATTCAATTTAGTTCTCATGTGAAAGAATCATTCCTTTTCTTTTCACACCATTCTTTTTCTCACCTTCCATGATATTTGATCACATAGCAAGTATGACTGGCATCGAGAGATTTAGGAATAAATACACTGACTCTCAGTAAACACGCAGCTCTACCAGAAGAAGCAGGAGTGGGCCTGAGCACCAGAGACCAGCCTGCTCAATCAGCTGTGAGTATAGAGCGCGTAGTAGGCCCATTGTGCAGAGAAAATCGAGGGCATTTTTTAGTCCAGTGAGTCAGCTACTTCGAGGTCTGTTAAAAGAGCTTCTATTGTAATTATAAGGAAGAGCCATCACATACCTAGTTCTTGCTGTGGACCAGGACTTGGCTTATACTCTACATGTACTCTGTACAGGTTGGACAATTAATTTTGTGAACTCATCTAGAAAAAGTGCTACATACTTCACTGCTGAATATCACTACAGTCACCTTCGAATTATTCCCTTTGGGAAACTATGCACTGACACAAGTGCCTAGTCCACCCTTCAAAGCATTTTTGAAACTCTTTCTGGAACAACCATCAGAGCTGTCATTTTGCCCCAAATCTGACAATGAAGTTCATGAAGTTGCCACCATGCACTTAGATTGGCAGCACTGTACAAACAGCTCAGCGAGGTGTCATAACCTTTGCAAGGTTCACAAACTTCATTGTCAAATTTTGGATTTCTCTTTTACTGATGAGCAAACTGAGGATTAGAGAATTTGTGTCATCAATTAGCAGACTCAAGACTTGAATGCAGGTTATGTCTGACACAAAAACACATGTTCTTAAGAACAAATTTGGGTATAATATTTATATTTTACAAAGCCCTTGGATATATATTTTGGATCTCATATTGTCCTACGAATAACCTAGTAAGATAGCAAATTAGTATTATCTCCACCTCGTACAGGTATGTAAATGTTCAAGAACAGGGACCAGGTAAGCTTCCTGTAAAGGACTAAATAGTAAATATTTCAGGCTGTGCTGACTATGCAGTCTATATCCCAACCACTCAATTCTGCCATTATAGCCTGTGTGTGTGGCTGTGTTCTAGCAAAACTCTATTTGTAAAGTCCAGTGGTGGCCCATGGACTGTAGTTTGCTGACCCCATTCTAAAAAAGTGTTTGGAACCCCATGGATGTTCGAAAAATGTTTCTCTTCCCAGTGAGTGGTTACAATAAGTGCTAGAGGGCAGCTTAGCTGAACAGGAATGGTTTTGTGAGGAAAGATGGGCCTTGGTGGGATTCTGACAGGTGTGGAGAGGAGTGACAAAGGCTTTCCTAATGGGAATGGAGCCTCGTGTGATGATAGGAGGTAAAAGTAAGCAAGGCAAATGGTATGTTGTTTGAGCAGATGAGTGCAGGTCTAGAGATGTCACAGACCGTTTGATAGCCCATTAGAATTCTGGCATATACTTGCGACAAAATGGATGGACCTTGAGATCATCATGCTAGGTGAAGTAAGCCAGAGGGAAAAAACCAAGAACCATGTGACTTCACTCATGTGGAATATAAAACGGAATGCAACAAAGAAGCAAAAACTCATGGACACAGGCAATAGTTTAGTGGTTACCTGAGGGTAAGGGAGGAGGGGTGGGGGAGGAGGGTGAGGGAATCGAATAGATGGTGATGGAAAGAGAACTGACTCTAGGTAGTGAACACATAATGCAACACATAGACCATGCACTGTAGAACTGTACACCTGGAACCTCTGTAATTTTTGCTAATCCATGTCACCCCAATAAATTTAACAATTAAAAAAAAAAAGAATCCTGGCATTACTCAATAATCATTTAAAAAATATTTATGATACTCATATAGGCATCATGCTAAACAAACAAACAAACAAACAAACAAACAGGATAAATGAGAAAGAAACAAACAGATATATACCCTGCTCTTATAGAGCTTGTGTTCTGTTGGGAAGATGCACATTAAATACAGATGTAAGAACATGAATGCAGATCTTGTTAAATACTGCATAGGAAAAGATGCATGAGAGAACAAAATATATATTCATTGGTGAAAACTTGGACTGTAAAGAAAAGTATAAAATAGAAAATCAAATTCACCTGTAGACCCAGACATAATCATTATAAAGACTTTGTGATATATTTTCGTCCAGGGCGTGTGCATGTGAGCGAGAGGCAGAGTAATGAATACTGGAATTACATGTAAAAATGCTATTGTATCTACTGTTTTACTTGATTTTTGTCCCAAACACAATACTGTGGGCATGTTTTTGTAATATTCTTAGAGTTAAACCATAGTTTTACCCATCACCTAATGCTGGAAGATTAGAGGTATTTGCATTGTCACAGATTTTCATTGTTTTAGTTCAAATCATGGAACGTGGAGTGAAGATCAGAAAAAAATCAGAGAGATATAACCATGAAACTTCAATTTGATCCCATTGCCCTGGCTTTCCCCCAAAGCCCCAGGTTCTTTTGACCTGTTCTGAGCCAGAGGTAAGCTCCATCCTCAGCCTCTGCCATTAAATACATGGGTGAGTAGCTTCTTCTCTGGGATTTAGCTGCCTACGTGTATTAAATAAAGTGACATTCATGGTTCCAGGGCATTATTTGTAGATAAGCATATGGAACCCAGTGACCCAGAAATGTTAATTTTCCTCGAATTGGTGAGTAGGTAACTTCAAAGAATGATTGACCCAGGATGACAACCAGTAAGGTTGTTTAATGACCTAGCCTCCCACGGGGTTCAAATTTGACATTTCTGAAAGCCGTGTTAACTTTTTTTTTTTTTTTTTGCTTGATACTATGTATGGTTGAATGTGATTTGAACCCAGGCAGATCTGAGCAAATCAGACTCTTATCGTTGGCTTTAGACTTCCAGACATCTCTAGCCTCCTAGCAAGCTCTGCAGTAAATGAAAAGTGCACATCTTACAAACTGCCACCGGGATGATATTTTTAGTGAGTGATTTTTTTTTTTGTCCTTTTTCAAAATATGTTGGCTGTCTGCATTTCAGCAGTCTTTAGGGATTATAGTTGGGAGTCAATTTGAAGTCTCAGCTCATTTTGCTTACATATGTAGGGCATTTTTCTCCTTGTGAAGTGTCTTGAGGTATTGACGTGAAAATACCAAGTTTTTTCAGGCACTTTTTCTTGTGAATTTTTTATGAAGTCTTAAAAATGGAACACAAGTTAGAACCGAAATGGTCAGTAGATAAAATTTAAGGATGCATGGTTGGGTGGGTGAGTGGGTGGGTGGGTGTGTGGGTGGGTGGATGGATGGATGGATGGATGGATAGTTAAAGATTTGTGGGGAGTTCCCTGGTGGTGTAGTGGCTTAAGGCTTCGGCGCTGGCACTGTCAGCGCTGCGGCCTGGGTTCGATTCCCACTCAGGGAGCTACCCACATACCAAAAAGCAAAAACAAAAAAATAAATAAATAAATAAATAAAAGATTTTGTGGTGGTTATTAGGAGATCCAGTTGCTTCCTCAAAATACTAAAAATGTTAAAGCAGCTTTTAGGAACATCATTTGAATGATGATTTGGAATTGCAATATTGAAATCTACCTTTCATCCCCTTTCTTCTCTGTCTGGAAGGCAGCAAGGGCAGTGGGCTAGGCTGGGAGCGTATTACTTGGGGCAGTGCCAGTCCCTGGGGGCATGCTTCCAGGAATTCATCAGTGGTGTTGGTTTAAAGGGAGAAGATGTCCCAGAGGGGAGAAGAGCTGCCCTGGACCCTGGGCTAAGAGACTGGGACAGTTCAGTGCTTCCCACTAACATCTCTTGCAATGATGAGTATCTAATTCCAACCCAGTTCTGTAGGATTAGCCTGAGTGAAAGTGGTGTCATGTGCTTTGGAAGTCAGAACCTTCTGGTCACTTTATAGCACAGAGGGGGATAGTTTTGGGTGCAGCTGCATTTGGAAACAAGGTGTATTTCCCTACAGTTTCTCTGACCCCTTCCAGGGTCAGAGATGAAACACTTGTTAAGGTTTCCCCAGGGCCCGAAGAACTCGGTGCACAGTGGCAGAGAGGCAAAAGCTGTCTGATGGTCATATTGTGCTTTTGCTCCCAATGTGCTTACTCAGTCCCTAAGCTTCCTCAGCAGTATTTGAGATGGAAATTTTCCAATCAGAATTTTTCCTATAAGTCTTAAAAACTTGGATTTGAGCCCACGTGCAGGCCAGGTTTTTTTGTTTGTTTGTTTTTTGTTTTTTCCAGTTACTTGACAAGCAGGTTGCCTTTGAGTCACTTGTACAGATGGCCTTGATCTGGACATCGGCACATGCTAAAAGGCAAAACATATTTTCCTACTTTGGTTTGACCCTTTCAGAAGATGGGTCTGTTCACAATTTTCTCCCGTATTTATAAACCTGAATATTTCTTACCTCTCCCCTCATCTCCTGAGTCTCTCCTGATTTTCAAACCCACCAGGCTGGCTTGTCCTGGGTCCTCACTCCACCAGGTCATTCCTGCTTCCTGCCCCACATGTGCTGTCTCACCTTCCCTGGTACCTGTAAGGCCTGCCTCAAATCTCCAGTGTTCAATAAAGTTTTCCCT
Organism: Lyroderma lyra; assembly: GCA_004026885.1. NCBI lineage: Eukaryota > Metazoa > Chordata > Mammalia > Chiroptera > Megadermatidae > Lyroderma > Lyroderma lyra. The sequence continues at coordinate 234,804 of PVJL010000117.1, read as the reverse complement.
GAATTCCTCAAGCTCTTTTCATCATAACCATCCTGTGAGGAATGGGTATTACCCCCATTTCACGAGTGTGAAAACTGAGGCCCAAGTTCAGCCAGCCAGCCAGAAAGAGGTGGACCTGCACATTATCTCCCCAACCAGAAAGAAACTCCTGGAAGGTCCCATTTTTGCTTCTTTGGTCTGTCCTACAGAGGACAGTGCAGTGCTTGGCAACGCAAGGGCTTAGTAAATGGCTTTTGAACTGCATTTGATTGATAATGTCTCTATAGTTAAGACAGCAGCCAGTTACATATTTTTTTACTGGGTAGTTTAAACCAGGCTGTCCTACCCCTGCTGCAGTTTAAAGATAGAGGGGAGATGTCAGAACATGTGCTATTATTATTTTTATAATCACTTGGAAACTGTGCCAGCTAATTAAAAGCAGAGCCTATTATTTATTCTTTAATCCATTCATTTGCTTATGTGTTTCTTCTTTCATTGCACTTTCAGCAGGTATTGATCGAGCAGCTGAAATCTCATTTATGTCATATGAGTTGGGATATTAGTATAAAAATATATAAAAGCTTATTAATATTGGTTATGGAAGGAGGAGTGAAGTAAGCAAAAATTATTTTAAAAAATTAAAGGTAACCATTTCCATGATAAACAGTATATGTAGAGATGATTTATTCTATCCAAACTTCTGTGTGTATACATAAAGAATTCCATGATAAGAATGGCTACCAAAATATTAATGATGGTTACCTTAGGCTGGTGGAATCTTAAGTAATTTTTACTATTTATCTTTATGTTTTCTATAATGTGTGGCAGCTTTAGAATAAGTATAGACATTATTTACATAATAAAAACAAGTTGTCATTATGGTGAAAAATAATTTATGAGAGTGTGTACTATGTGCAAAGAACTAGTCTCTGGATATCAATGTAGTAAATGTTCACCTGAGTTCTTCCTTTTATGTCGAAGCCACATTAATAATTTTGCAAATGAAAATCGATTTGAGCCCCAGAAGAGTAGTGATAAGTGGACCCCACTAAATTTCAAGTTCTGTAACAAGAATCCCTTTCAAGCTCTCTGACCTGTACTATAGGGCTTGGGCAATGAGGTTGGCCATTAGGGTCAGAGCTACTTTGGTCCTTGTGTCTTGGCTAAAACAATAGAGGGAAGATGCTATCTCTGACCTCAGCCAATCATTTCATAATAGGGCTGGGAAAGGGTCTGTATGAGCCAGTAAAAATCAATTGCAGTAATGGAAAAGGCATCTAAGTAAAAATGTCCTAGAGCCCACGGGTCAGAGACAACCCCTCTGCAATGAAGGATCTCACAGTCTGTGTTTGTTGACACAGAAAGGTGGCTTTAATTATCCTGAAGGAATTCCTGGCATGTTTTGCCAAAGCCAGTCTTAAGATGTTCAGCCAGTGGATTAGTGACAACCAGACCTACTGGAGAGTTCTGCACATGGGGATGGCTGGTTAAGTGTAGTGTATTGTAGCATGACTGTTAGTGACGGAGCGTAGTTATGTTTTATCAGAGAAATGGAAGCAGGAAATACCACTATCCACTCATGAGATGATCTCAGCTTTGGAAAGCATGGCATGTTTTATGTTTGAGAATCCTTGGTTTCCTTCACAGTCACTGATCATGATCTAAGCAAGCTCCATAGCCTTTCTTTTGGATATACTGAAAGTAGACTGGGTGAGATGCTCTAGAGCCACGATGGCCAACCTTGTAGCTTCCCTGGGCCACACTGGAAGAAGAATTGTCTTGGGCCACACGTAAAATACACTAATGGTAGCTGATGAGCTTTAAAAAAAATCTCATGGTGTTTTAACAAATTTGTGTTGGGCCACATTCAAAGCCATTTTGGGCCACATGTGGCCGGCAGGCTGCACATTGGACAAACTTGTGCTCTGGAGCCAGAGTTTGAGTGATTAATCAAGCAATCAGCTTTTTATAGCCCCACAACTAGTGACTTGAGAGAATTAATATGACTTTCCAAATATAGGCCCAAGGAAAATCTATACATATAATCTTTAGTTTTACCCATTTGGGTTGACCTACAAACTATTTTAAGAAAAGAACTATAATAAGAAAAACAGAATTGATGGTGTCCCATCACAAAGCCATTTGAATCTGTCAGGAAATTTGAGGGTGAACTGTAGCCCAAGATAAATGTAAAGGCACCAAAGAAATTGTTTTCTTAATTTTTTACATATTTGCTCTTGAATCTTTTGGTTGAATCCTTCCAATAGGGTGTAAAAACAGTCAATGCTATATTTATTCATCTCTCCAAGTTTAACTCCAGGTGGAACTGTTTTCTCTCTCTTCATAAAATTGTCCTTCACACTATCCCCTTTCATTGCTTTCCCAACTAATCTCGAAAATTCTACTCTCTAATGTGTTACGTGCAAGGGAGAAAAACTTGGCACCTTGAAATCTGAATAGAAGCCCAATGGCATCTTTGGCAAGATACGTTGAGTTCCCTTTTGAGCTACCTAGAGGCTCTCTGCCCTGATTAGTAATACAGCAATTTGGTAATACTCCTTTTTACTTGCACAGAAGAGTTTTTCAGGCTAGTTTATCCCAACCGATCTGGGGATTTGTCAAGTTTATAGGGAAGTAAGGCCATTGGAAATGAATCCCCCCTAACCATGAAGCAAATAGTTCCACTGATGTCTTTGGGACAACTGGTAACTATCAGTTTTAAATAACCCCCCTTCTTCTTGCCTTTTAAATTAGTCTGTCAGTAACCAACTTGGCTAACCAGGTTAGTATGTTAGCAGCCAGGCTGTAAACAAAGAAGAAGTTACATAAAATAGTAATGCCATCTTATGTTTGTGAAGGGGGTTTATGTATGTTTCTGCAAAGTAACTACAGCTCTGATTTACTACATGCAACGAATTTGGAGAATGAGTTTTCTTTCTTTCCATTTCCTCAATGAGGAAACTGAGATCCAGTGGAGTTAATCAACTAACTGGTCTGTGGTGGAGACAGGAGTGAAGTCCAGAGAGTCCAGTTCCTAAAGCAGAACTCTTCTCGTTGACACTAGAATATGAAATAAACCAACTTTCACCAAACCCCCAATGAGGTCAGACCTTGCAGTCTTGGACAAAGCCTATTCATTCCTGCTGACTTGCTCTGCAAGACGTTGGCCACCTACATCCTTAGCACAAGGTTCTTTGGGTAGAGCCAGTGTTGCAGCCCTTGGATTGTTGGCCTTGGATGTGAGATGCCTCATTTCTAAGGTCATTCATTGTTACTGTTGCCAAATGGAAGGGTCTTGGGGCCATACTCCTGGCTAGTGGTGCAAACCTCAAAGAACTGGAGTTTGTTGATTTTCCAGATGTGGTAAGGTCAGTGAACTTAGTTCCATTTCACAACTGCATACTACACCCAAATATCTAACTCACAAATATCTGTCAGGTGGAGCAAGTAAGAAAATAGAGAAGACAGACCATTGTTATCTTTGGAAACACGTAAAGGCAGGAACTACATTGACTCAGTGGTTTTTATGCACTACGGACATCTTTTGCCTCATTTCCATTTAATTGTGAGCAGTGAGTTACTTACCAAAAAGATGGACTTATTACTTAAATCCTCTAACTGTAATTGCCTGTATATAAAATTGGGACAATAAGAGTAACCCTTTTTTGTGGTTGTGAGGATTAAGTGAGACAGCAGTTGTATAGTGGTTAGTTCAGTACCTGACATAGATTGAACATTCAATAAGTGGTTGTTGGGTGGTTTTTCAGTATTTCTAGAAGCCTTAAATGGTCATAAGTATTATTTGCCCTGGACCATACATTTTTTCTGACCTCTAAATCCCTCGAGTTCAGGATTATACTAAAAAATATACAGGCACACCTCAGAGATATTAGGGTTTGGTTCCAGACCATGGCAATAAAGGGAGTCATAATCCTTTTGCTGGTGGAGGGTCTTGCCTTCAGTTTAAAAAAAAAAAAACAAAGCCCACAACATCTGTAAAGCTCAATAAAGCAAAGTGCAATAAACGTTGTATGCCTGTACTTAAGTAGTTAAGACCATTGACTCTGGAGGTGGCTACGTTTGTATCCCGGCTCCACCACTTGCTAGTTCTCTGACCTTGGGCACTGAGTTACTGACCTTCTGGGGAAGCCCAGGTGCCTCCTCTATAGGATGAGGATAACAGTGCTGAACTTACTCATGAGTAGGTTCTGAGCACAGGTATACATGATTTTACTGTGCTTCTCTTTCTTGTGCTTCACAAATGTTATGTTTTAAAAATTGAAGGCAAGACCCTCCACCATCAGAAAGATCATGACATGCTTTATTGCAGTGAACTCTTTATTGCAGTGGTAAGGAACCAAACCTGCAATATCTCTGAGGTGTGCCTGTATTAAATACGACAGTGTATGTGATGTGCTCAGGACAGCCCCAGCTACATAGCATATAGTAACGAGTAAATCATGTTCATTAATATTAGTATAGTTATCTCTATGTCCTAAAGCATAATCCTTCCTTTCAAAGGACTGCTATTTTCATTACAAAACAAGGAGAAATAAGTTAACACCCCAACCTTCATCTTTGATCCAGTCAGTTCTGGCTGGTGGTGATCCATCCCTTTTAAATAATAAATAGATATAATCTCAAATAATAATAAGTGAAATCTTATGAGAGTCTAAGCCAACTGCTGCCCTTTTCTGAATATGAAAAAAAGCATTAGGAAACTAAAACCCATTATCTACTCTATGCACCACGAGTAGGATAGTTTTTAAAGGTAAGAGCTTTGAGCTGTTACAAATTAATGATAAATGATTTTTAATTATAAACCTCTCTATATTCGCGGCGTGTTGCAGCTTCTTATGAAAGCTTAATTTGCTTTTTTTTAAAATCATGTATCTTTGGTTTTTGTACTTCTTTTTGTATTATCTCATTCATAGATTCTCCTATAGTATAATATTATAATGTGAACACTTTGAGGGGAAGGGAGCGTCTTTTCATCAGTGAAATGACCTGCCCCTGTTTCTGAATAGTTCTAATTGCTTCAAAGCTGTTCTGTGTACCAGGGCAGTCTCTCCAGTTTTACCCATTGCTCCAGCCCTACACTATTAAGCCATACCTCAGACACTCAGCATGCTATGCACATGGCCCCACCTTCACTACATAAAGGTAGCTCTCCTAAGGGCTCCAGCCTCCTCACAACTCCCTAGCCGCCCCTTGGCTGTTGTTACACCACAGTGTGTATCACAATCACCTGAAGTGCTTGTTAAATGCAAATTGCAGGGCTCCTCCCAGAGTTGCTTATTTAAGAGGTCTGGGAAGGGGGCCTGCAAGCTTGCTTACTGATGACTTCCCAGGTGCTGGTGTAGCACCTGGTCCCGAGTAGCCCTTTAAGTCCACAGCCCTCCCAAACAGGAAGGCAGCTCACCTCCAGTTGAGAAGGCTGAAGCACAGGGAGACTTTGGGGTGTGGATTGTGTCACCTTAATATAAGCCTGGAGTTCGGCAGGCCAGGAGCAAGCTCACACAGAGATATCGGGGGGCCTGGGGAGTGTGTAATGCACCTGTGTGTTACCAAAAGTTGAAGCATCGCTACCTCCTGGAGTCTGGATCTGAACTCCATGTTTATCACAGGAGCCAAGGGAGAACCCAAGACAGAGACTAGTGGCACAATAATGAAGCATGAATTATCCAGATGAAAGCACCTATGGAAATAAAGGTATCAGTATTATTATTTATACCTACTATTTTTAATGACATAGCAATGTGGACGTGTGGGATAGTTCCAAGTGCTTGGAAGTGTGGGGCCTAAAGCAATTCACATTTTAAAAAGAAAGTATAAATAGGAAGCATCGTTTGACTTACTGTTTTAAAAACTAAAAACACATTTTGATGAAATACGTTGGTACACAGCAAGGACAAACTACAACTGGTTATAAAATGACCAGGTGAGGGAGACAGGTTGGACACGCCGGACCCTGCTTTGTAGATACTAGAGAAATACTATATGTAGAATAAGTTAGTGGACCAGAGAGATATGTTGACTGCTTTAATGAAGAAAAAGGGTTGGAGGTTAGGCTAGGAAAGAGACAATATGGGCTTCTTAATTTTGTGTATAATGACGAATGAAAGGTCGTATTAAATGGGTAATTTTGGATCAGAAAGCAGATTTAGAAATTTCTGTGTAGGAAAAACAGTAAGTTCTAACCTGTGTTAAATGTTTGGAAGTCCTTTCGGTGTAACCGTTAAATAGTGTCATCTGATTCAGATGAGGTAACATGATTTCTACTAGCTTTTTAAAATGTATTTCTTGAAGCTGTGTGGTGAGCTATTTAGCTTCATAGCCTATATGTTTGACTGTATTTCGGGGCCCTGGAAAATAAAATTTAGTACAAAAAAAAAAAAACAATATTTAAGAAACAGAATCATCAAAGATCCTCCCTTGAGTTGGAGTTTGTAACAGAGATAGATAAGAACTCAAAGACAAGCCAAAAGACTAAGACTTTCAGAAGAGTTTCTTTTAAGGAAAAGAATGGGGAAAGAAACATTTCTAAAGAAGTATTTATCACAGGGAAATGAAACTTAAAAGGTGGCCAAAGATTCAAAGTAAGAAGAACACAGAACAGGTGTACATATGTACGTAAATACACGTGTACATGTATATGTTTACGTATGTTCTCTGTCAGCCCCTGGGTAAGAATGCGTCAGGCATTGGTCTCGCAAGGGAGCCATGCAACCTTGGCTTTATACATATATCAATTCCATACAGGTTATAGTTCTAAATGTGCTTTTTAAAATATAAGATGTGAGAACAGGGTTTGTTTTTAAATAATACCTTGGGGTGCTTGCGATGTGAGGTGGAGTTCAGCTCTTTCCTTGCTATGGAAAATTTTGCGTTTTTCTATCTGACCTATTTTTAAAAAGGGTTTCTATCTGTTGTAATTACAGTGTACTTTTTTCATTTCTACCAATCATGTGACAACTTTCATGCATTCTAATGTATTTATTGGGGGCCTGAGTTTATCAGTGATACTACTTTAATGGGATAGATATGCCCTCTATACTTCCTCCAAGAGGGACTAACAGCAGAAGGACTAAAGTATTTTGTTGTTTGGTCATGTTTCTCTGGTCTATGTCATGTGGGATTCAAAATTTTCAAAAGCACAAAAGTTGGAAGTGAGGAAGAGATAGAATTGTAAGAGCTTGTTTTGAGAAAGAATAGCAAGAGTGAATGCCTGCTTTTCATCATGCCTCATCAAGTGAAACTGTTTCTGAAAAATCCTTTCAAAGTACAAAGAAGGTGCCCTTTTCGAAAATGCTAAGGGGTTGGTAACTATGTGAGCATTGTGCACAGCTTCATGAATAAGTGAGAGATATAAAATGAATGAGTGTATGTTAACATAATGTAAGTGTCCCTTCAAGGCATTATTTTCACAAGTTAAACTACTTTCTTCAGAAGTGGAATTCATTAGAATTTGGTTAAGATTGCCTTGTTTTCAACATGAGGTTAAGATTTATTTAATAGCAGTGTAAAGTATGAAGCCATGTATGACTACATCTGATTTCCCAGAAGTACTCCAATGAGAAATCATACGTTAATATAGGGGTGTACAAACTTTTGATTTCCCTGGGCCACATGGGAAGAATTGTTGGGCCACACATAAAATACACTAACAATAACTGATGAGCAAAAATTAAAAAAAAAAAAACAAAAAAGTCCGTACATAATTTTCATAATGTTTTAAGAAAGTTTATTTGTGGTGGGCCACATTCAAAGCTGTACTGGGCTGCATGCAGCCAGTGGGCCACAGGTTGGGGAAGCTTATTTTAGTATGTAGCAACAGATTAGTATGAAAGGAGTCTGTCATCCATTCTTGTAGTCATTAAGTATTTATTGAGCATTTACTATGTGCCTGGTGCCGTGCTCTGCCCTGGGGATGCAAAGGTATACAACACAGACCTGATTTCTTTCATTAAGGATTCATGGCCTAGTGGGGGCCACAGACAGGCACACAGGCAACTATAATGTAATATGAGAAGTTCTGTGATGGTGCAATGTAAGGAGCTGTGACATAATGTCGGAGGACTCAGAGGAGGGCTCATGAGGAGATGGCTGAGATCCAGATGAGGAGGGTGATTGAAGTAGAGGGGAGCGGAATGAAAGTATTCCAGGTCGGGAAAATGGTATAGTCAGAAGATAATGGTTTAGTTCTACCCGAGTTACAATGGTTTAGTTCTACCCGAGTTACTCAGTAGGTGGGTGACGTAGGAAAAAAGTCTGTTTGCAATTCAGTTTCCTAATCTTCCTGTAGCAGATGGCAGTGACGATAATGGTGGTGGCAGAGATGGTGGCCATGGTAGGTGGTGGTGGTCTTGGGGGAAAAGAAAGAGATAAACGAGAGCATTTAATATTTATTCAGCATTTATTATGTGCCATGTTGAAACATGCTGAGTACTTTTCCAGGCTTTGATTACTATTGGAGTTTTACAATAACCTTATGAATTAGGTACCATGATTATCTGTGTTTTACAGATAAAAAGGAAAAAAACAAGTATAGAAAGGCTAAGTAACTTGCTCAAAGTCAACCTATTAAGTGGAAAAGCCAGGGGACGTATTTTTGAAACAATAAAACATTAGGTGAGGTGGACCATGGATTTGCTCCCACATGGCAGTTGCGGTGTTAGAAAGTCCTCCAATATTTTTGAGGTTGTTAATCTCTGTTAATCACTCCTTGCTCCTCCATGACTGCTCAGCACAAAAATGGAATGGAGGCTTGGCAGTTTTCCAATTCTTTTCAAGAATCTGGCTTCTACTATGGATCATCCAAAACTCCAAATGGACTTTTGAAAATTCTGAACTACCCACTTGACATGTATATATCTATATTCTCCATCCTGCTTCTACTTTTTTACCAAATAAACTCTGGTCCTGTCACCTCGATATTTCTGACAGTCCCTGACGTGCTGCTTGTGGTGATCTGCACTCTAATCCGCCATCGTGTTGAGAAGTTAGGACTGTCTGTGCTAGGATCACAAAAGCAGGTGTGTGTTGCTGATCAGGGCATTAGCAGTCGTCGGAGTAATTGAGAATCCTGGGGGAGAAGCCGTTGTACTCTCTTTGGGCACAGAGAGCCTGTCTCCACTGCAAAGGGAATGGCTGGTTCAACAACAGGGAGATCAACAATGAACCAAAATAATGAATTCTGCATCATAGTTCAATTCTAGAAGCTAATTGTTGAAGTCCCGCCTGAAGTTGGATAAGGGCGGGGATTCGGGGTGGGGGGCGGGGATCTCTTTGCAAGCTTGATTGAGCTAGTGAAAGGCAAGACTGTGTAATTCAGATATACGAGGGAAATGCAAACAGTTTAATGTATTAATGGTCACTAATGACCTGTAATCAGGCTATGATTTGTTGGGTTAACAAAGACACGATTAGTTTATTTGTTCAGGAGTGTAAACAGAGGAATTTATCAATCTGATGATGGTGGTTCTCCATTGGTGACACCAGGCTGGAGCATTAGCCTTGAGCTGCGGCACGTCGGGGATGGCATTGTCAGTGCCTGAGAGTCCCCAGCTCCCTGACTGAGTCCTGGGAAGTTTCTGGTCTTCATCAGAAAGGGGATGAAGAGGGTACTGGTCTTGCAGCCCTTTCTCTGTGGTCTTTCCTTTTCATAAGCAAGACAATTCGATTGTAGCTTTTCTCTTTCCACTCCACTCCTATACTTCAACTGCCTAATTTTCATGAAGTATCACCATTCATTCAGCAAATACATAACATATGCATAGTTACTGAGGGCCAGTTATTCTCCAAGCACTATCCTAGGCCTTACGGTTTGTGAGGGTTGTCAAGTGAGTCTTGACTTAATCTTTGCAAAATGCTCACTCTCTCCATAGATGGCTTTAAGACGTCCGTGCCTCTAGCTACTCCTTGCATGACTTATCACTAAAACTAAATGAAAACATCTCTTAGCAGGACACAGGTGCTCTGTTGAGATATGTATGCATCTGTGAGACCAAGTCACTTTGATCCTTTGGGGTACATCAAAACTGGCACTAGAGCTTTGGGGGGGCATTAGTAATCCTTAGGAAAGACAGACCTGTGTGTTGCCTGGTCTTTTATTTAATTTGCGGAAATGAAACCATTTAAATCCTCATAGGAGCCCATGACAATAGAACATAAAATCCTTTGATCCTTCATCAGGTGAAAACACTGTGATCTATTTGATACCACAGAGTGGTAATGATACAGGTTATCCTGATGAGGCATTTGGATCACATAGAGCGTGACTTCTTTCCTTCCCAGCACTGATCATGTGCTTCTGAAATTCAGTAATCTGAAATGGCTGTCAGTTCGTGTTGGCTTAATCTTCTCCGCTTGATGATAAGTGCCCTGTGCCTCTTGCTCAGCATGTACCCCAGGGTCCAACCCAGGGCCTGGTTTGTAATAAATATTCCCAGTAAATATCTGTTGAATGAAATCCAGGCACGGTGCTTAGAGCTTGAAACCAATAGTAGCATTTTGGGATATTGCAAAATAAAGCAAAATTACTTGATAACCATGATCTTACGTATTAGGTCCAGTAGATGGTCAGCACCATAGCTGACCATCTTCTGGACCGGTTTTTTTCACATCCCCTTCCATCCAATATCTATTTCAATGCATTAATGACCCGTATGATAGAAGAGACTTCGTGTTTCTTTGGAGACTGCTAATGCCTAGCAATGATATTTCTTAAACTCATCACAAGGGTGACCAATCAAATTTCTGGTGTGAAACAACATACTCTTCACAATCCAGAGACCTTTAATGTTCAGGAACGCCTTGACAGTAGTGTGGGTGGATGGTATGGTCATTTTTCATTCATTTAGTTAGTGGATATTTGTTGTGTGCTTACTGTGTGTCAAGTGTGGGGTTAGGTGCTAGGAATGGAGTAGCCAGGCCCTCTGACGAAAGGCATTCATCAAAGAATAACCGAGATAAATGTATAATTGTAACCGTGACAAGCACTGCAAAGGCAGAATGTGTGGTGCTGTGGGACTGTGCAATAAGAGGATTGGACCTGGGCAGGGAAAGCTTCCCAGGGGAGTGGGGATTGGGCTGAATCATGAAGCCATCACAGAAGGAATTGTGAAGTTGACTCGGGCCCTGAGAACTGTACGTACCAGGGCCCTGTAGCAGTAGCAGTAGAGGGAGTGTGTGTGCAGAGAAGTAAAAGGTGACCCATGTGGCTTGGGTTCCCACAGCATGGGCAATAGACAGAAACCACATCTTGTAAAACCTTGAGGCTATAGGACACCTTGATTGCTTTTTCTGTTAGGAGGAAACAAAAACTGTTAAAATGTTCAAATAGTGGGGGATATGGGGAGCAGCAACCAAATTTGTTTTCCAAAAAGATTACTCTGGCTGCAGTGTAAAGAACAGCCTGGAAGTGATCCAGGGTAGATTTAAGGACACACGTGATTTGTTCATGGAAACTAACACAGTCAACATGACACATGCCCGTGTGAGGCAGCCCCCGTATAAAGCACGTGCCCTTCCCAGAGATTGGAGAGGAGCTTCTCTGTATGATAATGGAGACCTCTTCAGATTTTCTCCGTGTCATGCACGCATACTTACCCTGACATAAATTAGCGTCACTCATGCAGAGTGTCACGTTGAAGCCCAGTTCCCCTTCTAGCCCGTGCATCACTTTAGCACCTTTCCCTTTGTGCTTTACCCTTTGCCTTCAAAGGCTGCTCTCAGGTCTTATTTTTCTTCACAGAAAGTGTGAGATTGGTTTTTCTGCTGTGCTATTAGGGTGATCCCCCACTTAAGAGTCTCATCTGCCATGGCTTTGTGCCTGTTTGTCAGGAACTTCGAGAATATATTAAGACATTGTGCAGGGTGGAAGCTCTATTTTGACAATGATTATGCCTATTATCTATTTTAATAGATGTAAATTGCTATGGAGAAACAAACCATTTGATGCCACTTGAATCCTTTGCAGGAAGCCTGAATCCTTTTTGCGTGGCTTAGATGTATTACTGTCATTTTCCCTTCACCGAGTTGAATCAACACACTTAAAGCAGGTCTTTGTTAGGGCACCCGCTTGTACTGTTGCCCTGATAAACTGTTGTGATTTTAGTCTTTGCAATCCATATTTGGGAACATTTGCAAATTTATCTGTAGTCCCTTCCAGAATTTAAATTATTGGGTAAACTCAACAGTAAGTCAACATGGGCATTTCATGTGCCAACCACTCTACTTGGGATACAGCATTGAAGAGGGCACTGAGGCTGCCTTTGACTCGTTTCTCACTATTTGAGTGGGAATTAACGAGTAAGCAAGGGCGGGAGATGAGACTGACCCACGCATGTGGTAATGAATTAGAGTTGGAGACATCAGTAAGAACTTGTGCTTAACGTTGTAGAGACACACATGATTGCATACCCAAATATTTGTAAGTATGTGTATATACACGGGTTTGTATGCATACAAATATTTCTTCTTAGCTTTACACTTGCTGGAGAAATCTTTTAAAAATAAGTTAGTCGACATTTCTGCTTTAATACATGCACCTGAGAAACACACTTTAGTGTACACGCTCAAATTGCTTATTTCTTGTACTCAATAAATATTCAGCGAGTGCTCAGGCTATGGTTGTTGAACACCTAACTCATGGGGCTTTGTAAGCCACAGTAAGGGTTCAGAATATTACTCTAAGTGCTCTGAAATCTAAAGGGCTTTAGGGCAAGGGACTTGTTGATTATGATTATTGTCCTAACCTCAGATCATTGCGTAGGCTAAAGATAAAAATTCAGTCAAGTGAAAGATGGAAGCAAGTTTACTCTGCCCACCTCACATGGTAATTAAGGAGAGAAAGATGGAATACAGTATGTGAACGTTCTGTGAAGTCTGTATAATCTGTAGATGCAAATTGTTTAAACCAAGTGTGGGTGCTAACCCACAGCTGGCTTGGTTAAGCCCCCCTTTGTAAGGGGATGGACATGTGTTTAGCATCCAGGGTGCTTTGTGAATGGCATCTCAAATTTGTTTCCAAAAATTGTGTGACACAGAACAGAGCTAGGCGTGTGGGTCTTCCGCCCTGCCTGTGGCTTCCGGCTTTCCTGATGAGTGATTGGCTGTCCCTGAAATGAGTGCTCACACATGCATAGTGACATTTTGCTGGGGGTCGTGCCATCAGGGTGTGCATATGGAGAAGGAACAATAACCCCAGGGGGCCAGGAAAGAAGATGACCTTTGTGCCTGGCATTTTGGAAAATTTCAATATAGTTTGGAAATTACTATTTCATGGTCATGATAACTGAAAAATAGATGAAAAAGCAGAACCACCTCCAAATTATAGAATGAGGCCAAAATGGGCAATGAGATTGCATCTTCTAGCTTGTAAGTCTTTTCTCTCATGTGTGAGAACACCCGAGACTTTTCTGATCCTATTCCAATCCCTCACCAGGACCACTTGAGAATGTATAAATTAGGATCTGAACTCATTGGAAATACATTTCCCTTGGGATTATTTCACACCAAATTCCTGTAGTCTATTATTGCTGAGGGAAGAGAGGGTGGGGCAGTTTCATAGCTTCCCTCGCAGATAAAGCAAATTAATTGCAAGACCCAAAGTAACTGGGTTTACATACTTCTCCTAGAATAGTACTCAGTGGACTACCAAGTGTCATTAGATAGCTAACAAAAAATGATAGAATCAAGACCCAAGTTGGTCATCCTCAGAATCTAACACCTGGATAATTTTAAGCATTAAGATTGGGGGAGGGGGTGGAAATTTGCATTAAAATCATTTTAATCTAATTGAGAGTCTAGGAGCCAAACCTTCCAACAGTTAGTACTTGGTTGTTATTAGCAGGTAAGAATCACTGAAATATTTTTTTCAAGGGTGTCATTTTAAAAATTTTCTTTGAGTCACTGTTGGGGTGTAGCCATTTGGAAATGATACTCATGTAAATAGAAAATTAACCCTAGTAGATTTAAAATACAGGTTGTTAAATATTTTGTGGGGAGGGGGGAGAAGGTGGGGAGAAGGGAGTCAGGAGGCCTCATGAAGCCCTGGGAAAATTTGATGAAAGCTAAGACTACTCCCTGCTAGTCGGGGGAAATACTAAGAAAACCATAAGCATACAATGGGCCATACAATTTTAGAAAGATCGTAGTTTCCCATGAAGTTTATTCCTCAATGATGAATCAAGCATTTCTGATCGTAAAGACTGAAGGAAGTTAAGGTGAACAGATGTACAGAACATAACTGAGGCGTGACTGTGCGGTGCTGTAAGGGGGAGATGTTGTGCTCCACGCCGAGGACCAAGTGTGGTGGTGTGGCTGGGGAACATGGATGATGCCCTGTCTCAGAGGGCTCACCCTGAAGCTTGTCCACTCTAAATAGGTCTAGAATCTTAGAAGCTTTCTAACATCAAACCTCTTCATTACTAGACTGATCTGATTCCGTTTCTGGCTCATAGGAGAGGCCACACCAGCTGTCTGGGTGTGATTACCTCTTGCCCATAGAGAAATTTAGGGGGTTCTCACAATTAAGAAAATGCGAAGAGTGCATTTAACCTGGGTTTTTTCTTTTTCTTGCCCCCTCCTTTGTTTTTTATAGTCAGTTGGACCGAATTGCTCCTTTAAGAACACTACAGTGATATTTAAACCATTATCTTTTATCCAGGAGTAGTTAAATGGTGCCTTGTAGATGAGAAGGAACTCAGGTAGAATTTGTACTAGTTAATAATTAAGGAGTTGAGAGAGGATTGTATGAGTATGCCTTCAGAAAGAGCAGGCCTTATTACAGCTCGCCAGTACTTTGACTTGTGATGCATTTGACCCTTACGTACAAGGAGAATGGAAGTCCTTCAGTAGTCTTCCTTAACCTTCAAAAGCTTTGACAGTCATCTCTTCTGACTCCCCATGTTAGATACTTTAGTTCATGATTTAATGCTTTTACAGTAGCATATTGACTTCTCTTGTTTAATGCACATTTGTCTTATTTCTCTTCCTGGTTGTGGCCCTCAAGAGGACAGACATTACATCTCCCCCACTGGAGAGTAAGCTCTCTCAGGTCAGGGATTATTACTAATCCCATCACAATGTCTCACACATTGCAGGCAATCAATAGATCATTTTAAATGAGCAGTTCTAACATTTCAGCATCATTTATAGCTGTGATTTTTATGCTGCATATACTACACTTACTGGTAATTAACAAAAGCAGTTTATTTTTGTTTTGCATAAAACCAAGGTGGTGTTAAAGTAGGATATTTGAAATGGTGGTATCTGAGACTGAATTTCAGTATCTGGTTGTCAGAGTTGATGAACCTCTCCAAAAATTGGGGGGTATTTGAGGAGTGTCTAGATTTATGGAACCATCTATTGGTTTTATTTATAATTAGGTACTGGAGCTGTACTTTTAAGTCACAAGTTAACTCAGAGTGAGTTTAATTTGGTTATTCTGAAGACAGAAGAAACTAAGAATTTTTAAGCAATGACTATGTGCTAGGAATTGAGCTTCATAATTTTACGTTATTAATTATCTTAAGAACCCTGCAAATAGTAATGTATAGTCTTCTTTTAGATATAAAAAATAGATTCTGAGAGGTGACTAATTTAAGTTAAGCTCTGTGAGGGCAAAGTGCCTGAGGAGTTACTCAATCAAATATTTGTTGAATTAAGTTTTTCCAAGGATGCTCACTCAGGCAACAATCGACGGAGGTTAAGTTTGAGCCCAAAGCTGTGGGTACTTGAAATCCATCTTCTTTCCACTACCACGCCCCTCTGAAGAGAAAGCCACCTGGAGAAAAATGCTATCAATGCATCAGCTTTTCATTTTAGCTCTTTGCTCTTTTAGCTCTGGCTACACAAGTCTCATGTTTTCAACATTCGGCCCCAAACATTTTCCTCTTTCTGTGCTATTTGCCCAGAGATGATACTGAAGATAAACTTGTCTTCCTGGCAACAACTCAGAACAATTGTGTTAGAACACATTCTTCTGCTACCCCAGGGAAGCAAAAATAAACATTTGGAAAGAAAGGTGGAGCAAGTTGCAGAAATGATGACACTATTTGCATTTCATTCTCATTCTCCTCCTACCTCTCCTCTTGCTAGTATTGGGGGCTAGTTAGTGGCAGTCCAAACACAGAGACAAAGTCAGCAAATTGGAACTTTATATCATGTTTTATCATTCTGGTTTGCAGGCTTTTTAAAAAATTAAAGTGTCTTAAGCATACAATATTATTTTATTTTCAGGTGTGCAACATTTTTATACTTTAGGGTAAGATCACTGCACTATCTACTACAAACAAATACAGATTCACAGAAACAGAACACACTGATGCACACTTACTTTTAATGGAATACTGACTCCAAGTTGCTCATGATTATTTAGCATGGCCAGCAGATTTAATAATTCTTTTTTCTAAGCTGTAGTCAAAATGAGAAAATACTAAGTTTTATAGGGACGCTTACCTCCCAGCTGACATAAATACATGACTTGTAATTTTTTCAGAAATTTTGCATCGACATTTTAGGACTCAGTTTGAATCTATAATTTCTGAGGGATATGGCAAAAGTAATGTTTGCTTTTCTGCCAACCCCACTGGCATCCAAGAGATGAGGCATGTGATACCTGTCTGAAGAAGAATATTGCATAGAGCAGCTGTGTCCAACCTTTTGGCTTCCCGGGGTCACATTGGAAGAATTGTCTTGGGCCACACATAAACTACACTAACACTAATGATAGCTGATAAGCTTTAAAAAAAAGAAAAGAAAAGAAAGGCCTCAAAAATATCTCATAATGTTTTAAGAATTTGTGTTGGGCCACATTCAAAGCTGTCCTGGGCTGCAGGTCAGACGAGCCTAGTGTAGAGCATGATTAGAGCCAGCTCCTAACTAATGAGAAGTTATAGAAGTTATAGAAGTTACAGAGATGAGTGTGTGGGCCTATCAAAGAGTAGAAGGGACGGTCTTGGGAGATGGCCTTCTCACAGGAAGGATGGATACCCACTTTTCAGACATGTTGAAGAGGGTGGAGTGAAGAAGGTTGGGCTAAACTCTAATGCTGCTGAGAGTTCCTCTGATCCTCACGTCCTAAAATGCCCTTTGCCTTTGAAAGCTAGTCATTTGTTTTTTGTTTCTTATTTCAAAGCAACCATATTAGGAGAGACAGGATGGGGATCCACGGATTTGTTTAAGGTTTGTTAAACAATCAATCTAGTTAGTTACAAATATGCCCCCCCTCTCCTTCTCCCCCCCGCCCCCCGGGGTGG
Source organism: Lyroderma lyra (assembly GCA_004026885.1). Taxonomy (NCBI): domain Eukaryota; kingdom Metazoa; phylum Chordata; class Mammalia; order Chiroptera; family Megadermatidae; genus Lyroderma; species Lyroderma lyra. The sequence continues at coordinate 217,561 of PVJL010000117.1, read as the reverse complement.
AGGGAGGACAGACTCTTCACATATCCTGGGTCCTGTTCCCACATCCACCCGAGCTCTTGGGTCTCGTCTACCTTCATCCCTCCCTCTGTTCACCCTACTGCCTGTCCTCCACCTCCCTTCTTTTTAGTTCTATGAGCTTGGAAAATCACTACTCTGTGCTTTAGCTTCCTCTCCTATGAAATAGAGAGATTAGTGGCTCCTTATGACTTCATTAAAAGTGTTACAGAGAAGAGTGTGAATGAAATATTAGCATGAGGTTTAGCAAGTGGCGGGTGGGTATATTTATTTATTTTGCATATATTTATTCAACAGGTTGAAACTTTAACACCAGGATGGGTATATGGTAGGCTCACTTTTAGGAATACGAACATAGAACCTTCTCACCAGGGGCTCATAAAATAATGAGAGAGACATTTTCCTTGCAGGGTGGTATGTAGTGCTATGGAGCAAACATACCTTGGAAGTCTATTCAGATATCCACACACACCAGACTTCAAAGATGTAGACAAAAAAAAAAAAATGTAAAATGATATTTTGGATACATTGGGTTAAATAAAATATAGAATAATTATTAATAAAAGGTAATAAATATTTCATCTTTTTTTTACTTTGTAATGTGGCTACTGGAACTTTTTATTTATTTTTTTGAGGTGCACCATTTTTGGAACATTTTACCTTGCGTATATGGCTCACATTTTATTCCTGCTGTATAGTGCTGTCTGTGTTCTTCACCGAGCCACTTGGCAGACAGGTCATTTTCTTTTTCCACCCACTACGTGACTCTCTAACATGTTATATTTGCCATATGGATTATATTTGCTTCTAAGTTATAAACTGCCCCAGGACACTAGTTACCATTATTATTAATTCTATTCATTGTCATGTGGCCTAATACCAAGTCTTCACCTAATACCGTATTGGACGGATGGATGGCGAACTTCAGGGGAACCTGGTCTCCTAATGTCTTTGATGCAGAAGGCAAGTTCAGTGACCACAACTTGTCAAAATGTCAGTTTTACCAGTTAGATAATAAAGATCTAACCCAGGCATGTCCAACCTGTGGCCCAGGACGGCTTTGAATGTGGCCCAACATTTTAAAATGAGATTTTTTTTTTTGCAAACTTTTTAAAGCTGTTATTGGTGTTAGTGCATATTACATGTGGCCCAAGACAGTTGTTAGTCCAGTGTGGCCCAGGGAAGCCAAAAGGTTGGACCCCTGCTGCTGCAGCCAGAGGCGAATGCATACGTCCTTGAACTTCATCTGTGTCTGCACGTATCTCGGTGACCTTTGGCAAATGACTTGTCTCACCAAGAAACACTTCTTAGCGTTCCAAACATGTCTGTGTTCTGCAAAAGACAGAGATCTGTCATTCCTTCGGCAAAACCATAGAACCTCCAAAGCACTGGCCTCCCTGAGGAGAGTCCAGGAACAGGAGAGCCGCAGTCTGAAGAGGATTTATCTCGGCAAAGCAGGCAACCAGCACTCCTCTAGTTGCTGATCGGGGTCAGTTCAACTTGACACTGTATAACTGGAGTCCGGTTAGCTGGACTTCGAAAGTGCCCTCTCTCATTCGAACTCAGCACCTTAAACAAACAAAGCCAGAAAACGAGTGCAGTTCTTGCCGTGGGTCCTGGTACTAGAATCATGACCAAACACCCTTGTGTAAGACGCCTGTGAGCACATCACTGTCATATCCTTATGGATGAACCTTTCTTATTACATTAGCCAGAGGCGTTTCCCAGTGAAGAGCCTGGAGAAGCCTGCGGGGCCATAGCCGAAGTGTACCTTGGGAGTGTTTCACGGGCCTTTATACTCCGAGTGGGTGGGGGGTGTGCATGTGGGGAGTGAGTGAGATTTTTTTCATCCATTTGAGACTCCAGCAAATGGTACATTGACTGCCATGGTTTTGTTGGCAGATGAATGGGGAAGGGAGTATTGGGTAGAATTACTTGTAGACCATATAGTGAATTTTCGGTCATAATCCAGCAAAATAATAATGATAATGAAAGAGTTATTGAGTGTTATTTTGTGTTGGACGTATCGAATGTTAAATATGAATCAATTGCATTCGTACATCACGAACAAGCCAATGAGACTGGTGGTGTGATCACCGCCTTAGCTGGGCTTAGGAGGACTTTGTGACTTCCCCAAGGTCTCTTCGCTTGCACCTGGCTCAGCTGGGACTCCCACCCAGATCAGTAGCTGTAATTACTGATAATGGACAGGGTGGCTTTGATGCCAAAGGAGCAGCACCTGCTTCGGTTTGGGTTAACAACATTAAGAGAAGGGGACATCCTGTCAGCCCGAATTACAAACGATGACTCCTTTACTGGTTATCTGTGCCATGCAGTCTAAGCTGGAGCGGGAGCATGGGCTGGGGAAAGACGGGTGGTAGGACCGCGACCTGGGTCTGCCTGGGCTCTGCCGGCGTGCCACCCTTCTGGGCGTCGTCTTCTCTGTAAACTGAGGACCGGAAGACACTGAGTCCTAAGGTTTTGTGTGGTGGTCTAACCCCCCCAAGTGTTGGAAACTTGAGGAAAAGGAAGGATGTGAAGCAGTGGTCATCCCACCCCAGGTTCAGAGTGGACAGTTGACAGGCCACATGTTCTTTGGAACTAAACCTGCCCTGTGAGGTCAGTGCTGCCTCATAAAGTGGGAAAGTGGGCTCTGAAATACTGTAGTTTTCCGTGTACAAGACACCCCCATGTATCAGATGACCCCTTCCTTTTCTAACCCTACATTAAGAAATCAATATCAATCGGTTACTCCCGTGGATAAGACAACCCCCAATTTTTGGTCTAACAATTTTAGACAAAAGTATCATTTATACATGGAAAAATATGTTACCTATTTGTCTTGGCCACATTTTACACTTCTCAGTGCGTTTCTTGGTATGTTCTTGAGGGAGCGTTTTGATGTTATATTCTTGCCAAATATATGAACAAAACAATATACTAGAATTATTTTTGGTCATTAAATTTTTTTCTGCTAGAGTATAACTGCAAATGGGTAGATGGATTCTTCCAAAATTTCTGGGATCGTCTCTTACCCTGATTTCTGAAATCCAGTTTTTGAATACCAACTAAAGAGTTTGACCTTTCTGAAAAATCTTAAAGGTTTATGACTTTTCATGTGGAAAAAACAGTATTATTCACAGTGCCAATTAGAGGTCTGAGCATTAATAGGAAATAAAACCTGAATAATAAGGATGTTAGGTGAGTTGACACTAGTGAAATATTTATAGGTAAACCAAAATGAAAATGGGTTGAAATAATTCAGTTCACCAAGAATGCCATGTAAAACAGTGGTTAAGACATTTGACTCTTGATTCAGATAGACTAATTCTAAATTCTAGTTCTGTCACTAATTAGTTATAACCTTCGTCCAATCACCCATCCTAACAAAATGTCAGTGTCCTCATCCATATAAAACATGAATAATAATAATGGACCTTACCTCCATAGAGTTATTAATGAGAACAAAATGGATTATGTATGTAAAACACCTAAGCCCTTGCCTCACATGCCCTCAATAAATGTTAGCTATTTCTATTATTAGAAGACAAGTCATTTACCATGTATAACAAGGTATCCTTTATAAAGTTCTAGCTGTCATAAATTATGTTTTATCAAGGCGATCATTCGGCAATAGATTAATCTAACTAGAAAGGTAGTGAGAGCATTTCACCAGGACCATTTTAAAGCCACATTAGCTACAATCTTGGGATACATATAGAAACAGTAGTCACTTCTTTATCTTAAAAAGATAAACTGATTCATATAATGAGTCATCTCTAGTTTCCTTTTTGCAGTATTATGTCAAGGTAAGTACAGTTCACATCTAATAGTATAATCTTTGGTTCTTTGGATGTCGATTATTGATAGGAAGCAAGGGGATTGTTATTAATACATGTTTGATGTTGTCAGCTGTGCTGCTGGGTGAAGTTGAGGGGAGAGAAAGTAAAAGAGATACATACACACAGGTTGCCTGACAGCACTCCGTGGTCCGTCTCATTAACTTCCCCTCCACCAAAGCATAATATGAAAATGCCTGGGAAAATGGACAAACTGTTTCAACATGTCATTCCCACAGTAGGTGAGGTGTCAAGATTTCATAACCCTTGAATACCCCGAAGTTTAATACCACCTGTCACACTGATGTCAGTGTCTGCATGGAAATTGCCATGCTCCCATTGCCAGGGTTCCACCCGGCTGGGGGGATTAGGTACAGACAGGTTTTGTTCAAAGGCAGCCTAAGAACTTTGCTTACTTAGATCCTTGCATGTACTTTGACTGTGACTAGCCAAAGGCTTAAAGATAACAATGAAGTTATTAGCCAGTTAGTAAACATTCCACAAGCAGGGAAAGTAGCACAGCCAAATCTCCCTGCTACTTCAGAATGTAGATAAAAATCCCTTTCTAGAATGCTCACTCAGAGCCCCACAGGCTACCCACACCCACCCCGTAAGGCGTGTTTGGTGATGAGCTTGGTAGTTGGCATTGAAAGCATTTGAAAGTGATGAGCTAATGTGGAGATTTCAAAAATGATAATGCTAGAAATGCAGTAAGATGCAAAAGCAACCTGTGAAGTATCTGCTGGAAGTATCTGGAAATATTTTAAATAGTTGGCTCTGAGATATTAACAAAAGTATGACAGTGAGGGTAAATGTGCCTCTCATATCATTTGCAAAAATCATGTGATGCAGATCACTCCGTGGCTTTGTGAAATGATAGGATGGTAGCAAGTCATCTAATGACCTTGGAGGCAATCAATGTTAAAGCTGATATACAGAAGATACCATTGGTTAATTATAATATGTGATACTTACAGCCCAGCTAACCAAGCTGGAAGAAGAGTAAACTAATAATGTTTGTTAAGGTTCAAGCACTGTAGTTGTTGTATTTAAGTGTCACATCAACCTTACTGAGTGGGTATGAGTGTGATGATGAAATCATAATAGCTAATTTCCATACAGGAGTTAGTTCATCAGATAGTGTGTTAAGCATATGACTTATAAATTACCTATTGTAGTTCTCACATTTCTATAAAGTAGATCTGATTAGCTCCCTTTTACAGATGAGTAAACAGAGCAATATTGATCAATCTCTCAGCCAGAATTCAGCCCAGACCCTTCTAACATTCAGAAGCACTATGCATGTAGTAGTAATAAAAATAAAATATAAAGAAATAAGTTTTATAAAAGGAAGAAGAATTATCTGTGAACTGTACTAGGCACTGGCTTATTTGGTTTCCATAAAATACCTTACATAACCCGCACAATCTCACTGTACTTTACTGATGAGAAAATAGATGCTTGTTAAGTTAAGAAATGGCCCAATTTTATGCACTGGTGCAAACAAAGACTGTGAGCAAAATGCAGTATGACTCCAGAACCTAAATTATGAACTAATTTACCTGTAATCAAAATAGATAATCATAATTTCAGGACTGCCTGTTTTATTTATTTTAAAAAGAAAAACAGAGCTTTTCTGTAAAGTAAGGATAATTATATGAATAAATGGGGGTTCATGAGATGGACCCCAGTTTCCTTACCCATGTGTTTGAACCTGTCACCTTTGCCTCTTTTGTATAGGTTGATTGTGTTTTATTTCCAGGACTTTCTCTATGGTACCTATATGAAATAGGTCATAGATACTTAACACTCCATCCCTCAGTTTGCCTGGAATTCCCTTGACGTGTGAACACAGAAAGTTCCCTTAGCAGCCCCTGTCTGTGTCTTAGCTGAGGCTGTGCCTCTCACCTTGAGCAGTGCTTGGCTTCGGGAGAACTGTGATTCCACTCATGTTGCAGACCACCCACAAGGGTGCCGATCCCTTGTCCATGTTTTAATGGTGTTGTTAGCTGTTGCACACAAGCATTCCCATTACTCTGTCTCCGTCAAAAAAATCACAACACCCACCTTCTGTGTAACTTACAAAGGCACCCCCACCAAAATACAAGTTAGCCATTCAATTTTGTGATAAATCACATGTTAAAAAGTAGTGTTGCCCTTATCCACCTAACTGGTTTTTATAAACTGGTAAAAAAACAAAAGAAAGATTGGTATTTTTCGAGCTTTGGCCCAAAAGAATCATGACATGACATTCAGTGTAGCAGCTATGACTCTCTTATCTTGCAGTGTGTTTTTCTTACTCTCATTAAAATAAAGATGAACTCATAACGTAACCATATTAAATCACATTAAACAGGCTTTTTTTTTTTTGCTCTTCTTTTTTCCTATTAAAAAATGCTTAATGTATTAATCAGTTGATTTGTTGTCCCCTTTTCTCTGTTTTAGGGAAAGTGTATATAATTCAAAAGGCTGTCCAGTATCAAAGTTAATTTTGTTTCCTTGAATAATTGTCAAATTATCTTACTCCTGACTTTTGGTAACAAGATGGCATTTTACTAAATCAGGGTTGTTAACCTATCTGAATGTTTTCCTCTTTGTAACCTTTGGAAGGAGTTATTTGAAGAATAGAAATAGGGATAGACTACACCTGATTTAGAATCAGAACTGAGAATTCCAAAGGGAAAAAAGAAATTTCCTCAGAGAGTTTGGCTTGGACCACAACAGGGTTATTGTGTTTTTAGTGTTCTCTGTTTTGTGTTGGGATAAAAAAAAAAAAAGAATAGATCATCTTTTGTTCATATAGCCACCCTCCAGTATTATCTCCTTCTGGCTGTCTCTACAGCCCTGGGCCTCTTAAGCTCTGACTAAGTGTGTATCAGCCACTATTAATAGCCAAAATCTACAACAGTCTGCTGTCGCAGATGGAATCTGAGCTTTTGGAGAATAAGACCATGAAAACTCATCACAAAGAAAGCAATACATTCTTTGGCATTTAATGTGCAGTTAAGCTACCTATAAATAAGGAACATTTTTAAAGCAATAAACCAGCCCCTGATTCTAGTTTGTGGATGTCACTGATGGACTCAGTCCTTGATACAATAAGGTTCTCCTGTATGATGTTGTATGGATCTGTAGTATTAATCCAATCACCATATGTAAAATTGCAAGAGAATGTTCTATTTTAGAAAAAAGTAATCTTAACTTGAGATTATGATATAAAATTGCATTACGAAAAAGAAAAAGGGAGAACTTCGAACTAGAGAATGTGCGTCATGGATCAAAGGATCCATGAAGATATGCATGTACATTCAGATGAGGGTTGCTCCTTAACGCCTTGATATATACTCATACACACTCACACTCACTCCAAATATATCCACGCATACTCCCAATTCTTTTTCCCCTAAGCAAGGCAGAGAGTGCACCCTCTCATAGAATTGTCTTAGTATTTCTATGTAAGAGTGTAGAAAGAAGATGGAAAAGGGAATTAAAGTCTATTTCTGGTCCCTCTTGCTCCACAATCCCCTTGCCTCCCCAGTATTTACCAAGAGAATTAAAGGATTTATTAAATCAGATTAACTGCTTGTGTCATCTGTTCTATACTGAGTAATATCCGAGATGCTGCAAGGCCAGGATAGTGAAAACCCAATACTGTGCATAGAATTGTTTCTTTATTGATACTTACTGTGTAAATGAAAGGGAGAGATTCCCTTCATTTTCTCATTACGTTAGGATATAGGTCCTTTGAGGGCAGGACCACACTAGTCTTACCCTTCTCTTACCCCAGCATCTATTACAGCAAATGTTAGTGAGTAAATATGTAAACATACAGTGTTAAGGCATCTTGCATGCTCTTTCAAAAGATTCATATAAATCCTTTTTCACCTGTGTGGCCTCTCTCTTTGTGTAAGTTTGTATGATCCATGCTGTCTTTTCTTCTATACCTGGAAACAGAATTTCCAAACACAGATCTCCAATTGTACTTTTAAAGTGATTCTCATGTTAAATAGAACAAGTTCATTTAGGAACATTGTCTAGCCACTTGAACTAGGTTTGAAGTTTCTTACCAATAGCTGTTGAGATAGGAGTGGGGATTTGGACATTCAGTGTAGGATAGTCATCTCTGTCAATTCAGCAAACTCATTTATTCATTCCTTCACTGATTCTAATTCTATATGTAAGCCCCTGTGATGTGCTTAGCACAAAAGGTACAATAGTAAATAGAACAGAAAAAATAGTTCTGACTTTATGGACTTAATATTATTGAGTCCATGAGAGGATGGGGAGAAAGCAGACATTCAACAAGCAATTTCAAGAAAATGTAACAAGTGCCAAGTTCACTTCAAATAGTTATTGAGCACCTACTATGAGTCTGTCTCCAGTAAAGTTGAAGAAATAAAGTATAAATGTGATAATAATTACATATTATTAATTAATGTATATGATACAATTATAAGAGAAAATGGAGAGCTATCCCAGGTGGTTTGTTGAGAAATGAATGGTGGAGGCAGAAATGATATGAATACAGAGAAAGATTAAATATGGTGAGTTGGAGCCATCTGAATATTTATGGAGGAAGGGGAGTATCAATGGGATCTTTAAGACTGAAAAGGATTTAAACAGAAGGAAAAAGAATTGAACAATAAATGCAATTTTGAAATAGTGAAATTGTTAAAGCTGCTGTTTTGAGTTGTAATAGGAAAATGCAACCACCACCCAAATACATCTTATTCTAATCCCTTTATGATGCAGGGAAATCACTTCTAATTGGTTTAGGGATGTTGGATTGGTCATTTGTAAGTCAGTGCACTGGTTATTCCAATTTATTCTGATTTGTTACATCATAATCTGGGGATTTTTTAAATGATTTATAGGATCTGAATTTTAGTTTCCAACTTTCTCTGCCTTCTTCCAAGTCAATCTTTCTTTACATTCCTAGCCTTCTAAGATTTCCTGGTTATGAGGTGGGTTCTTAATTTCTGTAGGTTCTGAATTGAAGGAGACAAAAACAAAAACTTCAATTGTGAATGCTGTGCCAAGAAAATCTTATGTGATGTAAAAAAAAAAAAATCAATATGATAAATGATTATAATTTTGCAGCATGTTTTCAGAGCTCTTTGAAACATGCCATTGCATTTGACCCTCCCTAAAAGTTAATGACTGGGTGGTAATTACTTCTTTTTACAGATAATGAAACTGAGGCACAGATAGCAACTTGACTCAACCAAGTCACCCAGCTAATAAGTGATGGATTCTAAATTAGAATCCAAAGCTTCTAGCATGTCCATGCATACTTCCACAATTCTTGAACTTCCAGTCTATGTGGACAGAAAGAACACTTACAATGAAAAATGCAAGCAAGTGCAAATTAATACCTCAATGTGGTTATTGATATCTGAAAGTGCAAAGAGTAAAATGAGACGTTATTGAGGTACAGTGGTCAAACCAAAGCTTTCTAGTAAATCAGTAGTAGGAAATTCTATATGTCCCCCCCCAGCCCCAGATAAACGTGGAAATGTGTGCCAATGCACTATGAGATAGCACGTCATTTCTGAGAGTGTCCCCTGATGAACCAAAGGGGAGAGCTGCCTTTCAGCACCACGGACAGCTCAGCAGTGTTCACGGGCAGCGTGAACCAGGTCCTGTCCATTTGATCGCATCAGCTCTGCGAAGCCCGGGAGGGCTGACCTGACCTTGTAATACTGGCTCAGTGAGGAACATAAATTTAAAATAGCAGTGGAGTTGCATTAAATGCTTATTCAGGAGGTTTCATTAGTGTCAATAAGTATGACACATTCTAAATTATTGATTTTTTTATTTTTCTCAATTTAGAACTAGGAGAAGCCCAGTTAATTACTGTAAAGTACCTTTATACAGCTTTCTGCTTCTGTTAAAGCCCATTTCAGTAATTACGCAGTTGAGTTTCACATATCTACTTTTTTAAATTGCATACCCCTCCTCCCTCAGTGCTTTTCTGCAAACGCAACTGTTCAGTGTGTGGCTAACCCTCTTCTGTGATGATAAGGACCAAATGGAAATCCATAGATGCTAATCCTGTAGCTATTGAAGCAGGGGCCTTAGGGAGGCAAAAGAGCTGACTCATAAATTGAAAAGAGTAGAGCACTGCTATACAAGCAGTATCTGCCCTCATTGGCCTTAAGACCAAAGAAGTATCATGGGAACATAACACTGAAGCAGCTTGAGTTCTGGACACCAATTTGGACACCACCCCTAAAATTTTTTTCATGCTATTAATCTCTATCTGATTTTTAAGGCTGGGATGGGAGGATTAGACTAGACTGACTCCACAGTCTAAGCTTTTGTCATAGAAATAACCTCACATTCAATAAGCTTGTTTATTTTCATTAAATTATGCTGTTATCAGATTTCTCTCTCTCTCTCTCTCTCTCTCTCTCTCTCTCACACACACACACACACACACACACACACACACACACACACACATATATATATATATATATATATAATTTCCACCCCAAACCTGCTTTCTGCATCTTCCTGTGGCACTTACTAAACAGGAATTTGTGGCTCAGCTGTTTACAAATGAGGAAGAAGAAAATGAACTTCATTGGGGGAGAGCTTGGAGTTTATGCCTGGATTCACTTTACATGCACCTCAGCCACCAAAGATGCAGGAAGGAAATGGTTTCCCAACCCTAACCTTTTACGTGGTCCTTGCAGAGACCATTACAACATACGCTGGATTGAGTCTTCCAACTTTGGTTTCTAAAATTAACCTGAAATGAGGCAATAGGGACTTCTGCTGGGTTTTACAAAGTCACTCTGCTAGATTACAGGTGGGCTGTTGTGTGCTGTTACTGTTTCACATTATTAGGAAGAAAATTTGGAAGGATAAGGAGAAGAGCTCTGTCATCCTTTTGCTGCAGAAGAATGTGTATTTGGCATGGCTAATCCAATTAGTTTCCAGGACCTTAAACTTGAAATTAGATTAGGCATTGTACATTAGAAACAAAACTTCCAAATCATTTTAAAGTCAATCCTGGAAATTAAAATACTTTAAAGATTTCTTTTTCCTCTCTTGATGCACATTTTACTTTTTAGGTGGTGTATTCTCTAAGTTAACTCTGGCAACAGAGCAAGTCCACCATAAGCAGTGACAGGCAGGCTGTCCGATAAAATTTCCAGATTGAAAGCAGAGCGAGGGGCTGAGCGCCAAGTTGGAGAAGAAGCATGTACGACCTCTTGGTTCACGTGGAGGGAGTGTCTCCAGACATTCCTCCTTGCCAACAGACTCAACTTTTCTTGGATGCAAATAAAACAGAGTCCGTTGCTCTCAAAGATGTAAGAATGATGTTTAGTGTTGGCTCACTTCTTCCTACAAGTTCTAATTTTGAGGACTGTATGGCTTTTAATCTCAAGGATCTTCTATCAGTCTAGACTACAAAAACATAGGATTTATCAGGGTGCTTTAAGGGTGATGAAAAAGCTTATTCTTCCTTTTAGGAAATGTTTCCTGAGTATGTACCAGGCACTGTTCTAGGTGCTAGAGATAGAGCAGTGAGCAAGACCAACATATTATCATGGGAGGAAGGATCCAAAAAACCAAATAAGAATTTTACATGGTGATAAATAGTAGGAAGAGATTAGAGCAAGTTAATGATATCATAGAGTATTGGCAGTGGGGAACCAACATTAAATAGAGTGGACAGGGAAGATCTTAACACTAAGTCCTAAATAACAAAATGGCACTAAGATGGGGAAAATGTAGGGAATGAGGACTCTCAGAGAGGAATCAGCACATACAAAGGTCCTGAGGCAGTAATGAGCTTGGAATATGAGGAACAGAATGCTAGTGCGACTTAAGCAAAATGTAAGACAGAATGACAGGAGAGGTAGGTAAGATCCAGATCACATAGAACAAGCTTGTCCAACCCGCTGCCCACGGTCACATGTGGCCCAGGAGGGTTTTGAATTTGGCCCAACATAAATTCTTAAACGTTCTCGAAACATGAAAATTTGTGGACTTTTTTTTTTTTTTTTTTTTTTTTTTTTAGCTCGTCTGCTATCATTAGTGTTAGTGTATTTTATGTGTGGCCCAAGACAATTTTTCTCCACCCACTGTGGCCCAAGGAAGTCAAAAGATTGGACACTCCTGATGTAGGGGTTTAGGAGCCATGAAAAAGTGAATCATTTTATGTGGAGGACAGTGTGAACTTATTTGAGGGCTGAGAAGCAAGGGGATGACAATCTGATTTCTCCTTTCCAAAAGATCTCTTTCTCAAATGTGCATTCTCATTTGCAAGACTCTGCTCTAAATTGGAGACCCAGTCCCTGTTCTGGCATATTACTGATTTGTTATTTTACAAACTTCATGACTTATAAAATAGGCATATTTTTAAAGGTGCCAGGACAGTGTAAATGATTGGACAGCCATGCCATTTTTAGAGGCACTCATTTTCTAAAATGTGCAACCAAGTTTTTCATGTCATATAACATTTGAAGGCCTAGTTCTAGTCTCACCTGGGCCACTGACCTTCTGTGTGTCCTGAGCAAAGTTACTTTAGCTCTCAGCCTGCATTTCATCATTAGCAAAATGGGGTGTGAGTACCCCCTTTGCTTACCCTACATAAATGTTGGAAACTGGTGTGACAGTATACTTGGATATGTTTTTTATAAACTCAAAGGGCCCAAGAACTAAATCCATTCATGCATTTCAACATTTGTTGAGTACAGGCCACAAAGGAGTCTAAATAGGTTTAATAATAATGGTAGACGTTTTCTTAGGTTTTAAATAGGTGTTGGGTACTGTGTACTTTTTCATTTACTTCTCATTCCAACCCTGTCATGTAAGGATGGAAGTATCTCTGTTTATGAAATGAGAAAATAGGGGCTTAGAGAATCTACTTTCTCTAAGCTGATAAGAGATGGCTGAGATTTCACCCAAGATCTGTTTGCCCCCAAAGCCCATGATGTGCTGTGAAGTTCTTCTGCTTTTAGGGTGCCAGTGCCCATTCGGAAGGCAACACTAACAAACCTTGTTGGTATGTGGGGACATGCATGTGCAAAGTGATCTGACAGCCTGGGAAGGGAGGGAGAAGTTCAGCAGGTTTCATAGAGCAGCGTGCTGGAAGGGTAAGTAAGAGCTTCAAGGGACATTACTAGGTCAATGTAATAGTGATGGAAGGACAACTGAGGAGGAAAAATAGCCTCAACAGAGATCTGGAAATGGGAGAGAGGGATATGGAATGAGGAATGGCAGGAAAGGTAGCATGCCCCGAATATGTGCATTATTGTGTCTGTGTGTGTATGTGTATACATATACGTGTGTGCGTTTGTGCAGTCGGTGGATATTTTGGGGCTGTTGGAGTGAGTGTGTGTATATTTGGACGTGTTTTCCTGTCTGTGGATTTTCAGGTTTTGGTGTGTGAGGAGGTGGTGTGGTGTGTGACATGGTGGGAAGGCAGGATGTGGCTGGAAGGTGCCCCAGTCAAAGACAGGGGTGGCAGAAAAGGGGAGGCCTACTGGGAGGCTGGTGTGCTAATCCAGGGGAGGGATGGTACGGGCCAGGACTAAGGCTGTGTCCAGGAGGAGACTTAGTAGAGCGACGTTTCAGAAATAGAATCAGGAGGGCTTCTACCTGTGTTAAGGCATAGTTGAATCAGGTGTTCAGAGGGAATCCTGGGTTTCCAGGTTGGCTGGGGCAAGTGGATGGAGTCTCAGGAGCTTAACTGGGAAGTAGGAGCAGAGGCAGATTTGGAGAGAGGACGAGGTAGAGATACATTTAGGGACCAATGAGTTTGAGCAGCCTGACATCCACATGGAGATGCCAGTGTTGGGGGGAAGGGGTGGATTTAGAAATAGAATCCAGAGCTCAGAGTGAGTGTAGCCTGGGAGGAAGAGAAATGGGGAGGGAAGGTTCCCACACAGTATGGCCCTTCTCATCAAATACTGCGGTGGTCTTTTGTGATCACAGTGCTCTCACAGAGCATTTAAAACTCACTCTGAACATGGGAGGTTTTCTGAAGGAGCGTTTTGTGCCCCTAAGAAAACATTGGCCAATTCTCAGTTATCCACCAATAAGCATCTATGGCACCCATCTATGGCAGTCGTTTATATTCTTGGAGAGGCTCTTCCATTCTATGTAGCATGTTTTCAAGGATGTCACCATTGTTTCCTCAAAACAAACTAATTTTAATATATGTATTTTGATCCAAGAAAAGCATAGGTAAATCTTCTAGGGCAGAGTTGCAAGCATTCCAAAGCTAACCAGAGCTGCTTTTGAAACAGTACATTCTCTAAAACTACTCTTCTTTGTCTCCCTTTTCTTCTATTAGTTGAGAAAAATCACAAATTGGCACTTTTGGAACCTCCATGTTCAGATACAGGTGCCATGTTGCAATCCGTTTTTGGTTGTGCTGTCCTGCGAGTGCGTCTCTGTCTACACACCTCCATCCCACCCCAGTGTTTTACATACTTCAGATTTATGTCTCGAGACTCGGCCCATCTTTATGTTTTTAATCTTTTGTATTGGATCTTACTGTGGCAAAAGCAGAACTCTCTACACAGCCCACTGAGAAGTTGCGGAGCTAACACATCTTTCTCTGAACAAAGCGGAAGGAACCAGAGAGCCTGATGGTGAAAGCGATGAGTCAACTCGGATTCACAGATTTTTCTTTGGCCTCAGAATAGTTCATTTTCCAAGTATATTATTCAGAGCAAGGCCTGAGCAATAGAAAGAATTAGTGCTGATTTCCAGCTGGAGATTTTGTGCAGGAGGAGAGGAGCCTATGTTGATTTGCAGACATAACTGACCTTGGTAGGAATGTTTGATTTTTCAGATGAAGAGAAGGCCATCTGTTGGTTCTTGTGAGTAGGGGGAGGAGGCAGGATAATAATCCCTCTTTATGGCATGCTGTACTTTATTTCTGCTGAGAAACTTTTAAAGGCCTGCCCTCAGTTTATCCTCAGATGTTATCTCTATCTCCAGGGAAGTCAGGACTTAGGAGATTGACAGAGTTGGCTCCAGGTCACCCAAGGAATTAGTTGCAGAAGATGAACTCACATTCACATCTCCAGACACGATGCTGAGTGATAGGAATATATGAGGGCTGTCCAGAAATTATCCAACCATGTAATAAGACAATGGCTGGATTTTTTTCCGAACAGACCTCATATGTAGCAGATAAGACACAAGGCTCTTGCTTTCATGAAGTTGACAATCTAGTGGGAAAGACAAACCTTGATCACATAATCACTGAAGGAATATAAACTCCAAGTTCGAAGGCTCCTTTCTAACAGTATCATTATAAGCTGTGCTGGGCAAATCTGCCCAAGCCTTGTGTGACCAGAGAAGGCTTCCCTGAGAAAGTGGTCTTTAAGCTAAGGCTTGGGAGCAGAGCAGCCAGGCCAGGTAGATGGAGCAGTAGAAAGCCAGGCCACGAGGTGAAAAGGCCCCCATCACTTTGGAGTAAAGAAAGTAGGACTGGCAGCACGAACAATTGGGAGGATGGCATCAGATGAGGCCAGGAGAGAAGTGGGGGCCAGGTCAGGCAGGACCAACCAAAGATCAAGGGAAGGCCTTCATGGGGTTTTAAGCAGGGTATACACTGATCAGATTCGATGATGGCAGAGCTACCCCAAGGGGCATGTACACAACTTGTGTTGCTCAGTCTGTGGGCCCCACACACTTCCAGTATCTCGCCTGTCCTCTAGGTAATAGACTCCTAACTCTAAGGCCATGAGGAGAGATTTATGGAATAATAAATCTGAGTTACTAGCACAGCTCCTTCAAGGTCAAACATGCTTATAGGAACCCACCAACCAAGCTGTGCACATGCATGTGATAGGCTGATAGCTGGTAGATTTATATGCTTTTAACAATTTCTTGGAGTTAGTAGGGTTACAGGTGAGATCCTGCTGGTTCTTCCACACTCATTTCCCCTTTTATCTTTTGCATGCTTATTTGTAGGCTGATTTATTCATTCATTCAACATAGAGTTATTCTTGACTTGTGGTGAGAGATACAAGATAACAGTCAGTAAATTCTAATGCACAATTGAAAGAGGCGAGTGTCATAAAATAGAAAACAATGAAACAGGTTTCAGGGCAAGAGAGGGTCACTTCTAGTTTGTTAGGAGGAGGCAGCAGTGGGCATTGATCGGGAAAGGTTTCATGGATGAGGCAGCATTTGATGGGGACCTTGAAGGTTGTAGGAATCAACAGGCAGATGTGGGGAGGGCAGGGAGGGGAACCATGCGAGTGAAGACAGGGACAGTATAGGATAAATGCAACCAAAAGTCTGGTTGAATTTTCTAATTTTTTTTTTCAATTACATTTGACACACAGTATTTTATTGGTTTCAGGTGTACAGCACAGTGATGAGTCATTTATATAACTTACTATATCCTCATTCTGATACATCTGGTTCCCATCTGACACCCTACGTTGTTGTTATTAATGTTATTGACTGTGCCTGTACTTTACATCCCTGTCACTATTCTGTGACAAAATTTGTACTTGATTTCTTATACTTTTTTATCCACCCTTCCAGCTTTCCTCCCATCACCCCAACAAATCTAGTCGCCATCTGACACCACCCAAAGTTACTGCAACCTTATTGACTATATTCCCATGTTATACTCTACATCCCATGATTATTGCCTTGTAACAACCAAACTAAACTTCTCCATCCCCTCCCCTTATTTTACCCACTCCCCCATCCCTCCTCCTATCCTAAAGAAGTCCCTCTAACATTCTTTGTAGTTCTGGTTTGGTGCTGATGAATTCCTTTAGCTTTTTCTTGTCTGAGAAGCTCTTTATTTGTCCTGGAATTTTGAATGCTGGCCTTGCTGCACACATTACTCTTGGTTGGAGATCCTTGGTTTTCATCATGTTGAATATTTTCTGCCAGTCCCTCCGGCCTGCAAAGTTTCTGATGACAAATCAGCTGAGAGTCAAGTGGGTGTCCCCTTATAAGTTACTACTTGCTTTTCTCTTGCTGCTTTTAGAATTTTCTCTTTTTCTTTAACTTTTGCCATTTTAATTATGATGTGTCTCAGTGTGTTCCTGTTTGGATTCATCTTGTTTGGGATTCTCTGTGCTTCCTGGGCTTGTATGTCTATTTCCTTCACCAGGTTAGGAAAATTTTCAGTCATTATTTATTCAAATAATTTCTCAATCCTTTGCTTTTTCTCTTCCCCTTCTGGTAATCCTGTGATGCAAATGTTAGGCTGAATGTTGTCCCAAAGGAATCTCAAACCATTCTGGGTTTTTTGGATTCTTTTTTACTAATTGGTTGTTCTGATTGGGTGTTTTCTGATGGCTTTGCTTCATTTCAGTTATTGTAATCTTTATTTCTGCCTGGTCTTTTTTAATGGTTTGTATGGCTTCCTTTATGCTTGCTATCTCTGTTGAAATTATCATTAAGTTCCCTGAGCATTTTTATGCTCATTGTTTTGAGGTCTGGCTCTGTTTGACTCAGTCCCGTTTATTGTGAAGGTTGTTGGGACTTACTTTGAGCTCCCTTTCTCTGGTTTCTCATTCTGGCAGCCTCTCTGTCTGTAGATCCTCTGCTCCCCAATCCGACACTCACTGCTGCAGTTCCTTCTGGGCTCACAGCTAATGCAGGGAGGAGGTGGGGTGAGGGGTCGCAGAGGTCTGGAAGGGTAGGTGGGTCGGGGAGGACCACCAGGGCTCCTGCCTTTGTTTCCTGCCTGGAGCTGCCCACGCTGAGGCAGTGCCAGCTTACTCCTTTCTGTTCTCATTTTGCCCTGAGGGTTCTGCCCTGGGCCTTGGGATCTGCTGTCCTGTGTGCTGGTCCCTCACACCGGGCCGGTTGTGGGCAGAGAAGTGTGCCCAAATATTTTCCCTCCTTCTCCTTCCCAGGCCAGAGAGAGGTCAGCTGGGGCTCCTTACCACGCCCCTGTCACTGCCCTCCTCTCCGAATGGAGTGAGGCCAGGCCACTGCATCTCACAACCCCAGCACCCTGCACCCTCTGGGGTCAAAGTGACGTCTGGTTGTGTCTCACAGTCCCGGCCTCTGGGTCTCTTCTGTCTGTCCTGCAGACCAAGTGAGGTCCCACATGCTCCCCTGCCACCTTCCCCTTCCCTCCCCTGGCCTCAGCGTTGTCTTCACTCCCCCTTCCTTCCTCCTCAGTTTTCCCCTTTGCCCACCTGGAGGTGCTTTGATACGCTGCGTGGGTCTCGTCGCTGTGTTTGTGCGTGGGGTAGGGGACCCTTCATTGAATTACAGTTGTTCCCATTGTTGTGACCTCCAGGAAAGTTTGAAAAGATCGCCTCTCACACCACCGTATTTTTCCTTCTCTCAAGTCTGGTTGACTTTTAACCAGTGAGGGTCAGGTAGGGGATGCTTCAGAGGCTTCTAAAGAGCAGGATTTCAGCAGCAGGGAGCTCTGTGTGATTTCAGCTGGGAAGTGGTGTGGCTGGAAGGCGAGGAATCAGCTGAGGGGCGGAGGCAGGCAGAACAGACGGCACCATGCCCATGGCATCAGGCATGCTAGCCATAGGTCTGACCCCACTGGGCCCAGACCTCGCCAAGCATCGGTACGGCCTGTAGTATGAATGTCGTCCTGAGTCCCACTCCAACTCCACGGTGTCAGCATCGCTGAGGAACTTATCGGGACCAGCTGGCTTTTTGTTTTTGTTTTGTTTTGTTTTTTTGAAAAGCTCCCTACATAATCCTCACACAGCCATCATTTGGGAACCACTCTTCCACACCATTCCACCACGTGCAGGCCTCACACAGCCATGTAGGCCAGTCAAGTTGCTGATGGACCAGCAGGGAGTCATGTGCTCTGCCTCTCATGGGTCTGAACTGGGCCACTGGGTATCGTGCTTTTGGAAGCATAAGCCATGAACTGAATTGATCATTTAAATTTGATACAAAAATAAATTATTATGAAATGAGTGACAGGAGCCAAAGAGATGGAACCCAGCCTAGCACAGAGGCACACTAAGAGCCCTCTGTCTACACCAGGTTCTTAACAATAATCACCTTGGGGAAGTGAGTTTGGGGGTGAGGAGTGGTTTTTATTTTCCGTGTTTCCAGATAATTCAAAACATGTTTACAGTAAGCAAATACTACATTCGTAATTAAAATCCCTAGAGAGTTTCAAGCAGCAAAAAAGGACCTTTCAAATGGTATCCCAATATCTAGAAACGGGAAAGAGAGCCTCTGTCTTCAATGGCAACCAGGCTACACCGGAGCTCCTGTGTCAGAGTACGTCCAGGTCAGGTGGTGAAGAAAAAAAGGTCTTGCACTTTCTGTTTGCTGACATTGGGAAGGTCTACCTTGGGAAAGGAGACGTGTGCCAGAGAAGTACCTTAAATGTCATTCTGGCTGAATTTTAGGATGACTCATAGCTGGGAGGAGGAGCCAGAACAGGAAGACCTTGACAGTCTAGATGGGGGTCCAGATCTAACAACAACATGGACGTATGCGGAGCCGTGCCCGTGTCTTCCCTGAAGTTTTCTAGTGCCACCTGCAGGCATGCAGGGACGGAGGAGCCCCTGAGGAGCAGCTCATCGGAACTAGCCTCCAGGGTCTTAGTTACCGCTAGGGGTGAGTCAGAGAGTGATGTGGCTGCCAAAGAGGGATGTTTGGTAGCATTAGCAGAATTCTAGTGTCTAGTTTGATTGTTCACCAGTGGAATGCATCAGGATCACCTGAGAGACCTTTTGTAAATATGCTCAGCACCCCCAACCCCCAAATATGATTATATTCCATTCTGAGGGGCAGAGGGGTAGGGACTAAGCACATGGATTTTGGAAATGCTGTCACCCATAGGCCTCTGATTTTTAAAATCACCTAGATGAAGGGAGGGGCCATCTCAGACTTTCATGTTAAAAGAGCTGCAGTCTGAAATTTTTAATGAATTTCTGAAAACCACGTTTAAAAGAATACTAATCTGTGTTTTTACTTCTGATGATGGAAGAAATTATTGGACAATATTTTTATTCACATTTGTCATCTTACTCAAATTGGTGTTAAATAGAACAATCTAAGTGAAATTAGTATCATGTTGTATGCAAGGTATTGTACTGTGACTTCTTCATTTAATGTTCCTATGGGAATATTTTTCTATGCTCTTCAGCATATAGCAAGAGAAAAGAAGTTTATTAACACAGGCAGTACTGAGTGTTGAGTAACTCAAAGGAGTGGGTAGAACTTGGGCTTAGGTAGCATCTTAACAAAAGAAGAGTAAGTTTGTAGAGAAGTGACAAGATAAAGGAAAAGGAGTTTGAGCTTCTAGGGTGGCAAATAATGGGAAGAAAGATGTATGGGGGAACTAATGGAAGATAAGGGCTAGTTAGCCAAAGTTGCTGTATACATTCCTGTCTTCAGCCTGATTTCTAATAGATGCACAAACTGTCCATTATAGGACATACGAGGGGTGTCCAGAAAGCATCCAGCCATTGTCAATATAACAAGAACGGTTACATGGCTGGATGCTTCCTGGACCACCCTCGTATACCAAAGTTTACCAATTTTCTGTTGTATCTCTGTATCTTTTCCAAAATTTTTCACCATTAATAACTACACACTTGTGTGCTACTACACACAGTAGAGAAATATTGATACAGTAGAATGGCCAGATTGGAGGAAGCTTCAAAATCTAGACATAAGAAACAGTTGGAAAAACTTGAATCTGAAGAAGATTTAGTGGGGTTGGGTGGGAGGGTGGGGGAGGTGAGTATCTTCAAATATTTGCAGGGAAATCAAACAGAAAAAGACTTCCGTTTGTTCTGCCAGCCTCAGAGGGACAATTGGGTGAAATTACAAGGAGGCAGCTTTCAGGGGAAGGTAATGAATTTTCAAATAATTAAGTTTTGAAAGTCTTGCCTGCCCTGTCCTTGGGGGATGCTGGGAGGGTGAGTTAGCATTTGTAAAGGAAGTAATTGAGAAGATTCAGAATTCTAATAAGGGTGGGAGTGGGTTTAAAAATGCAGTCACCAACTCCAGTGGTCCAAGCTACAGCCCAAAGTAAATGAGTTTGTTCAACTAATGGATTCTCCTGAAACAATTTGAATTCAAATGCTTTTAGGCAGAATTTAGGCTCCTCAATTAGCCACAAGCCACGCCCCTCCTAATTCGTTTCACCTGCTTGGGCTGCTGAAGCTTACCATCCCTGGTAGATGCTTTTTCATTCCTTTGATGCTGTGATTTTTATCATTCGTTCATTCAGATGCTTAGGGAGCACCTGCTGCGTGCTGAGTATTGTGTGAAAGGTTAGGGGTTACCTGACAGGTCTCGGCTCTCTAGAAGCATGCTGTGAGAGCCTAGGGGCGGGGTAGGAGAGTGTTGGATCGCTGCCATGACCTAGGGGAAGAGGAACTCAACTGCAGGTCTGATGAGGCCCAGCGCTTGCTACTAATAGCAAGGTGTGCTTTGACTTGCTAAAAGGAGGAGCTTTTATAACCAAATTCTCAAGGAGAAGGGACCTACTGGGAGGCACTGCCCTCCTCCCTGTCCCCCAGCAGACTGGTGGGGGCAGAGCCAGCAGGCACACACACCTGTTGGGGGTGCTGTGGAGGACACAGTGGCCCTGCAGCAGAAGTAGTATAAATGGCTTCTGTATCCGCTTCCGACCCTAAGAAGGGATCATTCATGCAAAGCAAGCAAACGGCATTTGAAAGGCTGGCAAATTAGAAGCTAACACTGTCAGAAAGGGGAAAAAAGAAACGGAAGAATGTGGAGATTTTTTTAAAGCTCTGTCCCTTTCCTTCAGTATACAAGGGAAGTCCGGAAAAAACCCAGCCATAAACGCCCCTATTTTTCATGTTACGTGGCTGGGTACTTTGTTGACAGCTTCTGTACGTTTCAGGAGGGAGGTGCTTTGCCCTGCATCCTGTTACCCAGAATCTCCACGCATTGTAAGGCATGTGGTGAGCGCACGCTTTGTACTAGGCTCCTGCTGAGTGCCCTGTGTCCGAGTTCGTTCATCCTTTTGTAGATGAGGAGACTGAGGTTCACAGAGTCCACACTCAGCAAGTGCTGGAGCCCTGCAAATGCTCTGTGGGCTCTGAATCCGGGCATGAACCATCACAGCCCGCAGCCTTTTCCTGAGGGTGATGTTCTGTTTCCCTTTCCAGTCCAGTCCCCGCTGCACTCCTGAGCTCTCACCAGGACCCTTCCCTCCTGCTCTCTCTCCCATTTCTGTCCCCATCCTGGAATCTGCCCTGCTCTCGCCTGTTGTCAAGGTGCCCTTGGTCCCCCTACTTTTCCTTCCTGCTGCTTTAGCAAGCCCCCTTATCTTTTGATTATTCAGCTATTTGGGAGCCAAACAGGTCTAGGCAGCAGATATTTCTAATAACCGGAGTAGCAGCAGAGCAGGGCAGTGGAAAATGGCAGGTTTTGATTTTGAATCAGGAGGTGGGTTTTTAAAAGGAAGTGCTTTATTGATGCTAAGAAGTGTTAAAAATTGTCTTTCTCTATGGCTCGTTTCAACTCACTGAGGACTCAGGCTCGCTTAGATTTGGCCCCAGCTGAACAGAGCTCCACATGGATATTTGCTTCCAAACCTGGCTGCCGTTTGACTTCCATAAACAAAGCATCTCGTTGGAGGAGTGCCGGGCTACTCGGTGCAAAGTTACACGAAACTGTGCTTAAAGAAGCTGTTTCCAGGGTTGGGTGTGACTTGGTATCCATTTTCAGTGACATTTTAAAAAATATATTTGCAAATAATTTAACTCTCAAATTCTTGGTATGGAAATCGAGTTGATATGTGGGCTCATGTGTGTGTATGTGTGTAAAGGGAACGTTTTTTAAGATTGAATAATAAAAAGGCCAAGATTTATTAGGTAATTCCTGTGTACCAGGCACACACACACACACATACACACACACACACACACACCCACACACACACATACACATACAAGATTGGACAATTAAGTTTGCAAACTTATCCTAGAAAAAGTGCTACGTACCTCATTACTGAATATCACTACGGTCATCTTTAACTGCCCTTGGGAAGCTGTGCACTGATGCCAGCACCTAGTCCACCTTTCAAAGCAATTTTGGGACTCTTTCTGGAATGGCCATCAGAGCTGTCATTGTACCCCAAATCTGACAATTAAGTTCATGAACTTGCCACCGTGCACTTAGTGTTCGCAGCACTGAACAAAGAACTCAGTAAGGTGTCATGACCTTGGCAAGGTTTTGGGTACGACAACAGCTCTGATGGCCATTCCACAAAAAGAGTTCCAAAACTGCTTTGAAGGGTGGACTAGGCGCTGGTGTTGATGCACAGCTTCCCAAGGGGAGCACCTCAAAGGTGACCTTAGTGATATTCAGCACTTTTTCTAGGATGAGTTCATGAAATTGTTTGACCTTGTATGTACATAAATACATATGAGGTATACATGAGTATATATACACATTCACACACACTGCAATATACTAGAGTTTGTTTAATCCTCAGAAGAACCCTGTGAAATTAATGCTATTCTCCTAAGTTAGGTTCGGAGATGATGACTTACCCCAACCTACCCAGATAAGTGTTAGAACCAAGGCTCCTTGGGTCTGCTGCACTCCAGAATCTTCGCCTCTGGGCCATGATGAAGGGGGATGGTGTTATTTTGATGCTCTAACAAATGACAGACCATTCACACATATAGACTTTATCTCTTTTGGGGGTCCTTTCACATGTATTTGAATTTTATGCTCACCCCATGAGGTCAGAGAGTCAGGTTGTCATTGCTTTTGTTTTGAGCTAAAAGGAAACTAAAGTCCAAAGAGGGGATGAGCCTGTCCAGGCCTCGCAGAGCTAAGTCGTGAGTAATAAAAGCCTACACTTAGCCCAGATCTCCTAAGCCCCAGTCACGGCAGCATGCTGATGAGGATGCTAATTCAGTCTCCTGGTCCCTTGGGTTAAATTAGACAAGTCCTCATCTCAGCGTCACCAGTGACTAGGAATTCATTGAGCAAATATCCACGGAATTATTGCTGAATATTATAGTTTCAGGAACTGTGCCCAGTCTCGCCTGGGCAGTGATGGACATTGCAGATATGTCTTGTGTGCACAGAGCTTACAGTCCAGTGGGGATATAAAATAACTGGGCAAGTAATTGCAATCAAGTTTGTTGGACATTAAGGGAGCAGATAGCAGGAGGATAGAAACCAGGTCTAAGACTCTAGAGAAAGAGAAGGGGTAGCCAGGTAGAGGCAGGGGACAGAAGGAAGGTTTTAAGCAAAGAGGTGAGCCAAGGAAGGCACTTACCATAGACCAATCCAAGCTTCGCAAACAGCCACAGGTCCGAATACTGGCTTCAACATTCACAAGCTGTGTGACTTGGGGCAAGTTTCTCGATGTCTCTGTGTTTCCCCGTTAGTAAAGGGAGATGTTAATTCAAGCCTTTGAGAGTCAGTGGTCAGGCTTGCAGGTAATGAATGCACAGCACTCAATCCAGTGCTGGCAGAGAGCGCCACCAGCCACCAGCTGCGCCAGCCTGAAACATGGGAGTCATCTCTGATTCCTGGTTTTTCCTCACCTCATCCCCACCCAAGTCAGGAGGCACGTCCTTGGTATACTCCCTCCCCGCCCCCTACCCCCCCAATACCTTGCAAATGGCTCTATTTATCTCTGTTGCCACTACTGCAGGGTGAGTCCCAGCCACCTGCATCTTCCACCTGGACAGGGACCACAGCCCCTCCCTGCCTCCCTGCTTCCACGCTGGTCCCACCCCCGAGACCTCCCAGTCCATCCTTCACACCTCAGCTGGAAGGATCTTCTAGAAACCTGAAGCACATGTCACCTGTTGCTTCACGCACGCGCGCGCGTGCACACACACACACACACACACACACACACACACACACACCCATACACACCCATCACTTCACTTTGTGCTTTGTAGCAACTCCGTAAACTCCTTCCTAAGGCCGAGCCTGCGTGACCTGGCTTCTGGCCACCTCCGGGCCTCATCCCCCACACGTCACGCACGGAGCTCGGCCTGTCCTGGCTAGCTGCTTCCCCCCTCAGGTGTCAGCTGACAGGACACCACCCCAGAAAGGGTCTTCTCTGACCAGTGTACTAAATAAAACCTCGTCTCTTCCTTTCTGCAGCTGCACCTTATTTCATTCACTCCCAGCCGTTATTAAAAGTCGTCATTATACATTTCTTTGGGTACTCACTAGATTAATTGCCCAGCTCCCTCGCTAAATTGAGAGCCCTGTGAGACTGAGCGGTACATGTGAAGGCCCGGTGGGTTATAGCACGGCTGGCATAAAGGAGTCACTTAGCAAACATTGGCTAAATGAGTAGAGAAATGAAAGCAGAGCCCTCAGTACGTAATAGCTGCTCTTGTTCATTAATACCTGTCGGAGAGACCATGGTGGTGTGACTGGTGATGAACGTTTGGTTTCTGTCTCCATTATGTGCCTCAATTTCCAAAGTGTAAAGGCTGACAGCCCAGTACAAGGCTTTGTACCCTACAAAGTACAGGTCAGTGGGATCACTGGAGAGAACTGCCCCCAAAGGCCCCCTTAACATTGGATTCGTACGAGTCACAATTTCCAGGCCAATCCTCGGTATGGTTTTTGCTGAGGCTCGGGGACCCGGGGACATTCATCACTGAAGAAGTGGGTGCTCGTCTACACTCCTGTGCTCGCAGCTGCTATTTCTGCCTGGAGGATTTTTACATTTACAAGGTAATAATAAAAGTGGTATTAGAAACCTGCAGATGGTCTGTCCGATAGAGATAAATGTTGATTGCAAACTGCCGCGTGGAGGTGGGATTGACGAGAAGTGTTACTGGGTAATTTAAGGCCCCAGAGCAGATGTCCCCGGAGATACCTTGGCCAGTCAGTTCTATTTTATTTCAGAGAGGAAATAAAACTCTGCCTGATTGGACATTTTTCCCCCCTGACAGAAATGAGTCGTCGTCGTGATGAATCATAAAGGCCAAGGCTGCCCGGCTGGCAACACACACCACAGCCTGAATCTCCTCTGTGGATGTGGTCTTTGAACTTGAAATCAGGGTCAAGTTGGAGGGCTCTCATCTGGTTGGATAGGCAGGATCTGCCCGTTCTTCCCCAGACAGCCTTAGTGGAGGGGCGCTAAGATCTTTTCTAAGAGTGTGCATTTAAGAGTAGGGTCATCAGTACTAAAAGAAGGGACAAGGCCAATGGGGGAGTGATAATTTTCAGCAGTTTGAGTCTCTAAAATGTTATCCAGAATGTTCTGATGATGGAAATCTTCTCTGTGCTGTGCAATATGGCAGCCGCTGGGCACACGTGACTGCTGAGCATTTGAGATGTTGCTAGTGCAATGAGGAACTGAATTTTTAATTTAATTTAAATTTGAATGGCTACATGTGGCTACTGGTGATCACATTAGACAGCAGAGGTCTAAAACATTGTATGATTGAAGGAAAAGTAGCAAATGGTGTACAGGACACAAAGGTTGAGTGGGAATGCCTAAGAGAAGGTGCCCCAGGAGTTTTAACCAAGTGGCTTGGTGGTAGGGAGGCATGTCCCATGGTGGTTGAACACACACTTCGGTGAGAGACATGGGTTCAAATCCCAGTTGTGCCATGTTCTAGCCATATGATCTCAGACAAGTAACTTCTCCAAAATTTACATTTCTCATCTGTAGAATGAAGATAAAATTATAACAGAAACTACTTCTCAGGGCTGCTTTGCATCTTAAATGAGTGACTGTGTAAAAGCACTTAATACTGTCTGGCACAATTTATGTCTTAGTAAATTTGGTCTAGTATCTTTTAGTAGGAAACGTGAGCCTCTTCTGTTTCTAAACCGCTACTGGAGAGCCATGTTGGTGAGCTTTGTGATCCGAGAAATACGGAGGAACGGAGAGCACTGACTGGACTCTTGACCACGCAATAGCATACTTACAAACGACAATGACAAAGCACGACCACACCTCCTCAGCCGTGGGTAGCACGTGACACCGTGTCTCAGGAGATGATGTTCTGTGAGAGTGCCAGACACTGGAGCATTCGTAGTAGCCCAGGGCGTCTTAGTAAAGGCGGGTTCTGGGTCAGGGGATGCCGACTGGCACTGAGGGCTCCACATTTCTCCCAGACGCCCTGGCGTGGCAGCTGCTACTGGCTCAGGGTCCGCACTTAATGGATATCAAGATTGTTGAACACCTATAGTCTAGGGCATAACACCCTGTTTTTCTGACAAGGAATGGGGAGGCCTAAGGTCATGGGACAATTAGTGGTAGAGCCAAAGCTAAAACTAACCTCCCCTGTCACCCGCCCCTGTGTCATGTGCACTTCTGTACTTCCCCAAGTGGCTACAGCCTCTTGTATTACGTGACAGTCGGCAGTTTGCAAAATGCACTGCTGTCCCCTACTTCCTTTTCCATATGTCACCCAAGGATAATGAGGGTGGAGGTGACTCCACTTGTCCACATGCTTCTAGTTAGGGACGACCTGTTAGGCTGGAGCTACCATTCAGACACGCTTTCAGACATCACCTCCCAGAGTTCGTGCCATCACACCAGGTACACCCCTGTCACTCCGTCCCCGCTCCAGAGGAAGCTCCAGGCTGGACACGATGGGGGCTGACAACAGAAATCTCAGCGGAGACTTAGGAGTCGGTCTGCATTTAGGAAACCACACAGCAAACAGGGGCAGAATGCCCAAGTCGTGTCTCTTCCTCCTCTTTCTGATGTCACAAATGCAGGACTCTAGAGCACTTCTTACAAGCTGGGCAGCAGCAGTGCCCTTCCAGCCTGTGCACGAGGCACGTTTTCGGAGTCGTTGTGTTTTGCTCCTAGGGGGCCTAAAAGGAACGGCCGCTCCAAGTGGGAAAGGTGTCAGGAAGACAAGGTGTTTCCTCAGTAGCCACGAGCTACACCGTTTCTTAAGACAACTTGGTAAAAGAGATCGAACCTTAGAATAATTTTGATCCCTGTCACTGATTCCAGGTGACCTTGGATAGAGGGGGTGTGTGTATGCGTGTGTACATACGCAGGGTTGTGTGTGGTGTGTACACGTCTGTGCAAGTGCAACACAGGCATACACACGTACCGACCCCCCTACTTTCCCATGTGGTTGGTAGCATGCTCCATTTGTATTATCATCTGATCTCACAAATGCATTGCCGAGGTGAGTGAGAGAGCACTTGCGAGCCTTCCAGAGAATTCTGAAAGACTTGGCCTTTTTTCTTGATGTTCTTTCTTTATCAGCTTCAGGGGCCACGATAGATTCAGACAGTTTTCTAGGCCTTTGCCATTATATGACTTAGATTCTAAGAAATAAATGTCAAGAACTAGCAATTCAGACTTGTGAAGGTTCTGATAATTGAATGTGTGGCCTCTGCCTGTCAGATCTAGGTCACAGAGCTACATACGTTGGGGTCTCAGCTTGGGTGAGCTGGCCAAGACAGATTTCCCCTTGAGACACACCCCTCTGCGTAATCTCAGTTTGTTGGAATGCTTTGAGTCAGTGAAAGTATCCTTTAAATAAAACACAGTGGACTCTCCTTTAACTGGAAGTCAAGCAACCAGCACTCTCAAGCAACCGGCAAAAAAATCAAGGAAATAATACTACATTTACCTGGCATGGGTGCCCGTTAACTGAGAGTCCACTGTACCGCTTTCAAACCAATCCAGTGTTCTCCTAAGGTGTGGTCTGTACGACAGTCATACCTTGAGTTGCCGTGCTCTATTGCTATCAATGAATTCTTTGCCAAGTTTAAGACCACCACAGAACAGACTGAATAGGAGGTCTTCAGCTAGTTCAAAACCTGAAGTGTTTTTGTAGAAGCCAAAATGATGTTACTTCTCCACCTTCTGCCCAAATACCTTCTTAGAGAAGTGGAAGCGATGCATTGGCTTCCCATTTTCAAAACCATTGATTTTTGCTGCAATTAGAGAATGAAGAGCTAGACCAGGCAAGATTCTTTCCCGGTTTTAGAAACAGCATTCAAGGATGCCAGCTGCTTTAGTGGCTCTCTCCAGTTCCACGGGTAGCAGGGCATCGGTCCCTGAGTCAGCAGCATGCCATCATTGCCGGGTAGAGAAGCAAGAGCATCTGTGGTCTACCGAAAGGTCTGCAGACGCCTTCGTGCCCAAGTGACCTGGGGTCCCCAAGTGGCTTCCCAGTCTTCCACTTTCCCTATAATGAGAGCGGTGGATATTTCTGAGCACAGTTTGACCTGCATTCTATTGATCTAATCATTTGGCTAATCGCTCTCTGCAATTAAATCCTTCTCCCTGCAATAAAGTTAATCTCTTCCCGGCACATAAAATCTGACCCCCACAGCTTGAGAAGGAGAATGACTGTTGTTCATGCGACCATCTTGGGACCCGGCAGCTTCATTCTGTGTAATAGCTTGGGAAGTGGCACCCTCCTTGAGTTAAAGTATTAGAATGTTTTTCTTCATTTCTAGATGCCCCCATGAGGCCAGCTTGTTCCCTCTCAGCCTCATTTCTTCTGAAGACCCCAGTACCGGGTGCGAACCACACTGCACAGGATGCCTTCCCTCAGCAACCTGCTGCTGTTCATTGTCAAGGCCATTAGCACACACTTTGCAGCTATTCTTTTGGCCCCTTTTTGTTCCACCCCAAAGAGATTAGTGTCCAATAAAGAATTCATTTCAGGAAGTCTACAATCTCTGCCCAACCTTCCCCTTCATCTAAGGGACTTCTTGTTGCTTCTAAATGGAACCTGATTTTGTCTTTCTAGAAAGTATTGAAAGATGCATTCATTCACTTGGTAAATGTTTATTGAGCGACAGGTCACACCCGTAGCTGTCAGGGTGTTTGCAAAAGAAATTGGTCAGGCATAGGGGCTGCGGGGAGAGGCAGGCAGCAGAACCATGAGCTGTGTACACAGATGGGCTTAGTAGGTTCCAGTTCTAGGTTTGCCAAATGCTAGTAATGACAGCTGAGCAAGTTACTGATCTTTACCAAGCCTCAGCTTCCGCATCTTTAAAAATGCCCATTTCGTTAGATTTGTGGGGCTTAAGTGAAATAATGTACCTTAAAATGCCTGTAACAATACCTGGCGCGTAGTAAGTGCTCAATAAGTATTAGCTGTGATTGCCACCTTTTTTAATTCTCAGAATTGTATAAGCCAAGTCCTACTCCCCCTGCCACCACTTCACAGATGGGAAAATTGAGGCAGAATAATTTGCCACAGATCACATCGTTCACATGTGGCAGACATAAACACAGGGGTCACCAACACTACAATTCATATTCCTCACCATTACCCCAGGCTGACTGAGCTAGCTATCCGTAGGTTTTCAGGAGCCACATGTATCCCAGGGTTTTTGAGAAACTCATTTGCTAGATCTGTTAGTGATGACTCAAATTACTCCACATGACTTAGCTAGAATGTAACGTTTTTCACATAGTCACTCACACTATTAGTGTTTTTTCCTCCCAACATCCAAGTGAATATTTCTCTTCACATAGAGAATTTTTATTAAATGCCTAATTAAAACTGGTTGGATTCTCACTTAGAAGAGTTCTCAGTTCTGAATTCAAATTTAATGATGTGTTGAAATATTAATGACCTTTATCTTTGGAAGTGTCTCAATTGTACTAAAGTTAACAAATGTAGCTGATCACACCCAGCACTATCTTGGAACATTCGCCCACACAAGGCCTTTGCTGAAGCTTGCGTCATTCTAATGGTGGGTTTTATACGGTGCCGAAAATACATAATGTGGGAAAATTTTGCATCACAAATTACCTGGGGATTTAGTCTTCTAATAAATACTTTAAAAGTGCTCTAATTAAAGCTAAGTAATAGCTATAAATCAGGGATGTCTAATCTTTTGGCTTCCCTGGGCCACACTGGAGGAGGTAGAATTGTCTTGGGCCATACATAAAATACACTAACACTAACGATAAGCTGATCAGCTAAAAATAAAAAATAAAAAAATATCCGTGCATAATTTTTGTAATGTTTTAAGAAAGTTCACGAATTTGTGTTGGGCCACATTCAAAGCCATCCTGGCCTGCATGTGGCCTGTGGGCCACGGGTGGAACAAACTTGCTGTAAAGCATTTCAAGGAATTGACAGTGTTAGGTGTGTTCTCTGGAGTAAACGTGTTTCTGAGAGAGAAGCAGTAGGTGCATCATATACAGCCAAGTGCATTCCCGCTCTCTCTGTGTACCCTGCCTCCTATGGCATGAACATTCCTTATGGCTCTGGTACTGATGTTGATAATGAAGACAGGAATAAAATTTATCTGAGGCTTAATTCTTATTAGAATTTAATTATCCAACAAATTTGGGGGTAGCTATGCCAGGCTGGACCTCTTCCAACTCCCCAGAAGTCCTCTGGGTTCAAAGCACTTGCATGAACTCATGCTGGCTTCTGAGCCTTGGGGCATAACATGGAGGTTTGGTCTCTTTGTGAATATGAGTGTCCTTAATGGAATGACCTTGATACATGCTTGTCCCACCCCCACCATGACTTGGAGTGTCCAAGCTCAGGGACAGTTGTTTACCAACCTGCGGACAAAACCCTACTTGTAGAAAATCACATGTCTTGTCTGGCTAAATAACTCGGACCATATGTTCAGGTCCCAAAGCTTGAGAGTGTTCAAAACGAGTTCACATGTGCCTATTTACATCATGTGGGGATATTGAAATTCCAAACACAAGTTCATTTTCACATAACTCATTATCTTCCCTTGGATTTGGTACTTAATGTGAACTTTGGCAACAGATGGAATGAGATGATGTTGCAGGAGCATTTACTAATTCTGTTGTGCTTACACATACACACAAGTAGTGATAATTTGCACTCAAATGAAACTTCCAGAGCCAGGCAGTGCCCTCAGGTATTCATTTGCCACCCCCTGTTGAGTTCTTGGGTAGAATTTAATTATCAAACAAATTTGGGGGTAGCTGTGCCAGATGTTGGGTACTGACCCCGCCACTTCACATGCAAGGAGCTGATACACTCCCGAGAGCAGGGAAAGCAGATTTGGGAGGTGGGTCTTTCAGTAAGAGAGAAAGGGGCATGAAACTGGGGGTTTGAAATTTGTGATGAGTTCCTCAAAGCCAGATGGTCCTCCTTAAGCCCCAAGACCTGTTAGGCATTTCTGAGGGTCATTCAGGAAGGTCTGAGAGCACCCGACCTCTTATAGACACAAAGAATCTCACAGTTTAAAACCAGTTGAGGATCCAGCTTTAATCTGTTCACAATAGAAACAAACAAACCTGGTTGACTTGAGTGACACACACATAACTCCTCCCCCTCATCCCAGCATGGTTAAGGGCCACTTGAAGTACTGACTAATTGAATTTGGGCATGTCTACGGAGAAGTTATTGTTGTTATGATTCGTTATTAATAAAACATGTTAATAGTAATATGATAATAGCTCACTCTGAAGTGTGCATTCTGTGCCAGGCACTGTGCTAAGCACCTGTACATTCCTTTCTTTTAACAACCTTCAGAAGTAGGTAATAATAATTTTCCCATTTTGTGGGTGAGAGAATAAAGCTCAGTTTTACAATGTTACTGTTTGATGTCCAACAGCTAATAAGAGGCAGAGGAGAACAGCCTGACTCCATCGCCCATGCCTTTCCCCATCATCCTCTGGGCTGAACTTGACCATGGTGACTTCCCCATTTGAGGGA
This sequence comes from Lyroderma lyra, assembly GCA_004026885.1. NCBI lineage: Eukaryota > Metazoa > Chordata > Mammalia > Chiroptera > Megadermatidae > Lyroderma > Lyroderma lyra. The sequence continues at coordinate 185,130 of PVJL010000117.1, read as the reverse complement.
CTCTGCCCTGCTCCATTCTCCATGCGAAGGGTTCACGGAGGGGCCCTATTTTGTGTGCTGTGTCATCCCCACCTCATCCAAACACAGCTCATTGGACTGGAGGGGAAAGACTGATAGAAACAAAGCCAATCAGTAGGCTGGCTTGTGACTTCTGATGTGGCCTAGTTCTCCCCCCACCCCCGCCCCCCAAAAAGTGGTAGCTAAGCCTGTCAGATTTCTTTCCTTAAGAATTTAGACTAGAAAATACCACCAAGTTACTTAGCTTTTAGGGCTTAAGATGAAATGAAACCATGAGGTCAAGTGAAATAACAAGGCAGCAGTGAATTGAGTGAGCAGAGAAACTCATTTGATAGGGAGAGGTCAGAGTTCACACACAGGGAAGTAGAAAGGGTCATGAGAAAGGAAGAAAGTAGCCAGTAGCACCCAAACCTTCATGGCTTTCTGGTTCCAGCCCATGGGGATCCTTGCAATCTGTAGTTGTGGGGGTAAAGTGAAAACATTTATGTAAATCACCCAGCAGAATGGCATAGTGAAGTGATCAATACAAGTCAGCGCTCTTATGTTTATTATTATTGAATTTTAATGTGATTTGTCTTTTATTTGTAAGATACTAAACAACCTTTCATTCCCAGCTTACCAAGACACATGCAGCTAGGGTTATGAAAAGCCATATTCTTCCTTTCATCATTGAATTGGATTCCTTAATTGTTATAATTTATAATTCAAATTTCAGCTTATGATTATCTTAGTTTTATTTCAAATGAATTCCACACCCACTAATGAACTATCATGTCAAGCAATGGGGAGCTATTCCCATAATCTGTTTTCCTCCAATCCCCCTTCAGATGCTAATGAGAAGTACCATGGAGACATCAGCCATTAGTATGCATGGGCCGATATAAATCATGGACTATGGATCATTGAGCAGCTTTGTTGTAAAACAAATGGCCTGTGGTCAGTTAATCATACAAAGAAACATCTCCAGGGCCTCCTGGCTTTATTCATAACCCCTAAATCCGTTTGCACTTTTATAAACAGAACATCTGTTAAAATATGCAGAAATTACAGTCACAGTCATTACCAGAAGGCTATATAGCTTTGGCAGACTTTTTAAAAGGCTTTCTATGGTAATCTCCTCTCTCTGTGATTCATGCTTTATTCCCATTCTTGCTGAATCTTTTTTGTTCCCCTCTTTTCTTTCAGGTTACAACACTTTTAACCCAAGACTGCAAAGTGGACATGTGCTGTCCAGGCTAGGTTTGCACTGTGCCATTCAGCTGCATAGCAGAATCACTGTAGCCCAGCCATATTCCCTTGCAAACCCATATATTTCAGGTGTGTACAAGGTCAGACAGTTTCAAGAATTCATTCTAGAAAAAGTGCTGCATACCTCATTGCTAAATATCATTATGGTCACCTCTGAAGTACTCCCCTTTGGAAGCTATGCACTGATGCCAGCTCGCCAAGGTTATGACACCTTACAGGGATGTTTGTACAGTGCTGCCGATGTAGGCGCATGGTGGCCAGTTCGTGAACTTCATTGTCAAATTTTGGATCCAATGGTCATTCCAGAAAAAGAGTTCCAAAATTGCTTTGAAGGGTGGACTAGGCACTGACATCGATGCATAGCTTCCCAAGGGGAGTACTTCAGAGGTGACCATAGTGATATTCAGCAATGAGGTATGTAGCACTTTTTCTACGATGAGTTCACAAAATTAATTGTCCAACCTCATAATATGCATAGCCTCTAGCAGCCAGAAGATGAGAAACCCTAATTGCTTTCATGCCTCTCTATGCACCTTGGACTATTACAGTGTAGGCATTAACCAAAAGTAAATAGAACTCCCACCACACCAGCACCACCCCAGATCTCTCCTTCACTCATTCTCATATTCTCTCTCTCTCTTTTTAAAATTTAAAATTTTTTACTGTATTCCTATTTAAATTAGCCTGGTGCCATTAACCTCTGAGACAAAGGCCAGGGGAAATAGGGATGTTGCCAGGTAACAAGATTTGATATAAGAACCTAGACTAGCCCCCTCCTTGTTTAGTGAAGAAATCATTAGTCCTCCTAAGAAGTGGGGAGTGGGTCAACTTCCTTTGGCCATGGCTTCGTTCTGTCTGCCATGGAATGGGAATCCTCAGACATTCCTTACAGAAATTGAAAAGTCACCTCTTGAGTGTTCAGTGTGTCCATCCCCTATCCTTATAAAGCCTCAGACAAAGTCATTTCTGGTTGAGCCTGAATAGATTTTTCTAAATGTGTCCACGGGAGAAAAGAAGGCAGTGCAGTGAAGTTAAGAGAGCCAACTCTGGGGTCAGAGAGGCCCGAATCCCAGATCTGCCAGGGGGTCGCTGTATGCCTCAGAGCAAGTAAACTCCCCAAACTACGTTTCCCACCTGTGCTATTAATGCCTACCTCATGAAGTTATTAAGAGGGTTCGAAGAGGAAACCCAAGCAAAGCTGTTAGCCACGTACCCGGCACATTGTTAAGTGCTGAGTAAATGTGTCTCGTTACTATTGTTATTTTTTTTTATCGATTTTGTGGCAGCCCGTGGTTAGATCACGTGAGGTGCTGATTTTAACATCACTAGGACCTTCTTTTTTAAGGGCATGAATAATTTAATGGAGGCGTTCATGTGTCCAAGGATATTTCCTAAGCACCGGCTCTCGGCTCACTCCCACTGTCGTATGGCGTGTGAAGATTGATCCTCCCACACGTCCCCCTTAGTAAGGGTCTCGTGGGTGCGGATCTGCATAGCCCGTATGTATAGGGAAGATGCAAACCACGAGCTGTGGAAGTTGTGGGTAAGAGAAAGAAATGACCTCTCGGGGAGGCTACATCAGGGGAAAGTAGGGGAAGCCAGGCTTACGAGAGCGTTTTCAGGTGAAATTTCATCGGAAGATGAAAAACACAAGCCAAATGAGGCAACAGAATGGGAAAAGTTGGGATAGCGTAGGCAAGGAATGGGTCAGTTTGCCTTCCAGGGGAATCAAGAAGGATTGGGGGGTAAAAGCCAGACTTCCCAAGCCCAGGAAGAAACTGGGGACTAAACGTGGAAAGCAACTCGGAAGACAAAAACCAAGACAGCTGCCTGTCAAGGACGGAGTCCTTGCAGGAAGGGTGACTCGGAAAGATTAATGGCTTGTTCGTGCGTTTCCCAGCCTGCACCCGAGACACGCTCCGGTGTTCTTCCGTATTGCTGGCATAGGCCGGCACCTGTGGCTGCACAGCCCCCGCCAACCCGGGAGCTCCGGGAGTTTTGCAAACCCGCCTCTTCAGGCCGCAGCCTTCCCCGAGCTACATCAAAACGAAAATTGCAGTTGTGCGCTGCGGTCCTCGGTGCCAATTAAGGTGTCAGGCTTTGGAACAAACAAATACCGATAACAAAGAAAGGGATAATGGTTTAAAATTAGGTTCTCGGGAGTCCCCAGTTCATTTGGAGATCACGAGACAGTTCCTACACGTTCAGAAAGTACCATTTGATGGCAGTGACGGCTGGGAGCCACAGATGCTTAGCAGATAGGTCTCTCTCAACGTGCGGTTACGAATATATCACGTTATACAATACCAGCGTCTTTTGGCTTTATAGCTCTTAGGAACATTAATCCCTCCAGAGGCCAGAAAGATGGGTGTTATTGTTCTTCTGCTAAAAATAAACAAAGCAGTAGAGCTGGTTTGAAAAATCCGGATGGCGAGTTCAGTGTACACAGACCCACGGTATAATGCTCAGCACACACACCACTGCTGCATAATTAAATAAACTGTGTAAATACCCAGAGGTGGTTAGCAGGGTAGCTTGTGGAAATGAAAAAATTAGCCATAGTGGCATGGATTTTTTAAAAAGCAATTATTTGCTTTATGTGATGACAAGAATCCACAGATGGTGCATCCTCAAGTTCTTGAGTGTCCTAAAACCATTCAAAGCAGGGGTGTCCAACCTTTTGGCTTCCCTGGGCCACATTGGAAGAAGAATTGTCTTGAGCCACACATAAAATACACTCACAATAGCTGATGCGCTTTAAAAAACGGGGGCAAAAAATCTCGTGATGTTTTAAGAACTTGTGGTGGGCTGCATTCAAAGTCCTGGGCTGCAGGTTGGACGTGCCTGCTTTAAAGCTGAATTGTATTCACACTACAGATCGCCAACAGGATGTATGGAGAGCACTCTTTTTCTGTTGATTGCAATGGAGCAGAGCCTGTCACTGCATGGATCATGGTGGATCGTCGATGCTGTCAATGCACAGCCAGGGTGTCAAAAGCTAACAAGAGTTGACTCCCAGAAATTTTGGAAGCATTTAGCTGGTTTCCTACTTCCGTCCTGAAAGGTGGGACTACTGCAAGATGGGGTCATGGGATGGTGAAGTCACACTGATTCTGCTCATTGCCAGTGGTTCTGTATCACGTCACTGTCTCTACTACAAAAGACCAGAGTGGCCCTTGGTTAATGGTAGTAAGCACAAAGGGAATGTACTCATCAGGGTTCAGTGACCTAAGTAAAGGCATGTCCTTTCTGACCAGTCATAGAAGCTACAAGACTAAGAGTGCCCATGGGCAATGATAGCTAGCAACAGAGACTTCCTAAAGGTATCCTGATTAGTTTTGCTTTTTACACTGGGCTTGTAGAACAACTGTCCAGGTTATACATTCATTGGTTTAGCAAATCTTTATGAAGCATCTGTTATAGGCCAGGTCCTCTGCTAGGCACTGGTTGGAGAGATAGTGTGTTCCATGGGTTATCATCACCTGGACTTCAGGGATCTTATTTGCCTGTTTTTCCCCAAAGCACTTGACACAGTGTATATGGCACATGGCTGGCATTCCATGGATGTAAATGGAAAGAAAAAGCATGGTCCGCCCTTTGCAGTCAGATTGCCGCAGTGCTGTTCTTAGGTGGATGGTATCATCCACTGGTGGAAGCATCATTTGAGTCAGCAGCACAGACCACTGAATGAATGGCTTCAGTGGAAGAGGCGAAGCAGAGATGCTTATTAGGCAGTAACTAGGCAGCTGAGTGCAACAGTGAAATGCAAGGTGGCGAAAAGTAGGGATAGCCCATGTGCTTGTTTCTACCCAGATCAGCATGTGCCTAGATAAAAATGACAATCAGTAACAATGGCAGACCACTTACTGTGTGCCAGACACTATGCTAGTAATTTTGTGTGTTATCTCATCTGATCTTCTTAACGGTTCTCAACAGTTGATACTTTCACTGGCCCCATTTATAGATGAAGAAACTGATAATAGGCTCATGACCATGCAACTAAAAGTCCATGATCCTACATTGCTATGTATATTTAACACAATAGAGTTAAAAGAATGGGTGTTGGTTGGAGGGAAAGGAGGAGTTATTCTTCTGGTTCCCATATTTTCATTTGTTCAAAAATGTGAAGGTAGAAACCACTGTTTGATTTTTTATTGGATTTCCTGCTTTACAGATTAGTCTAATTTCATTTGATAACCTCCCAATAAGTTTCAATGGTGAAACCAATAAGTTGAGTGGGTCAGTGGTTCTGAAAAGATTATGAAATCAAAACGAAACTACCCCATATCAATGTGGTGATTCGTCACATCACTAAAATAGAGACAATTTGTAAGGACTGTTTTCAAAAACCCCAAGTAGAAAGAGAAAGCAGTAGGACGTGCAAACATTTGGCAATGGCAATTGGTACTAAAGGAAATCAGTTATGCAATTATTCTTAGATTCTAACCAAATTGGGAGCAAATATTAGCTGTTTTCCTCATGTTTTTTCTGTGCTTACTCAGCTGCTGAAATACATGAGTTCTGTGTGTTTCTGAGAAGCTAAGTCCTCGTCTATTTGATCAGAACTAGAAAGGAAGTGGGCATTCACACCAACCCACTTTATTTATAGCTCTGCTTTGACAGTTTTTTGTTGTTTATTTTTTTTTTAAATAACAGTCACATAGGAAGTTAAATGCTATTACACTTTGATTGCAACTGTCATTGGATGAAGATACCTGACTAAGCTTGGGTCTCCACTGACAAATCCAAGACATAAATTTCTCACACATCCTATCTTTTCAATGAGTAGCAAAGACCCACTATTTGCTGTGCAAAGTTCAAGTACCATTTTATTTACTAATACAAATAAGTCATAAGAAGATCAATTTGGTTCAAGTAGGAAATTGATTACCACTCAACCAACGAAAACTAAAGATGTTTATGAAGAATAGCAAACTAATTTTTTCAAGCTAAACTGTAGTCAATGGCTATGGACAGGGATCTTCCTTCTGTCCCAGTCCCATCTGTGAGGTTAAGATAAATAGTCAAATTTTATTGGTTTTTCGGGGTGGGGAGGTACTGGACAGAGATAAGTAGATTTCTTACGGTGCTTCTCCAAAGGGTGTTCCAAATTTCCTGAGATGCGTATCAAAATGAAATTCCCTGGACTGAATCAATGTCTAGGATGGTCACATAAGAACCTGCATCCTGTAACAGGCTCCCCAAGTGGATTTATGTATGAGACCACTGAGCAAACTGGTCTCCCTGTGTTTGCATACAGTGACTCAGCTCTTAATCTTTGTCTCAGCATTGTAGTTGCAGCCCAGGCTAGCTGTAAAGGCAGGAAACTGAGTTCTTTTAGCTCACTTGCCCCCTGCCCCCTCACCACATCCTGCACATACTTCTTATTGCTTAGTCCTAAATATCCATTGGTTGATTAACCCTACCCAGTGGGGAACAGGCAGCAGTATTGAGTAGTAGTTAAGAGCACCAGCTCTGGAGCCAGGCGGCCTGGGTTCTGGTCCCAGCTCAGCCACCTCCCCGTTTATACACAGCTGAGCACATGTGCTCTCGGCCAAGTGGCAGTGTGATCTTAGCATCTCTAAGCTTTGATTTCCTCAACTGTAAAATTAGCAGAGCAATAATAACTGACTTCATAAGGTTATTATAGGGATTAAATGAGTTGATTAAATAAATTAGCTTCTTGGATCCATTCTCATCTACAATTATTCCCTTCATTATGCCATCCATTTTTCTGACTTGAAACACTATACGCTGACAACTCTCAACTTGCTATCTTCACTCCAGTCTTCTCTCTTGAACTCAGAGCTATACATCCAGCTGCTGCTTCGCATGCTCCACTCGGGCGTTCACTAAAACAGCTCAGGCTTAATCTTTTCAAACTGAACTCCAGATCCTCTTCTAAATAAACCTTTTCCTCCTGCAGCTGTCCCTTTCATCGTTGATGGCAACTTCCTCCTCCTAGTCCCTCAGGCCAAAAACCTTGGAGTCACTTTTGCCTCACATTCCATATGCAGTGCATCAGGAAACGCATGGGCTCTGTTTTGTGTGTTTGGTTTTTTTTTGTTTTTGTTTTTGTTTTTTAATGTATCCAGAATCCAGTCTCTTTTCTTCATTTCCACTGATCCCAGCCACTACCTGACAAGCATAGTTGCAGCAGTCTCCTGCTTCTATCCTTGCCTCTGACCCCTAAATCTATCCTTCATACAGTAGCCAGTAAGAATTTAGGTCAGATCGTATCACTTCTCTGTTCAAAGCCTTCCAGTGAGTGTCCATCTGACTCAGTGTGAAAGATTTCCTGTGGTGGCCCGGAAGGCCCTGCACCAGTAGCCTTCCCTTTCCTCTGTGACCTCATTCCTGGCCTCCCTGCTCAACAGCCTTCTTGCTGCTTAAACTCACCAGTCCTGGGGGCTTAGCACTTAGTTCTGCCCAAACTGCTCTCTTCCCTGCAGTTTCTTTCCTTTCTTCCAGTCTTTGTTCAGGTGTTACCTTTTCAATAAAGCCTGAATTGACTACCTATTTGAAAGTAAAATACCCTCCCACCTGTAACCCTGCTGCTCTGCCTTAATTTCATTGTTTTCTCGTAGTCATCTTCACACGCACTGTATACTTCCTCATCAGTGTTATTTATCATATGGGGGGGGGCAGTCCAGAAAGTATCCAGCTATATAATATGAAAATTAGAGGCATTTCTGGTTGGATTTTTTCCCGGACATCCCTCATATATCTCCCTTGACTAGAATCTCTGCTCCAAAAGGATATTTGTTTTGTTTCTTGCTTTGTAGCCAAATTCCTAGAACAGTACCTGGCATATAACAAGTGTTCAAATATTTGTTGAATGGATGAGTGTATGAATACTTTGGAGTTGACCTAGAACATAGCTTATGATTTCCCACAGGTTTCTGTCTTGGCCCTTGAGCTATTTTAACTTTTTTTTTTTTTTTTTTGGTCACTGTGTAAGTCAGGAATATTTCAGTGGGAGGGCTAGAAAATTCTACTAAAAATTTGCTGAAAAAAACATTTGGCACACACAACTTAAATGTTCAAACTACCTTCAGATAAAGCTTGATCCAGAGCTCAGCTGTGTCACCCCAGGTTGGTAGTCTCTCTGTTCTGCTTTTTATGTAGACCCAGAAGTCATTCCAGGCCCTCTGTGGTGAAAAATTGGCTGCCATAGTCCAGGGCTTCAGAGCTCCTTAAACCTTAGGAGATATCTGCTAGCATCTCAATTAGGTCTGTTTGGATTCTATGCCCATTCCGAAATCTTTTTCCTGTATTTAGTGAGATGTACTATCTGATGGACTTAAGCCAATTAGGGCCTCTCATCAAGGGAGGAATCAGTGCCACCCAAATTTAACTTCGGGATGACAAACAGGAAAGTCAGGGGACTGTTGACAGAAAAGAAGGAAGAATGCTTGATGATGAGACAGCCAGTGGTCTGGTAGAATAGTAATGAGTACGTGCTTATTAAGTTAAATATGATAGAGTAAGGTTTGGCAACTCAAGCCAAAATAACATATGGAAAAACTGATAGATTTCTTCATTCATTCAAGAAGTGGAATAGCATCTGCAACAGCACAGAGGTATGAAAATGTTTGACAGGTTTGGAGAGCTGTGAGGAGTTGGTGCGAAGGGAGAGAAAGAGTATGTTGGAAGCTTCTCAGTATAGCAGCAGAAGGCTGGAACGAACTGTCATTGGTCCAAATTGAGTTACTTTTTTATGCCTGAACCAATCGCTGTTGCCAGAGGGATGAAATATGCCCCTTAGCTCAGACCTTAAAAATATACGCACATGTGCACACGCACGCACATACAGACATACACACACACACAAACGGATTACACTGAGAAAAAGGAAAACCAGGATTTTCTTAACAGAAGAAAGGGAATTGATGCTGAGGAGGGAGGTACTAGACAATGATATATAAATCATCTGAGGATAGACCAGTGAACCAATAGATGAAGATATATCAATATGATACTGATAAAAAGTTATCTGACATTGAATGTGGTGTTAAGGTGCAATATGGTGTGAGAATTGTAAAATTTCCTCTCTCATCAATTTTCGAGTTATGCATGTGTCCCTCCAAAGACAGAGAAATGGGTCCAGAAGGACAGGTGACGAAGCATAACTGAGCCCTCCCGCTGCAGCCAGCCCGTGTGTGCCTTGTCTTCATTTCCATCTTTCTGTGGGGTTTCAAGGAAACTTTTTGGAGTGGAAGAAAACAAAGCCTGAAAGTTAACTAACGTAAAGCATTGGTCGAGACTTTTGTCCTGGCTGCTCAGCCTGTGGCTCTCATCAGTGGACTGAGAATGAAAACTGGAAGGCCTGACCCTTCTCCTAGAGTTTCTTTTATTCAGCCCCCAGAACACCACTCCACTTCCTCCTCCTCCTCAGTGCCCAGCAGAACATGGTGTGGACAGTCGTGGCCTGCAAGGGCTGTCCGGACAGCATCCGGCCATGCACTATGAGAAACAGGCTGGGGCCTTCCGGACAGCCCTGGTTAATACTTGATTCTTTTGGTGGTGCCAGCTCTTTGGAGGAGAAGAGGTAGCTACCTGAGGGAGGTGGGTGGTGGCCAGGGATGTGGGGAGCACGCGGAGAGCACGGGCGACGAGGTCCTTGGCAGGAGCATGCAGGCCGGGCTGCCTTCGGGCTGTCAGTGCAGGGGTGCTCACGGGCGGCAGTGACGACGGGCGTCCTTCCGTGCGGGCACCAAGGCCCCGCCGCCTTTGTGCGCTGAGCTCTGCTGCCTTGCTGGCGTAATTAAGCGCTCCCAATGCTACTGCCCCAGTTTCCAGTCCGTGGGTATGGAGAGCTGCCCTCACCCGTGCCAGCCCCCAGCATGTTCCCTTGTTAAATTATGCATATGCTAATGAAGTGCGAAAATCAGCCAAATAACAACTCTTTCTAATCACTTAAGGTCCCAAGAGCAAAGAGGCTTTTTTTTTTTCCTGTTTTCCTAGTTTGGGGGTGATTGTTAGGATTTGCAAACCAATCGGAAGCACAATTCCCTGGGTGTTTCTCCTTCCCAGTTCTCTTCCATAGAAATGAGGGTAATTGGCATTCTCACTTCTACCTCAAGTGAGAAGAATCTTCTAGAAAAACTAGTGACCCACTGTGCCCTTTGCATTTGCATCTGGGGCTGGATAATCCCTAGTTTTACATTCATACACCGAGCAGTCCCAAAGGGCAATTAACCAGACTACATTATTTCCTGCCCCCCCCTGGAGGGCCAGTGTTTGAGAAGGGCCCCCCAGAGGCGGTGCCGGCAAGGCCCTTGCACTGTGATTACATTTTACCTTGGCGGTTCAGTCGTCATCTATGAGTCTCTGTGAGTCCACCTATTGTCCTTACAGACTTAGGAATGTTTTCTTTCTCCCTGACTGTCTTCAACTTCTTCCTCCCCATCGCTTCCCAGGTGCAGTAGATTCTCGTTAACCGGTACCCATGCCGGATAGATGCAGTGTTATTTCTTTGGGGAGGGAGGCATTTGCCGGTTGCTTGAGAGTGCCAGTTGCTTGAGTTCCAGTTAAGGAAGAGTCTGCTGTACCACCTGAGGCCATTGCATTCTTGGGATGCTTGTATCCACAGACCTTCATATGTTGGCTTCTTCCCATCCTTCAGGTCTCAGCTCAACTGTCAGTCAGCAGAGCGGCCAACTTGACCACTAAGTTAATGTTAAATCCTGTCCCTCCTTATCAGACACCACTCCCACTTTATTCCCTTCCAAGCTGCCATCACTGACGCCATCCCATTCCTCAGCTTCATTGCCTCTGTGTCTTTGCAGGCAGGGGACCTGGGCTGTCTTCCTTGCTGTCACATCACCAGGTCCCAGCACATGCCTGGCACACAGTAAATACACAGAAAAGGTCTTTGCGTAAGTCAGTGGGGTTTTGCAAGTATCTCTGAGCAGTTTCTGATGTTATATAAGGTTTTCTTTCTCTGGCTGTTTCATTGTTTTGTTCCTCCAAGGAAGGAACTTGGTTGCATTCATGTTAGTTTTCCAAGTCGAGCACACAAGCTAGTTCTCCTCTTAGACTACTGACTCCAAGAGCACTGCTGATAGTGAGTATTTTACTGAAAGCTTTACGGAGACACTTTACGTTACATACTCCACCATCTTTTTTCTTGCTCCCGTGTCTTGTCCATTTGCCCCGTGAAATTTCAGGTTATTTTCTCTCTCCTTGAAACCAGCACATCTATTCAGAACCTCTTCCCCGCTTCTTTATTCTGAGAAAATCAGCTGTTGCCCTCACATTCCACCCCACACAGCCCAACAAAAGTCTCACAGTGATCTGAAACAGCGGCCACCCTTTGTTCCTAAGCACACTCCGTAGGGACCTGAGTCCATTCCAACATACTTGAATGAATAAATCACAACATAGATGCTATCTTGGTCCCAACTGATCTGAGCCCTTCTTTCATTTTATTCATTTATTCAACAAATACTTATTAATGTTTGCGCCAGGTGCTGAGGATACAACAGTGAGCAAGATTGATTTGCTGATGCTGAGGTCTCGAATGAATGAATACAGAGGTTTGTGTGCGCCCAAACCCCAAAGCAGAGAGGTGTGCTTCTGCTGTTGCAGGGGGTCCAGTTGTAAACCCACGGGCTGTATTTAAAGAGTACCCTTCCCTGCAGATCTTAAGTGCTTTTCCAAATTACCTAATGCTAAGATTTTAGGTTTACCTGCCACACTCAACATCGCTGCTTTGGAGAGCAATTACTGTTTTTGTTTTGTTTTTGTTTTTGTTTTATTCTTTTAACCACAGCATGCTAAAGAGAAAATTTTGGTTGATGAGTGTGGAATTGACCATCACCTCTAAAATGTGGACAGAGAAAGTTGAAGCTGAATTACATTTTTCGGAGCTTCAGGGGGATTTTTTTCTCTCTCTTCTCCAAGACACCAAGTACAGCTCAATTCAGTGGAAACCAGTTTGTAGCTGAACCACGTGAGGAAGCCCGAGGCAACTCCAGAGGTGCAAACACAACAGCCTGGAGGGGAGAGAGGGACAGACTCCCATCACCGGCTGGAAAAGCAGGCATCTTTCTGTCGGGCCTGCTCACACCTCCTAGAGCAGACCCCGAAAGAGGTTGCTCCCCAGCTCCTTACCATAGTGGGTGGGAGAGAGCAGGAGCTTTAATGGCTGTGTCAGGGATGTTCTGTGTTTCTGAGGCTGAATGTTATTACGCGTGTCAACGTTTGAGCTTCAAGAAAGAAAAATACAGGGGTTGGACCCTGGTGTCCTCTAAATTGACCTCTGCCTCTGGGTGCCTTTTGTTTGACCAGTATAGTTGGCCCAGTGTTTAAAGATGCGTTTAATGAGTTGCCAATATTTAAAAATCAAATTATTTCTTAAAATACCCGTATTTCCCTCTCTTGAAAAATCTGATCCTGTGGCCACAGTAAGCATGCAAATGGTCCATGGTCACAGCAGGCTGGCGTGGGGCAGCAGATACCCTCAGCAGATGACATCTGAGGCTTCCAGGGCTGCTGTAGTCCCCTGCCAGCGCACTCCTGTCATGGAAGTGACCTGCCTGGTATCTGAGTTTGTGACGTCCAATGTAGACCACGAGAGGGAAAATAACCGAGTGGGTATAAGCACTGTTTCTATTGGTTTGATTTTTGACAGCCCAAAAGATCAAATTGTGTACCTGCTAGTAAAGGGCCCAGTGGCTTTGGGCAAATCCTGAGCATTCTTTGCTTCAGTTTCTTCATCTGCAAAGTAAGGGTTTGTTAGGGTAACTACACATACTTCACAGAGTTGCGAGGAGTGACCCTATGAAGCAGATGCATTAGACTGGGAGTATTATTATTGTTAGCGTGTTCAGAAAGAAAAGCTTCCTGACAGGGTTGAATTATAGGAAATGTTAGAGGTCCTCTGCTTTTAGTGCTTTTAGGAGCCTTTTCTCTGTCTCTGAAGACCGATCTGTAATGAGGAACTTGCTAGCTTACCTCATACTTAAATGGGTCTTCAATTTTTTCTCTGCCAGTTCAGTGATGGCAACGGGAGTGGGGGTGGGGGTATTCAGGGAGAGGCAGGGAGAATCAAATGAAATAATCCTTCCAAATGATACTGAGAGGCATTAGCATGGGTAAAGAAATAAAACAGATAGTAAAAACACAATAAAGAGCTACAAACTAAGAGCTCAGAGAAAGCAGAGGGCGACATAAATATCTTCAATTGCCTGTAAGTAACCCGTGTGGTGGTCGGGGTGGTTATGGGTAGCTACCCAGATGGTCAGAGGGCGCTGGCGGCCAGGAGTTTCAGGAAATGGCAGTGTCTTCCTTATCAGGATGTGGGATAAACAGGAAGGGGCCAACTTCGTAATGGGTACCTGGCTGACTATCTCGGAGAGCACTTAACTTGACAACCTGGCGGAACCACAGTAATGTGTTTTCAGGAGTGTTTACTGAAGCTTGTGCCACAGAAACGTGCAGAGAGGGGAAGGGGGTGGTTCTGGCATCATCCTAAAGCTCAGAAATTACCCTTGTGTTGGGGTTGTTCTCAAAAGTATTCTGCACACTCTTGGGTGATTTTTTTGTTTTCTGTTCGCTTCTCTCTTTGCAGTCATAGGTTGAGTTTGGCCAGAGAAACCTGCAGTCTTAGCACTAGGAAATTTGGAAAACGTCCAGTACTCCCAAGGTGTGCTGTCTTGAAACTACTTTCCACCAGAGTTACTATGCTGATGTGATACTTACTTAATTAAAATAGATCTGGAAGAATTTGCATCCACAGCAGTTTGTCAACGATATGGAAATACCTTTGACATAAAATAATGACTCTATTTCTTACACAAATACGTCAAAACTCATTCTATTATATTAGATGATTGAGGCTGTACACTTCTCACATTTTAGTTTTAGTTATTGAGATTCCATATGGATTCCAGATGGATGGATGAATGGATGGATAGATACACGATTGATCTTCACTAAGAAAAACATTCTTTGCACATAGTTCTATAATATAGACAAAACTAGAAGTGGGAGCTTACTTGGATTAAAAGAAGGAAGGGATACATTTTTGACCAGCCTGTTGTTGTTCTCAGCAGAGGAGGTTTTGAGGTGTTCTAGAATCAACCTTAACCATCACAGAATGTTTTCTTTCTTTGTGGGCCAAATTCTATACATTCTAGAATTATCTGCTAACCACCCACCCACCCACCCACCCAGAAAGATGCATGCACATACTCTTAACCTTATTTCTCTCTAATATTCCCCAGATGTGATGTTACTAATATGATTCACTAAGGTAGAAACTGGCTTCTTGCTCCTACTGTCCCCCAACCACATAATGAAAAAATTTCTGCAAGGCCCTGGCATGGGATTGATGTTTGGTGATTAAAGGGCCTTGGTTCCCCGTCCTGGAAAATTAACACACCTCTTTCTTGGATTTGCATACGCATTGTCTGCAGTCCTGTCTTGGTGCTGCAAAGAAGGATACCCACCTACAACAAATTTCTTTTGTGTTAGGGAAGTGTTGTTTGTTTTCTCTTTTTGTAATCATTTACAGCCTTTGGCATTAATTATTTTCAAAACAGTGTGGTGTTTAATTATAAAAAATTTGTGGACTTGGAAAATAGGAAAAAAAATACAGAAAAAGATAAATGAAAAAAATTTAATAATTTTTGCTATTTAATCAACAACTAAAGAGAAAACGATAGGTCAAAAACAAGCCATCCTTAAGGCACCCAAAATAGGTGCTGTGAACATTTTTATGAACGTTTTTGTCACTTTATTCTATACATATGTATTTTTAACAAAACCAGGGTTTATACTATATGACACTATACTTCACGTGGATCCGGTAACATTTCTAACAGTAGCATCTGAAAATCTTCATTTCAGTTATGCAATGCATCCTGGGTCATAAACTAAACCTGCAATGAGACTATGGCCAGGTGTGCATCTGTAATAGAAATAGATCAAATATGTCATTAAGTATTCTTCTGTCACATGACTTTCAGTAGCTGTGTAATACAAAAATCCACTATATAAATGCACCTTAATTTATTTAATTTGATTTACTTAACCCAACTTCTGTGCTTGGACACTTGGTTGTTCCAGTTTTTTGATACCTTATCCTTTATTATATATAATTTTGCATATTGGGTGAGCCTCTGTTGGATTTGATCTGGTTCAAGGTCCTCTGGTTCAAGAACTCTTTTCCTAAAGTATCATATTAGGGCAGTACTGAGTCTTTGGAACGATGTGGTAGAATGAAAGGAAAATTCGTTTTGCCACTGGCAATGAGTAAACCATATATACTTTTTGTCTAAAATGGTCTAATTTTTCAGTTCAGATCTCTCTCTTCTGTTTTCAGGGGGGGGAAATGGCTTGCCTCAGTATCACCATATAGAGTCGGGCATTCAAATAAAATCTGAAATGTTTGCTTGAGCATCAGTTTTTGAAATATCCAGATGTTTGTGTTTATGTAGATTAAATATGCAAGTGATTGATGGTCATACAAATTTGGAGAGCTGGCGTCAGCCAGGCAACTGTAATGCCTAGATTTTCTTTTTCTTTCCGCTTGTAACTCAGGAGAACAAACTTCTACATCTATTGATGATGAGTTAAGAATTAAGGGAGACGTAGAGGCTAAGAGCAAAGGTTTAGACCTGCGCTGACATTGTGATGCTGCCATTACTAGCTGTGTGATTCGGATGCAGGTCCACTGAGTGTGTGTGTTTTAGTTGCCTCACTTGTAACATGGGGCTAATAACCCATGTATCATGGTGGCATTGTGTGGGTGAGTGATGTAATTATATATGACGAGGTCAACGCAGTTCAGAGCAGATAAGTGTTCTGTCAGTGTTCTGCTTTCGTCATCATCACCTGGGATGTGGGTAAGACTTGGAGGAAAGGTGGCTTTGGCACCAAAGACTCTATGTTCACAAAGCTATGGATAGACCCATCCTTCCATGCAATTCACCCAACATATGTGATGCCTTAACCATTTTAAATGAGATGGGGTATAAAGAATAATGAATGAATGAGTGAATAACTGAATGAAACGGACACCAACAGTGCATTACTGTGCTCTGGAAGGTATTTGAGGTAGAAGAACAGAGAGAGTTTTAATGGACAAGCATTGGGAAAGAACACCTCACCAGAGAGGATGCCAACAGCAAAAGGCATAGGACTAATTCTCTTTTTATTGCATACATTGAACGGAAGTTCTGTTCTGGCCAGCTACTAGTGCAGACCTTGAGGTGTTGGGAGGAAAAGATGAGTATTCTAATTTGGCTAACGTATAGGCTGGGGAGAGGACTAGGCCCAAGGTAAAGGCAGAAAATGTTATGCTTTGGGTTAGGTTGGGTTTTATTCTAGCAAGTTGAAGGAGTCACTTTTGCTAGTGGACAGTCAGCCTTTAAAGTCTGAACCAGTGCTTGCCATATGTCCTTTGTATCCCTAGTCCCACAGGGACTGGCAGTAGGTAGCAAACATTGGTCCTCATTTGTAGGAGGGTAGAGACTATCATTTTTCATTGATTGTATTGTTATTTGACTATATAAATATTGTCCATGTTTTCAATAATTCAAAATAGAAAATATCCCACAATTAATTCAATGATTCATTCATTCAACAGATGTGCTGTTTCTCAGATTTTGTGCTAGGCACTGATCCCAGAGATAATTAAGATTCGGGGCGGGGTGGGGAATTTTTTGTTTGTTTCCTTCACAGTTCTAGAAAGTGCTGGGCACCTAAGAGGCCCAAAATAATTGGTAGTTCTATATTAAAGGAACAAGTGGTTTACTGTAGAAGAGAAAATCTACCCCCAATCATATCATTATTTGCAATTTTGTGTTTCTGAAAACAATTAGATTGAGCCACTCTGTGGAATACAAGAAAGCTGCCTAATTTAGTGTCCAGACTCTCCAGTTGTAACAAAAGTCAAAGTGTGTCCCCTGTAACTCAGAAACAGACTTCATCTGTACCCTCAGCTTTGTCCGTAAGGACTATTGTTAATCCAGGAAATTGTGCTGTCTATTCCAGACACAGCACTGAGCAGAGGGAGGGAGGCTCACACCTGCGTGATGTCGAGCCTCTGACATTCCAGCTGTAGCATCTGCAAATCTTCGTTGCAGTCTAGCTAATTATGCCGTGCAACCTAAGCTATAAATTGAACCCGCAGATAAAACTACGACCAAGCGTGCGTCTGTAATGTTTATGAGCTATAAGGTCATCGCAGGAAACAGTGAGGAACATAGTTGTAATAGACTGTTGGCCTCTCAGGAAATTATTAATTAAATTTTATCTTCTCCCCGGCATGCTTCAGTGCCACCACGATGAGTCTTTAGACCTGGGGAAACTACACCTCGGTAATAACTGGCCTTATCATCAGGCTGGCAGTCATCTAATACTTTCCTTTGTCTGACACCCCTCGTGAACTGCAGTGTGGGAAGTCAAGGTTTCTGCAGATGCCAGTGGCACACCTCACTGTACATCAAGCCCAGGGTTCAGATCTCATGATACGAAATCCAAGAGTCAACAGCAAGCAAGCAGAGTAATCCATTTTCTGGAAACGAGATGTGGGCACAATCCCATTTCCAGCCCCCAGTCCCTCCATTTTCCACTCTCAAAAGACCAAAGGAAAAAGATTCAAGGGGTACTGTGTTGACCCCATCTAGATGGAGTGCTATTTTTGCGTCACTGACTTAAAGCACCGACTTGACTAGGAAAAACCAGAGCTGAAATGTCATTTCCAGCTACTTTCTTTGAGAGGTTTCCCAGATGGATTGGCTCAGCCCTCGAATCAAATCGCATTTTTGTTGTTCGTAACTGCTGGCTGTGTCGGCCAGCTGTGTTCATCCTGCCCCACACTGGATCCCCCACACATTCAGTGCCTGCTGATCAGCTGGCGGCCATCCTGAGGACCCACAGAGCAGATTGGAGTCCAGCTCTGTTTTGCCATAGATGGGTGGCCCTGCCCCACTAATGGAGATTTAAGCACCTTCATTTCAGGCAAGACAGCAGGTAGAGGCTATAAGGCACAGATGTGTTTGATTAGATTCTGAGTTTCCCAAATCATTCCTTAAACACGCCTTCTGTGACCCAGCTCTGTCTTTTGATGACTGGGCCATTTACCCCAGTGTTGTGAGTTGGAGCCCCTGATCCATCTCCTCTCTTCACAGCCCTTTTGTTATAGAAAACTCAGGATGTAGAAAGTTCTAGGAGAAGTGAAAATTCAAATGGAGAGATCCTGACTGACGGCCTGAGAGGGGTGGTGCTGTGTGCCATCAATATGACCAAGAATGAATAAGACACCATCCCCAGGAGGAAGAGAATCAAGAAGTGACAACACTGACAATAGCCATGACAATTTTTACTCAAATTGCTTCCGAGTAGGCTGCATGTTTGAGCGTGTGTGCACGTTACCCTTCCATCCTTTTTATGGCTCTCCTGACCATGTCATATTGCTGGATATTCTCACTTAAACATTCTAGTGGAGCCATTTGGGGTTAGGAGAACTTTATTTTCTATTGTATTACAATTTCATAGAGAAATCAGGTCCACTGTAGAATTTAAAAACGATTTTAAGGGGATCTGCTTTATAAAACCTGGTAAGCTCTATGGACAGTTCACACTGGAGATCTATACAGCGAGTATTTTGAGTGGGGATGTCGTCAGACCAGGATGGTACATTGTTAGCAAAATGCTGGGACCCAGGGGTTTGCCAGTGCTTGAGAAAGAACAGAAATGGCATAACCTTGGAATGTTGCTCATTGTGTTTAACTCATAGAAGCTTAGACTCTTAAAAGTGGAAGGCAATTTAGACTTTTCATCTTGTCCAACATCCTGCCATTTGTATAAATTCTTTCTAGAACCTCTCTGTTTATTAATATATTAGGTAGAACTGATGCAAGCCATTTAATCAATTATATTTTACATATTTTAGCTATATTAACTAAAAATACAGCTAAATTTCAACATATGAAGGGCACTTTTTCCTTTCTAAATTATGTGTAGAAAATTTTTGAGGGGTTTTGTATGTATAATGGCATGATGCTATTACTAATTTCAACAATGATATTTGATAAAATATGCATAATATAAAATTTACCATTTGAAGTGTACAATTCAGTGGCATTAAATACATTTACAATGTTGTGCAACTGTCACCACTATTTCCAAAATTTTTCATCACCCAAACAGAAACTCTATACCCACTAAGTAGTAATTTCTCATTTCTCCCTCCCCCAGTTCCTGGTAACTTGTAATCTACTTTCTGTCTCTATGAATTTGGCTATTCTAGATAGTTCATGAAAGTGGAATCATATAATAATTCTGCTTTTGTGTCTGACTTCATTTACTTGACATAGTGTTTTTGAGCTTCCTCCATGTTGTAGCATTTATTTTTATCATGAGACAGTGTGAGCATTTTGTCAAACGCTCTTTCGATATCAAATGAAATGGTTGTGTGTGGTTTTTCCTTCATTCTGTTGATATGGTGTAGTATACTGATTGATTTTTCAGATATTGAACCACATCGAAATCTTAGAGTGAGGTATTTGCTCTCTAAGCCAGGTAAAGCTGGGTGAATGAGGAGCCAATTTTCCCTAAAATATGTTCAGTTGCTTTGTTGCTTTGCTTTTACACACACACACATACACACGTGCATTAAAAACAAACTTAGACTGCCCGTAGGTGCAAGCAGAAAGGAAGGTTAAAAAATAATAATCATAAAAAACAGGGTGTGAACTTTGATTACTTTTGGGTTCTGTGTGTCATTTAGTATACTCAGTCTGTGTTTTTTAAGACATTTGCTAGTTAGTCTGTAATTCATGATTTGGGTGGAGGTGCTGATACAAGGGACTAGGTTTCCCCAGTCAACCACACACTCCAGTAGGAGCTGTGGAAGTGTGAGACCGTTTCCACTGCTTTCGTGCACATCCGGATCCCGTAAACCACAGCCTGAAAGAAGAGACACAAAGCCTGGCCCTGCTTTGTGCAGACCTTTTGAAAAAGAGGAAATGAGAAGTTAAAGGAGGAAAGATAGCACCTCTTCAGAATTATATCAGGCATATTAATCATGGAAGGTACAAAAGGAGTTCCTGAAACACAAATGGGGGTACACATGATGGTCATTTCCCATAATCCATTGTGTTTCCCGAGTCATTCGCCATCAGCTGGATAATACTGTCTAATCCCTTATGCTGATTTAAAATTCCATCAGAGGGAAGTAACATGCTTCTGTTCTGGAGCTTTACTGTGGTAAATGCATTACTGGATTAACTTTATCTTTACTATTCCAGGGGTCTTTTAGGGGCTCACACAATTTTAAAATAATAAAACAAAAAGTCTATTTGAAAATGTGTTTTTCACATCGGAATTTATTTGTGATGTTCAGTGAATGCTGTGTGATATCTGAAAAGCTGAAATCTTGTCCTGGACAAGCCAAAGAGCCTTAGGAGTAAAAGAACGGGACCATCAGAACCCTTAATGATCTGGGATCGGTCTAGTGTTAGACCCAAATGAGCTTTTCATCCTTAGGTTTTTGTGTGTGTTAATTTTCTGATAATGAGCAAGTTTGGTGGTTTTTAAACTTCTGCTGCCAAAGAGGCCGTTGATCAAAAGAAATCTCACTCACCAGTATGAAGAAATAAAGCAGATGAGCATGCAGGTTGAAGTGGGAGGAATGCCTCACTCTTCCCTCACAGTGGCCCTCGGGTCCAAGGCCAGGCTTCTGCAGGGCACTGTTGGGGTTTCATTATTGGAGTGCATCTCACTAAAAAAACTTGCAAATATAGACCATTAAGTTCATTATCCCTCCTATTCCCTCCATTCCTCCAGTGGTCACTGCCCTGAACAATTTGGTGGGTCTGATGATACACCATTTCTTTCTGGTTAGAAATAAATATATGTATTTAGTCATCAACGTACCAGTTTTAGGATTTCAAAATATGTAGTCCATGCATTTAAGTTTCATCAGGGTAAGGGTATTTGCCTGTGTTGCCTAGTTTACCCCCAGTATCTAGAACAGTGCCCGACATAACCATCAGTAAATGCTGAATTAGGGACTGAATTATCCTGCAACTTTGTATGCTCAGCAAGTGATCTTAGAGCTCTCGCCATGTCAATACATAGAGAATGATTTTATCCTTTTTAAGGATTGCATTGTATTTGATAGTATGTATGTTCCAGAATTTAACTTTTTTTCTATGGATGTAATTGTGGTTTTCTACTGCAATTACAGTTTTCTACTACAATAAGCAATGCTGCAATAAATGTTTATATAAGTGACTGTGTTCATGGGCCAGTGCTTCTGTAGGACAGCTTTCTTGAAGTGCAGTTTCTGGCTCTGATGGTATGCTCATTCTGACTTCACATAGATATGCTCTTGGATGGAATTTAGTGTAGGGATGTTTTTATGGGCTAGGATGTAGGGTATATCATCTATTATTCCATTGGCTGGGACTCGGTCCTAACAGCCTCTTAACTGCCAGGGAGACTGGGAACTATTGATTAGCTGCGTGCCCAAGAAAAAAGGAAAGTTTGGTGAGGTTCTGGCATGTTTGCCACAATAAAGGAAGCTGGGAAATGTTGTTTCTGCTTAATCATGTACCCAGCTAAAATTTGGTTCCTTCCCCAAAGAGAAGGTCTGATTTTGGCAGACAACTCATCTGCCACTGCTCTCTTGACCTCTGCGTATCCTCCTATATGAATCATCTCCAGGGCGATCCCCTCTATTTAAACATGAGACTTCCGCCAAATTTATATTTGACTGAATTTTAGCTAACATTTGAGTATGCTTTAGGTCCACAAGTTCCATATAATTGACCTGAAAGTGACTGACAGCACAAGATGGGTCTTTAAAAAAAAATTTGTAGCACCTGTTCATAAGGAATTTACTGTGTTTAGTGATGAGAAGCTGAGACCTTATCATCTGTCTCCAGGTTGTCAAGCCACTTATCATGGCCTTTGAAATGTCTGTACTGGTGTTGAGCGATGAGCGAGCATCAAAGAGGCCTTTTACTGCTCATTCAGTGATCGTGGCCATTGGCGCTGGCCAGGCCATGGGATTAGGCCTGCCTCTAGAATTCTGGCACTGGGAGCTTGAGGTCTGCGATATAAGGATATCTTTGAATGTCCTTCTTCCTCTTCTATCTGATGTTATCTCATCATAATCCAGCCAGAGTGAAACCTGGGTATGGTTTCTATTTATCTGTATTATCCTTTACACAACAGGAAGCCATCTGTGGCTTTTCAAAATGCTGAGCAGAGAGCCCCGTGGAGCATGGCTGGCCCATCATGCATAAGTAAACTCTGATTTTGATTAATAAAGAGAGGGCCACTGTCCATATGGGGCTTGCTTGCTTTTGAGAAGAGAAACAAACAGATTGTTCTCTGTTGGCTGAATTTGGTGGAGAGCTGTAAACGCCCCCTGCTGCTGCTTCGGCCTCTCTAAGCTGCTCCTTGTCCCCGCCACACACTCGGCCACTGTCCTGACGGCTGCTTGTGCTGACACCTCTCGCTGACAACAGCTCTGTGCCTTCTCAAGTCCCAGCTCAAATGACACCTCCAGGGCCAATACCCTCTTCCCTGCTCCCTGTACTCTAATCTGTTGCCCTTGACGTTTTTCTCTAACTATGTGTAGAAAAATTGGAACTATGGAGAAGTATAAAAGAAAAATTAAATGACCTGTTAATCACACTACCTAGTAACTTCTGTTAATATTTTGATATGTAAGTGCATTTCTGTGTTCAGTATATTAAGCATATGTAGACACATGGTACGTACACTGTATAAACTATGTGGGCTTTTTTCTCAACAGTATATTGTGAAAAATTTTATGTCATTAAGATTCTTTCCTAAATTACAATAAGTTTTTTTTAATATTCTATAGCCTGTATAGGATAAATTTTGAATTATTCTCCATATTTTAACATCTAATTTGTTTGCTAGTATAAATAATGCTGTGATAAATTTTTTTTTGATAAATCTGATATACTCTTGGTTATTTTCTTAGAATTAACAGTTAGAACTAGAATCACTAGGTCAAAGGCAAGTACATGTAGATTTCTAATGATAGGCTTTATTACACTTATCAGAATGAAATAATTGTGTGTTTACCTGTTTTTCTATGCCATTTATAAATTCTTTCAGAGCAAGGACTTGCTCATGTTTGAATTTATATTGTCTAAAACAGTGTCTGGCCTATAATAGATGTCAGTGAATACTGAGTCAATGAATGGAGGAGAAAATTGCATGTGGCTCATGACACTTGAAGTTTAATAAGCTGATATAGATCCTATTTAAAGCAGTATTTCCCAGGGTGTGTTCTCTGTCATTCATTCATTCATTCAGGAAATATTAATTAGCCTCAGCTATGGTCTTGAACTGCAAAATAACAGCTGAGAAAATGTCCTATGTTTACAATACTGATGACTCTAGTGAGGGAGTGGCACAAAACATATTAAATACACAAAAAATAATTAGTTTGTGACAGACACACAGGAAATAAATAGGATACTGTCATAGAACAGTGCAAACTTAAGCTTATATCAGAATCACCCAGGGGAGTTATTAATACAGATGGCTGGGCCCCTCCACAGGGTTTCAGCAGGTCTGGGATGGAGCCTGAGAACTTGCATTTGTAATAAGTTCCCAGGTTTTGCTGATGCTGTTGGTCTGGGGATGATACTTGCCAACCACTGTGATAGGGAGTAGCAGGTTGGGAAGGGGCGAGCGCAGCCTTAGCCTACAGGCCAGAGGCGTCCGGCTTCCCTGGGCCACTTTGGAAGAAGAAGAATTGTCTTGGGCTGAACATAAAATGCACCAACACAAACGATAGCCGACGAGCTTAAAAAACCAAAATGGTTTGTGCGTAATTTTCAGAATGTTTTAAGAAAGTTGACGAATTTGTTGGGTCTCATTCAAAGCCGTCCCGGGCCGCGGGTTGGACAGCTTGCTATAGGTCGTGGGAAAGAGTTAGGATTTCACCTTAATGCAGTGGAAAGCCAGTAAGGATAATGAGAAGAGGAGGAACGAGATGCGTTCATATTTTGAAGACATCATTCTGTCTGTTGAAAGGAGAAAGGATATAAAGTGAGCAGGACTCCACGCCAACTTCGTGGAGAGACTTGATTTGAAGGCCATGGCCATGGACTTGGGTGAGAGATGAGGTTGGCAGGCGCTGGGGAGTGACAGTGGGTGTGGAGAAGGGGAAGGGATACAGCTCTGTTTAACCCCTGTCCCCCAAAATGCTGGGAAAGCATTGGCCACCACAAATTTAGAACCAGTTCTTTTAACAGCTGGACTTTTCCGGAGTGTGTAAAATGGAAATGTTCATTGTGAATCTCTAATGAGCTCCTCTTCCCCTGAGCTCCTCAGGTAATTAATGTTGCAGTGGGATTAAGGGTTGAGGCACCCCCCATTTCATAGGTTCTGACCTTCCATTGGTCCCAGTGGCAGAGTCATCCAGGGGGAAGAGTCACTCTGTCCCACTTACGAATGAGCTGTAGAGAGGGGCAGTCATCACTTAGCTCCCATGGTCTTGGGAGCCTCGATCCAGAGCCATTTCTGACGTGTACTACTTACTAGCTCCAGGCAAAATGTGAATTAAATGAAATGAGCTTATAAACTAGATGACCAAAGAGCCTGTAAGTTCTTTGGATTCCTTCCCCCCCCCCCTCAGGTAAAACTGGGGGGAAGCATATGAGGTTCACATTTTGAGGATATGAGACACTTCCATACACTAATAGGCCTGTTCTGTAGTTGCCCCCTCAACCTAAATACGGTAGACCCTTCATTAACTGGAACTCAAAAACCAGCACTGTCAAGCACCCAGCAAAAACACTTGGTTGCTTGAGGTTTTGCTGGTTGCCTGAGAGTGCTGGGTGCTTGAGTTCTGGTTAACGGAGAGTCTGCTTACATTTATCTGGCTTCTATCAATCCCCATGGGTGCCGGTTAACTGAGGGTTTGCTGTGCTTACTGAAGTCTCAGCACATGAAAGAAGAAAATCAAGAACGCTACCTAAGGTGTTTTGTGACCAAGGTGTTTTGTGCTGTCGGTGCTTCTGCTCAGCTTTGCGTGAGGGCCCCGGGCAAAAGAGAGGTACAGAGGCTGCTACTCTGTGGGAATTGCACCAAGACCTACTCTGTGTGACTGAGGATTTCACCTCCCTGAGCTCAGTTTTGTCATTCAAACATGGAAACAATAGAACTCCCCTCAGGAGTGCTTAGGAGGATTAATGAAATCACTCAGGTAAAGAATTTGGTGCAACATTAGTGATCATCACAGTTCGCTGCTATTATTCTATCGGGAGGAATGGTGTGTCCCACCCCGAATCCGGTCAGAGATGTTTAACTTGGCTCCTCTCAGCGGTGGGGGATCCCAGACTGCTCTCCCCGCCCCTGCCTGGGATTTATACACAGTTCTTCTACTTGGGGTGAAATTTTGCAGGGAGTCATGTCTGTGGAAAATGGTTGTTCCTCTAACCACACACGTTAGGAAACTACTTCTTACATGTTTTCTCCAAGCATCTTGTTTAAACCTAAAAATACTGGCATGGTGAATCGGGTAGCTCAGCTGGTTGTGGCATCAGCCTTTTACTCTCAGGGCTTCCGGTTCGAGTCCCCAAAAATACTGGAATGAATTTGCTTTTTCGGAATGGAATTTTGATGGTTTCTTTATCAGCAAAATGCAGCGTACGTCAGAGACTGAAGGTGTGCTAGAACAACTTTCCCTGACCAGGTATGGTTAGCAGACATCCTTCTGCCTCGAAGGAAGGTACCCGTCTCGGAAAGTACAGTGAGGACCCTTCAGGAGACCCCCCCCGGCTCTTTTGTCCTTATTTCATTATTCTTGACTTAATCTGTATTTTCTTTTAAAAAAATGTTTAGGTACCACCATTTTAAATGAATGCTTTAATCACCAGATTATGACACATAGGGAGAATAAAAAGATCTGTCCAAAACTGCTGTACTCAGCAGTTCCCCAAGGTGACTTCTGGGCTTGAGAGTTAAGACATGAGAAATAGTGATCCTACTACAGCCATTTGGTGTGTCAGGGTGAATCAATTAAAGTCTTCCTGGTGGCTGTTCAGGTGAACTAATGAGCCTCTGTTATCAAGTTCATTCCCAGCCATTCCTGGGGTGCAAAAAAATGTAAATCTGATGAGGAAACCCAAGTTCTAAGGGCTGTCTGGAAAAAAATCCAGCATAAATGCCTCTGGTTTTCACCTTGCACGGCCGGGTCCTATCCAGCTGCCCTAGCACATCCAGGGCTGGATGAATCTGGGGGGAGCATGGGGGCCAGCACACTAGATGTGAAGAAGGAAGGTATGGTCCTGATGTTTTCAAGTTGGGCACAGTTGAACTTGCACTCAGAGCAGTTTGCTGTGAGACATATGCGGGCTGTCCAGAAAGCATCCAGCCTTATAACTGTTCCCTTCATAAATGGGTTTTTTCCAGACAGCCCTCGTGTATCTAGGATCAGCGAGTCCTACCTTTTTCTTCCTCATCAAGCCAGGGAAGCACTACTAACATGAACGATCGTGCAGTGAATATTCACTACACACCAGGCATTGCACTAGAGGCTTTACACGCATTTTCACATTATGGTAATGACTATTTCCCATTTTATGGATGAGAAAACTGAGGCTCAGAGAGAGACTGGCCATGGCCAAAATTTGAATCCAGACCCACAGTTACAAACTCTGTTTCCATCAATACTCATGGCAAGACTTCAACAGTAATTCTCCAGATATGTGTGTAAAGGGTGGGAGGAGTAAAGGTTAGAAATCCCCACCCCAAGGTATGTTCAGTACAGCCCCCACCCACAAAATCATAGGAAGAATATCATACAGTTTCAAGTGCAGCCCAAGTTCTGAGGTCTCTCCTGGCCCCTCCAACCCCTCGAGCTCTTCCTCCTTTAAACTCCGAGTGTGTTTAGTTTAAATGCTTCGCTGGTGTTTTATCATCTCTTACGGCCTCTCCTCTTCCACTTGGGTGTGTTGCCTGTTCTTTCTTTCTCTAGGCTGGGAGTTGCTGGCGAGTTCAGAGAGCAGCTACTTAAACCATTACGGGGCACACGGACCCGTAATAAATGCCACTGTTTGCTTAAAGAAGGGCAGGGTCACTTATTAGACTCAGTTTTCTACTTACTGGCTGTGCAGCCCAGTGAAAATACATAAATTCCATAAATTTCGTAGACTTCCTCTGCAAAATAGGTATAAAACAATATCTTGTAAGATTGTTGAGAATATTAAGAGGGTACATATAAAGCACTCAGCATAGTTCCTGGCACATAATAAGGACTCGGTAAATAGTAATTATTAATGTAATTACAGAATAGCTGAACTCATTGGGCATTTGATGTGTTACCTGCTGTGCTAAATGCTTTGTATGCAATTATCTCATTTAATTTTAAAGAGTACAGAAAAGGTTTGTCGGCTTCAAGAAAGCATACCTTTCTCCTTTAACCCAAAAGTTATTTAAGAACACTGGCTGCTCTCACTGTCTTTGGAGTCAGGTTGAAGGCCAACAGGGCACAAGCATAGTATTGTAACACACTGTGGGTAAGTCACGATAATCATTAGACATATCAAAATAATTAATTACTAACAACAGCGAAAGCACTGGAGTTGACAAATGTTTTGTTTTTTTATGCAAATTAAAGTGGATTCAAGATCACCACGATACCATTGGTCCCTCTCCATCCTGTCCCTATGCCCTCTCTCAGGTGAAGGACAAAGGAAGGTCAGGAGAAACAAGTGTGCCAATCAGAGCATCCCACGTGCACACGCCATTAATGTTTTATAAGTTGCTGCACAAAATAGGGTGAGAGCCAGTGACTAGAGCACTGTGTGTGCCGTTGAGTCTTCTAGCATTGAGCCACTTGTAAGGCAGTCAAAGCTGTTGTATGCAGCGCAAGCTGGACCAGTATGAACCATTCTTCAGTGTGCCCCTCTGGGTACCTTGCAGGGAAATGAAAGCAGGTTGGGTTATGAAGCCTTGCCCTGTCATTTTTAAAAATCAATTTGGTGCTAAATTATAAGCTAAGCGTTCTTTTGGCTATACCATAACAAGTGTGCTTTGATGCCTGACGATGGGATTCTGCTGAGCACAGGATTTTTAGGGCAATGGAACTACTCTGTGTGGTACTGTGATAGTGGATACCTGTCATTACACTTTGGTCTCGACTCACAGAATGTACAGCTTCAAGGGTGAACCCTACTATATACCATGGACGTTGGGTAGTGATGATCTGTGCATGTAGGTTGATCATTTGTGACAAACGTACCACTTGGTGGAGGGATGTTAGTAATGGGGAATAATAAAAATAACACGTGTGGGAGCAGGAAGTATACAAGAAATCTCTGCACCAAAATAATTAATTTATGCACGTCCTCTGTGGTTAAAAATGAGTGCATATCCTTAGTGAGCTGAAATCTAGCAAGAGAGATATGCAAAAATACAAACTGAACATTTTAATGAAGGGTATATGAAGAGATACACAGAGGATGCTGGGAGAAGAAAGGCAGGGCATGCACTTAATTGGACCTGGAAGGCAGTGGTAAGGGAGGCTTCCTAGAGGAGGTGATGCCAGAGCAGGGTCTTGAAGACTAAGTAGGAGTTTTCCAACCCCACAGGGGAGGTGAGGGACAGTTCTGGGATAGAATAGAATAGATGTAATTCTGTTGCTGATTAGATGACTCAAATATGTCACTAAGGTACCTTTAAACTCAGTTTTAGTTTTCTGCAGTGGATAATTCTTTTTTTTTTTTTTTTTTTTTTTTTTTTTGGAGTGTTATGAGATCGTCTTAATCAATGTTTGCATAGCTTTCAGTAATCTTCGGGTAAAAGGTGAGGAAAAAGGAGAAGTATATTACTTCCCATCGAGCTTTACCAGCCTCTAATCCCATCAGGAAAATTCCCTGAAAGGTCATTTCTAAGAAGCTGTATTAGTCTGGTGGCCCTTAAGCCTTATGTAATGTCCCAGAACAATGCAGTGGCAGGGAAATGAAGATGACATCAACATGGAGATAATAATGAATTTAAATCATAAGCCTTAGTGCCTCACTGCAGCTGCTGAGAAGAGACAAGCTGGGAGCTTCTAAACTTAACTGCGGCTGCCTGGAAGCTTCTGATGAAAAGGTTTCAAATAAAATCGATACATTTTGACAGATAAAAGAGCAGATGGCTTAAGGAAGGAGAGTGGAAGACCACATTAGGAAAGCATTGGGTTTGAATTCCATTTGGAAAACAAACAAAAAACCATGAAGGAGAAAGCGGGGTTTGGCAGTGGACAAACTTAGAAGGCTGGAGAGGCAGGGTAGGCCCTGTTCTATCCTAAGTTGTGCCGTAAAGTCCCAGTTGGTGGCACAGTGAGACCTGTCTGCTGCTCAGGAGTGGGAGTGATTGTGTCCGCTTCCACCGAGGGGTGCTCATCCATTCCCCAGGGTGGTTTTTGGTGGTTACTGTTCTTAGTCCTTTCTTTCATTCAGCATGTGTGCATTGAGTGCCTACTAGGTCCTGGTACTTTGCTGGACGCTAGTGATTCGGGGTGAGCAAAAATCAGACAAGATTGTTTTTTTTTTGGCCTTTCGTGGAGTCAACTTAGGGCCAAACTCATTAGTTAACTAGTTGGCTACTTCAATATAGTAAATGAAAATATTTAAACATTTTAAGATGTTGTGTAAACATTTGATGTGATTTGATGATAGTTCTATACTTGTGTTTTATTAATTTGATAAAATCTTTGACTAAATACATTATAGCTAATGCTCATGACAAATCTTTGAGGTAGATGCCGGTAACTTTTGACCAAGATAAAATTGAAATTCCCAAGATAAGGGTTCTTGCCCAGAGTCACCAAGTTCATAGCAGAGTCAGGACTTGAACCCAGCTCCTTCAATGCTAGTTTGCATGTTCTTTGGGGACTGTAGGTTGAACCTCTGGGGCAGTCATTTGGAATTTCAGTCTTCTGACCATTATAAAGCTGTCTCACCCAGAGCAAATGCTCGTATGAGCAATCCCAGGGAACGCTGACATCACTGACGTTAGTACTGAGAGTTAGGGGTGGCCTATGGCAGAAGCATTGCATAAACAGAACTATGATGTGGGCAAGACAAACTGAAGAACAGTGTCAGGATGCTAGCTCTTTGTTTGGACAGGTATGTTCAGCTGTCACTGGGACTTGTGTCCTTCCTTGGTCATTTTCATTTGGACATCGGTCTGCCTGTGTTTGCTCAGCTTCATTTTGTTTTCATTTACCCTGACGTCTTGTGGACAATAGAAGCTAGACTCTCTAAGTTTCCTTGGCCATCAGAAACCAAGGGGAGGTCAGGGCGAAGGGTTCCACTTGGGTGCAGATCAAGTCATGGTTATTCCAAGAACTTTCTTACAGTTTGGTTCCACGTAGTAGTCTAAGTACTGTTGTCATTGGGATACAAGAGCTACTCCAGCATTCTGTTCCCCATATCACACCTATATGCAGATTGCAGAGATCCACACATTAAATTTGGGACACTCCAGGGAGGAACAAGAGGGACTCTTGGCTACATGTACAACATCTACTGAAGCCATCTGTATTTTCCAAAAGCCATGCCCTCCTCAGGGTCACCTCAAGTAGGGCTCCTTTCCCTGGTTCTCCTCATCTCCATAAACTCCACTGGCCCTTTGTACTTCTGTGCTGCACACGTCTCTTCTGTTACTGTGTCCCTACTCTCGTCACTGCATTCCACAGTCCTCACCCCATACCACCACCAGTACTGTCTTCAAATACATGCATATGTGTGTATAATAGATATTGATATGCAATACATCTATGATAATTTAATTGGTGCTAAATGTCATAAATGTATATAATTTATAAAACCTTATTTACTACTTAGCCTCAACCCCTTCTATAGAGTCCCTTCAACAGACAGGACAAAACCATACCATGTCACTGTGGCCCACTTGCCCTGCCTGCTTCTCTCCCCACTTGTCCATTAGTCCTTGGAACCTTGGAAGAAGCTCTTTCCTCATTCAGGGCCCTCACTCACGTCTCCCCTCCACTAGGACCCTTCTTCCTCACATGTGTTGCAAGGCTGGCTTTTGTCATCCTAAAATCAAAGAGGACCCTATTCCACGGCCCCCTCACCCATCACCCTCTCTAGCTCACCTCCCTATTTTTAGCATTCTTGCCACTTGGGTAGCCTTTATGTAATTTTGTTTTGGTCTGCCGCCTCCTCCAGCATGTAAGCCTCCTGAGGAGAGAGGGACAGATGCATCTGATGCATCCTCAGTGCTTGGCACTGGGCCCCCCCAGAGATCCTACATTGAATGAATAAGTGATGGGTGCATCTTGTGATGCATCCAACCTGCAATGCAGCTCACCGCCCACAGAAACAGTTGCCCTTGTTATTATTAAGCATCGACAATGGTGCTCTACAGGCACTCTCCTAAGTGCTCTACATGGATCCCCCTCCTTACTTCTCATGAAAACCCTATAAACTCTGTACAATTACTTTCAGATGAGAAAACAGGCAAGTTAAATGATTTTAGATATTTACCAGATAAATAATGTTCTTAAGACTGTGCAACTAGGAAATGACCCAGGCACGATTCAAATGCACGCACCCGGCTCTGGCTGGAGCCCCTGCAGTCCCTCCAGTCCCTCCTAACCTTCCTGTAGCAAAAGCCACATGACACGTTTGCGTTCACAGAAAGAAAGCTGGACCACGCTGGGGTGTGGGGAAATGAACCGGTCTCACACCTGCTGCCATATCCTCTGCCCCAGCCTGGGGGGCTGAAGCAGACGTCATCATTTCTTGTGTGTCCGTATGAAAGGAGAACAGCAGTAATCTCTGCAGATGCTGGGACTGAAAGAATCATTGTCCCCCTCATCAGAAAGCGTAATTAAGAGCCTCTCTGCCCATTAAATGAGGCAATGAATGCTAACACATTTTGAGTCTAAAACCTTCTATAAATGTTAGTTATTCTTATTCCTGACTTCCTTGGGACAGCAGCTTATGTCACAGAACTGCTGGTTCAGAATTTTGCAGAAGCGCTAAATTTACTCAGTCGCCAAGGGAAGGAAATGCCTTTGGTTGATTCCCTCCCATCAGCTTGAAAACTAAGCAGAAATCCATTCTTCTCCTGTTTTCCCAAAATCCAGGGTCAAAGATATGCACGTTTAAATATGCAGGCTGCTTTTAAATGATACATGAAAGGGATTTTTGAAATGAATGTGCTGTGATTGAATTTCTGGTCGGTCACCCAGAAGGCATTTTGCACTAAGCTCTAGACCCAATTCCACTGAAAATGCATGAAGCGTCGGTGCCCGGAGCCAGGCTGGTTACAGACGGGGATCGGGGTCCTTGCCACACAACTTCCATTAAACGATGTGGACCCCTAGGCTCAAAGTTGCAAAACAAATTAGCACAAGTCCAAAAGAAATCCAATACAAAGTTCCTTTAAAAATCCCCTTTCCTGATGACAAAACCTCTTTAATTTTAAACTACTTGATAAGACCAGCATGCATTAATGTATAACTCGGCTTTTTCCGCAGAGGTACCCTTGTCACGTTCGAAAGAGCTTGACTACTCTTTGGAACTAAGAACATTGTGAAATCGGTGTTGTGCAAATAAAGGTCTCTTTGACCTGCCTTACCGATAGATAAGAAAGAAAAGTAAAAATAATCACGTATTGTATGTGCTTCTTGGTGAAGTTATTTTTAAGAATAGCTGATGGGAGTTGGCTTTCTTAAATAGGTTGGAAAGCTCCTCTAATCACCTTGTTTATTATTAAACAGGTTTGCTAAGCAACCTTCTTTCTTGAAGATGATCAAAGGTAAGCCTTAGCCTTATCTGACTCGCTGTAAAATTTCAGAGTAGTGGAATTTTAAATTATATTTCCTCCCATTTAGTTTTGTTGCTTTTTTTTTTTTTAATTATACCAATGATGTGTTTATAAAATCTGGTAGAACAAAAATAGAGACAGAGAGAAGGAGCTAATTTCACCACCATCTCCCAGTCCTGCACCTCAGAGGTAATCATTAGAGTCACTTTGGTATAGGTCCTTCCAGACCTTTCTCTACTCAGGGGTGTCCAACCTTTTGGCTTCTCTGGGCCACATTTGAATAAGAAGAGTTGTCTCGGGCCACACATAAAGTACACTAACACTAATGATAGCTGATGAGCTAAAAAAAAAGGTCCATGCATAATTTTTGGAATGTTTTAAGGTAGCTTATGAATTTGTGTGGGGTCATGTTCAAAGCCATCTCAGGCCACATGCGGCCTGCAGACCAAGGTTGGTCTACATTTGTCTCTGTTTATGTTTTAAAATTTTAAGATTTATATTTATATAAATGTATACTAGTTACCAGTTGCTGTCACAAAGCCTACTGGTTTGAAATAGCAAATCTCACTTATCTCACATGTTGCCTGGAGGTGAGGAACGTATGTTTGGCCACACTGCGGGGGGTCTGGCTTCCGGTTGCTGGTGAGCACTTGTCAGGGTGTCACCTGACTGCACTCATGTATCTGAAGGCTGGATGGTGGCTGGAGATCAGCTTCCCGGGTAACTCCCTCACCAGTAGCTGTTGGCTGGAGGACCCAGTCCCTCACTAGCTATTGGCAGGAGGCTGCCCCCTGGGCCTCTCCACAGGGCTCCTTGAGTGTTCTTACAACATGGCAGCTGGCTTCCCCTAGACTAGAGCAATGATAAGAACACGAGGGAGCAAAAGAGAGAGGTCAAGGAGGAAGCCACTATGCCACCTTAGGACCTGGTCTTGGAAGTGACACCTTGTCATTCCTGCCATATTTTGTTCACTGGAAATGAATCTCCAAGTCTGCCCCACCTTCAAACAGAGGTTAATCAAGTTCTAGCAGCTAAAGGAGGGAGTATCAGAGAATTTCTGGACCCAGGAAAACCACCACCTACGGCATAGTGACCATACGGTTCTGCAGTTTGCTTTTTTCACTTAATCTGTCTCATTATGGACAGATTTTTTATATGAAGGCTGTCCAGGGAAAAAAAATCCAGCTGTCAATGCCTCTCTTTTTCACATCAAACACCTGGATACTTTCCGGACAGCCCTTGTATGTACTGGCTCACTCTTTTCACTGCTACATACTCTTTTACTATCTACTTAATTGTCTCTTCATGATAGATACAGTTTGAGATTGAGCTCAGATTTTCACTCCTACAGCTAACAGAGCAATGGGGGAGCTTGCTTATGCCTCTTTAGCACGTGTACCAGGATTTCTCCAGTAAAAGTGCATTGAGGTGTCATTGCTGAGTTGAAGAGTCTGCTTATCAGAACAGTTTCTGTCAGATTGCCCTCCGGATTGGCTGTTCTAATTTCCAACCATTCATGTGTTGCTCTCCGGACACTGGGGGAATCTTGTGGTCGACCCTGATTAGGTAACATATCTTTGGAGGCTTGCAGATTATGTTGACCCTTTTCCAGCCTGGGTTTGTGACAGGCCCGAGTTTTATCCCTTTGGACACCCACTTGGCTCACGATTGCAGCCTCTCTCCTTCAACTCTGCTTGATTGAAGCAAAAATCCAAGAGCTCATCATCCCTCCCAAGACAAGGAGGCTTACCTGTTGTTTACAAAGGACTTGGAGGTTCTCAGGTACAGGGGAGCCCCGGAGAGCCAGGTGGATTAGCGTTCATTCAAAACCACTTCCTGTATACAGTAGCAGCTGAGAAACCCAACACGTGGATTTCAGTGCAAAGGAGAATGCCATTTTAGTAGCCACTATTCCTGGATTTTGGCTGCGCCTTCCTGCTGCACATTATTAATGCATAAAAACCACTGGTCCCTCTGGGCCCTCCCACCGTATAACTTACTCTTACTTTAAAACCAACGACCAGACTGACTTCCTTCCACTCAAGCTGCCAAGTGTCCTTGGCTGGCAGGCATCATTAACGGCTGCTACTGAGACAGCTGAACAGCACACAAAGACTTGGCCTGATTGATTTCTATTTATTTACTGTGCCCATCTCCAGTGACAATGGTTGGCCAGATCTAAAGTAGTGTGTCGTTAAGGCAGCCATTGTTCATTCATTCAACGTATGTTTATCGAGTACCTGCTAGGTGTAAACTACTGTGCTGTTTGGTATGTGTGTTGGGGGGAAGCATGTTAACATGATGAATACCCTCATGAATTTGAAATTTAGTAACAATTATTATCAAATATTTAGCACTTCTTGCATACCAGGCACTGTGGTAGGTTGTTTATCGACACTCACACCTTTAATTCTCTCAGCAGCCCTGTTAAATAGGTCGCACTGCCATTGTACAGACAGGCCATTGTAAATTCTCTCATACCCCAGCTGCTCATCCCTGTCCGAGTTCTTAACCCAGCTGAGCCCTGGTGCCTGAGAAGGCCAGCCTGCCCAGCTTTTGCCAAAACAGTGCCATGAAAATCGAGACCTGTAGTCACAGCATATACCCTGCTCGAGATCCCTGAAATCACAGTGGTGACTCCCATGGACCCAGCTCAGAGACTTTCCCTGTGCTCCCCAATAGGAGGGGCCCCAGACCCCACACACTCAGTGCTCTCTGTGCTTCCCCTTCCAAATTGTTGTCATAGTGGAGGTCTGTCTGTGAGGCTGTTTACGGGACCTCCATGAGTGGGTGGATTGTGCCTTTTCTGCTCACATCTGTTTCCCCAGAGCCTAGCACAGAGCTCGGACTAGGTAATCAATATGATTTAGTCCACTAATTGCTTTATTAAAGGCTCTGGAAAGACCCACCGTAAAGAAATCTGGAGACTTGTTTGACTTATCCCACACTTTCCAAGCCTCATTCAACACATATTTATTGACTGTATGTTATGGTTCAGGCACTAGATTAGGTACTGAGGAGATAGCAATAAACTAATAGATGCGGTCTTATTCTCTTGGGTCTTACATTCCTCTGAGGGATCCAGATGATAAATTAGTCAAGTAAACTGAATAATTTCAGGTGTTTGTAAGTCTTGAGAAATATAATTAAACCAAGAGCTGCTAACAGGCTGAGGGGTGGTCAGGAAAGCCCTCTCGAAAGAGGGGACATTGGGCTGAGACCAAAGTCATGACAAGGAGTCAGCCTTGCCAAGTAGTAGGCACAGAATTTTCTCTTAGTAAATGCTTTCTTTGCTTAGAGTAAAACCCTGGCTGTCATCCTTGACTCATTTTTCTTGCTCCCCTGTTGCCTCTATCTTCAGAGTGTTTCAGATTGGCCTCCTCCCCCTCACAGCTACTACGCTAGTCCAAGCCACCGCCATCTCTCACCCAGACTGAGTGATAACCTCCTAACCGGTTTCTCTGCTTCCCCATCTCCACTCACCGTGTGTTCTCCGTCAGTCAGCATGTCACAGCCTTGCTCACATCCTTCAAGGGCTTCTCCTCACACGGAGCAGGGTAAAATCCCAATGAGAACCAGGCTGACTTATCCTCCCATGACCTGGCCTCCTCTCCAGCCCTGTTCGCTACCACACCTGCTCTAGACACACCGCCCTTTTGCTTCTCCACACACAGGCCAAACGTGTTTCCATTTCAGGTGCTTTGCACGTGTGGGTCCCACTTGCTGGAAATTTCTTCCCCCTATGCTTTTGTGGTTTGCTCCATCACTTCATTCAAGTTCTGTTCAGATATGATATTAACCGGGAAGCCTTCCCCAGACCCCAATCCAAAATGGCAGTCACCACTCTTCCCCATGCCTTAATTAACCCTGTCTGACTTTCCTTCACAGAACGCCTCATAGCAGCATGGTACATGTGTCTGTCTGCTCTGCTACTAGAGTATAAGCTCCATGAGGGTGAGAACTGGGTCAGCTTTGTTCACTGTTGTAATCCCAATACCTGGAATATGTGGTCCTTAGCCAGTACTGCTTGGATGGATGGATGAATGGGTGGGTGGGTAGATGAATAGATAAATGGATGGATGGGTGGACGGAAGGATGGAAGGAAGGAAGGTAAAATGCAAAGAACTTGAGTCTTAATGTGTTGGAAAAACAGAAAGGGACAGAGAGGAGGAGGCCAAAAAGGCAGGCTGGGGTCAGACCACATAGGACCTTGTAAATTTAAGAACCTCAGACTTATCGTAAGAGGATCAAGAAGCTCTTTACCTCTAGAACGCTTTGGCTTTGTAATTCCTCCTAACAAGTGACATGACATCTGGGGAAACATTGAACTCTGTGACCTCTTCTATATTACTTTCTCTGGTGCCCAGAAAGAAAGCTTTGCAGTGCTCTTTGAACCTTTCAGTGTTTGCTTGAGATGCTGTGGATGAAACAGCACACATCAAATCAGCTACTTGGAGTTGCTGTGTAAATTCAGTTCCCTGGGGAGCCATCTCTGACCTCCCAAAGCAGAGTTCAAGGTCCTTCCACGGGCCCCTGCAGCTCCTACTGATACCAGAGCATGCAGTGCTGCTTCCGAGTGTCTCTGTTTGTCTTTTGCTCCTTCTAGAATGTCAGCTCCCTGAGGCTGGAGACCTTCTCTTGGTAAGCTGCCTCTAACTCAGAAACCACAGAGAGCTTGCTGGTCATCTAGATCCAGCTTACCAAGGTTTATGTTTTATGTTCGTTCATAGTAGCTCCCAACATTACAGATTTTTTTAAAAAAATGGGTTCCTGGCTCCTGTGGCAAATTTGTAAGACATAGTAATGCTGTACCCATCATCTCATCAACGAGAGGAATTGAGAAGCAGCTAGCCTTTTCATAGGGGCATGCTTTCTCCAGCAAGCCCCAGTGCCTACTGTCCCCTATTAATTTCTAATGCTGAGGTTGAGAGTTTCCTGTCATTTCTTAAAACTGCATGTGAATCTATAGTTACCTCCAAATTAAAAGTTTAATTAAAACACACACACACACACACACACACACACACACACAGGCCCTGGACATCAGACAGCCTCAGATATAAATCCCTGTTCTGCCACTTACTAGCTCATGACCCTGCACAGCTTGGTAGCCTCCCCGGGCCTCGATTTCCTCCTCTGAAAAATGGAGATCACGTTGTTTTGGAGATTAAATGAGGTCA
Organism: Lyroderma lyra; assembly: GCA_004026885.1. Lineage (NCBI taxonomy): Eukaryota > Metazoa > Chordata > Mammalia > Chiroptera > Megadermatidae > Lyroderma > Lyroderma lyra. Next base: position 146,884 of record PVJL010000117.1, on the reverse strand, counting down.
GGCAGTGACAGAGCTGAAGAGCTAGCCTGTGGCTTCGGTGAAGAGCCCAGGAAGTGGCAGCTGCCTCTGTTGCTATCATTGTAGTAATTGGGGATCCACAGTCAGGGTCAGCCCAGGGACATCTCAAGGGAAACCAGGACTGATCTGGAGCAGAGATGCCCAAACTTCCCTAGTTGGCACCATCCTTGGGGTTGCAGACATTTTCTTCACAGTGTGCCCGGGCCACGAGACATGCATAACACTTCTGTTTACTAAGTAGTTAAGTCCACACCATTTAATAAGTATGTACACCCTAACAATTCAGAAACTGCTTGGAAAAAAAAAAAGAATCCACGTACATGGAAAGAGATCATATTTTATTTCATTCTTAACTGCAGTTACTTACAGTGAAACATGTGGGACTCTGCCCAGCTTCTCAGACCTCGGACTCGGGTTGGACACCGCCACCCTCATTTTCTGTTCCACCTCAGTTTGCTGCAGCGCTTGTTTTGAATCACATTACATGCCAAACACCCGGCTTTCCAAAGGTGCAGTGTTACTATGGAGCATGAACCACACACTGATGTTGAAACGGCGAGTTCCTTGGCACTGGAGCTCACAGTAGCTGACAGATGTGGAATATTGCTGTTTTTCCTTCCAAACTGAAAGCATCCTGCAGCACCCCTCTGAGTTTGCTGAGATGCTGTGGGGTGCTTTGGTACATAGATTGGGAATTCCAGGTGTAAGGGTCCACTTGGGCCTCTTCCAAAGCAGAACAGAATAGAACCAGACCAGAAGCTATCCCACTGAGGCCTTCGACCTTGGCATGAGCCACCTGCTGCTGGACATACTCGTGTCCCCAGACGCCCTACCTGTAGTGAGCAAGAGTCATTTCCTCTGATTCAGCCAAGACAGAGGAGATGATTAGGAATGGATGCTGGACCATTTCATTTGCTCTCTCTGTTGGATGCATTCTCTTTTGTAAAAGCCTTGTTCCAGAGATAATAAGCAACTGGGGATGCTCCTCTTCTCTCAAAATAAAATTTCACAATTAGTGCCTCGCAGGTGATGAGCACAGTCTTAACTACTGTGGTCACAAAAGTAAGTCAGGCCTGGTCCCCAGCCCTTGACTCACGTTCCTTCCGCAGTTGACAGGCAGCATTTATGGAAAAGCAAGCATGATTGAAGTCAAAGACCTGAATTTGAGTCCAGACTCTGCCAGGCGAGCTAGTTAGTCAGCCTTCCTGAGCCTCAGTTTCCATATCTGCAAAAACGGGAGTTAAAATACCTGCATGGCACCTTTATCTCAACAGGATCTAATGAGATAAAGGTGTGCAACACGAGGTAGTGGGCATTTATAGTTGCTGCCTTTTTACTCACTGAATATCAACCCAGGTGGCTTTGCCCACAGGTGAAGAGAAATCTGAATAGTGGGATGTATTTCTCATGCTTCTCAGATCAGCACCACAGGAGGAGGGGGAAGGAAGAAGACTCTAAAAGATTCTGTAATGCCATTGAGAGTCTCAGGAGCTGGGTGTGCCGTCCCAGCAGCCCTATTCTCCCTTTCGTTTTGCAGACTAGAGAATAAATGCTCCCAGCGCTAAATTGGTCCACTCATTCCCCGGTTCCTTTTTTTCTCCCTCCCTCTCTCTCTCAAGTACATCACTTAAAAGAGATGGACTTTCTTCCCCCTGGTTCTGGCTGCCACCGGGGGCTGTTTGATCCAGCAAGGGCTACATGTGCCATTTAACTTTTTTCCTCCCAACCCAAAAGCCATTTCAAAGTCACATTTAATATTTGTTCACCGATGGGCTTCATTCCAGGCACCCGTGATAGATGTCACTCAGTTGAGGGGGATGTGATTGGAATCTCTCTCCTAGAATGGAAGATAATATGAGAGACCATAAAGTAGCTGTTCATTTCCCTCTCGAAGTCAGGAGCATTGCACACTGTGGTGGAAAGCCATTCTCTGTGTCCCCAGCCTAATTGTCTTGATTAACACGCTGCACCGCCATCACAGGTGTAGCCCATAACAGCTCTATAAGGTTCTCATAGCCAGCCCAATTAAAATCTGTCATTGAGCCAAGAACTAACAGTGTGCACTTCACAATGCCAAAAGTCAAAACGAGTTCTCTAAGCAATAAAGGCTTGCATTTCTGGGACATTTATGATTTTAAAGCACGTCTGCACTTTGTCCTCATGTGGAAGGCAAGTAATTTAGGTGGGAGAGATTCAGTGACTTACCAAATTATCGGACCCTGATAATTGTGCCAAACTGCTCCTGATAAAGATGAGGCCATCAAGAAATTCCTACTGTCTATATAGCATTAACCAACCTTTATAAATCACTGAGCTTACAGAACGCTATTCTATTCATTTCCTCATTCCATCTTCCACAATAGCTCTGTGAATCAGGTTTTTAATCTCCCATTTTTATGTACACACGCACAACAAGAACTAAAAACCTTTGCACATTTGTTGAAATCCTGCATCTCATTTTAGAGTTGGGAGAGCTGTGATTTTTTGGTGGTGATGTCACTTGTACAAGGACATACAGTTACCAAGTGGTAGAACTAGAATAAGAACCTGGGCCTGCTGACTCTGATCCAGCATTCTTGGCCCGTCATTCTATGCTCTGTCGTATCTCTTCTGCAAGGTGCATTTGAGAGATGTGGGGAAATAAAGTATTGCAACTCACACTGCTGCACAGATACAGATGTCGCCTACCCACACAGTGGCCGGCTTTGACCTACGGAAGGGTTTTGGCCCATGATTTATTTTCCTACTGAAATGGGAAGATGGACAGTTGATATTCTAAACCGGATATAAACTTGACCTCTGGTCTCTTCACAGCCCAATCTCCATTGTGTTTGACCGCGTTTGATGAAGGTACTTTGGTTGGTGTACAGGCCACCCACCAGAGGCCCAGCGCTGCATTTAAAGGGCCTGCGTGACCGTGGATGGCCACGAAGGCAGAGGACAAATGTCCTAGCAGGCAGGGCAGGCTTGGAAGTTAATAGACAGTCGGCCTGAAGGAAACACGAGCTCTTGGCTCTTCTCAGTCAGAGCCACAACTATTTCTTGCTGCAGAATGTGTTCTTCTTTGTGTCTTGGAGATGAGGAATGAGGAGGCGCCCTCTTTGGCTGTGTTGATGATTTTTTTTCTTTTTAGGTTAAGGCTGAGTCCCTGAGTACAAATGATTGCCTGGCACATGTCCCGGGACCGATGGCGCACACGGGCTGGTTCCCTGGTGACACACGTGAGGGTAGGAGTGGAATTTCACATTTCTCTCTGTTGGAAGGGCAGGGCCTTCCACCCATTGTTCATGCTGAAAGCCCCCTTCAGTCCCAGCCCAGGTGTCCTCGCTGGAGGAGGGAAGAAAATGAGTTCTGTATTCCCTACGGTGCGTTGGGGCCCGAGGGCCAGGTTCCTTTCATCTTCCGAGCCAGAAAGGATGATTTCCTCAGAGCACATGGCTCCCGCGGCCTCTGGCTGCAGCGTGCCTGTGTCTGCTCCGCCGTTGCAGCCGGAAATCTGGGGTACTGCTTACGTTGCCAAGTGAATGACAGCGCAACACGAACGACTTCTTTTTTTAAAAAAGAATCAAAGTTGGAGGTGGGAGGGAATGTCAGAACAGCTTTATGTTCTGCACTATTTCGTTTCATATTTTTAAATATTATAAGAAGAAAGACAGAGCAGGTATCCGTCTCAGTAGGTACTTATGAATGAGTATGTATGTCTGTATATAGATTTTTTTTTTTGCTATTTTTATAAAGACGTTTCCAAGCTTGGCATGCATAAATCTACACTTGGCTTAGCTTAATGCGGTGGAATTGATTTCTGCTGGCTGACCCGTGATTCCCTCAGTGGGGAAGGATCGATAAGATCCATTGGGCCCACTTTGGCATGTCATCGGTCCCGGTTTTAATCTTGGTAATCCTGACTACCGACCACTCAGCAGGGAGGCAGAGCGATGGGCTGCGATACTTGCCCGATGGTTTGTGCTGTATTCGGGGTGCGTTTCAGCTTGTGACTTGGGGTTCAGCTCCTCCTTTGGGCTCAGTCGTTCGGCGCCTGTGTTCTTCCTTGTACTGCGGAGGGCCTGTTGGGAGGAAGCTTGGGGAGAATGAACCTCACAGGGAGGAGAATTGAACCAAGTTTTAAACAGAATCAGAGAAAGTAAAAAAACAAAAAACAAAACAAAAATAACGAAAGCCCTGCAGAGACTGGAATCGGATTAGACTTAGGGACGGAGGCACTTAGTCTGGACATAAAAATGCCATCAGAGTCACTGGGCTAAAATGAACACCCGTTCGCGCTCGTGCGCACACAGGAGCTGCTTCACCTCTCCTTGCCCTTGCAAAGGCCCTCTCACACGCATCACACCTGAGGAGTCCCGCACACGACGCCTTTGGGTAGCCACAGAGGACAGCTGGATGGACTTCCGGCAGCCACCGGTGTAGGGACTGCGTGAGCCCTGCGTCATTTCCCATCCTCTCAGGCCAGAGTGGCCTTGTGGTGCAAAGGGGGGAAAGCCCTTCTTCCCCCACCGCCCCAGCCATTCCCTTACTACCAGCTGGTAGCCCACGCGACCTTCCGCTCCTGACACTGCTAGGACAGGGGTGTCACGCGTGAACAAGACGCGTTAGCTTGGACCCGGCTCCTGTGTTACTGTCAGTTTCCTGGGGCTACTGGGACGAAGCCCCACGAACCCGGTGGCTGAAACGACGGAGAGTTACGGTCTCCCCCTGGTGGGGGTGAGAAGGCTGCGATCAGGGGGTCCCAGGGCTGTGACAGCGAAACCGCTCCTGCCCCTTTCCTGGCGTCTGGTGCTTTGCAGGCCACCCCACCCTTCCCTGACGTGTCGTCCCTCGTGTTCGCGTGGCGTTCGCACTGCGTGCGTGTCTGTGACTCAACCTCTCCTTTTGATGAGGACATCAGTGAAACTGGGTCAGGACACACGCTAATGACCTCATCTTCACTAATTATGTCTGCAGTGCCTCTGTTTCCAAATAAAGTCACATTCTGAGATAGGGGGAGTCAAGCCTAGGAATTTTGAAGGGACACACTTCAACCCATAACAGTTACTTATTATTACGTTTTGATCATTATTTATTTCTTAGCTCTTCATGACTACCCCTTCACTGAGGCGCTCCCCTCTCTATGGTGCACATTAAAATTTGCAAAGAAAGGGAATGAAGAAATTGGAATGTCATTGCTGAGTGAAAATATCTTCAAGTGGCTCCGGCTGGAAAGTTGCTGTACCTGTCCGATGTCAGGACATTCGTGGTCCTGGTCAAGGGAACAGCCAGGACAGTTGGCCAGCCCCGTCCGGCAAGGCAGCCGAGCTAGTCGTCAGTGCCACCCAGAGCCCAGGGTTTTGGCAGTCCCTCCCACCTTAAGACGCTGCTATCCTCCCACAGTGAGCAGGCAAGGCAGCAGCCTGCCCAGCCCCACCAGATGGTGTGGGTCCCCTGTGCCACTGGCGTCATGCACATTTTAGATTTATTAAAATGTCCAGGAAAAAAAGAAACACCCTTTGGAGCAATCAAATCCTCATTCCAGCAACTTTCTGCAGTATCGCAGCACAGTGCCCCCCCAGAGCCCCCCACCAGGCCGCTGTTGAGATGGTTACCCACTATTTCTTAGAGATGATTCTCTTCTGACACGTACACAACATTTTCCTGTGTAAGAACGTGAAGGCTTGATTCCTCCAGAGCCCATTACGTAGATAGACGGGCCCCTGAGATAATTACAAGAAGACAGTCTGATGGGCTTGATTAAGGAGATCCCGTCGTGTCCATGAGGAAGCACCGCGAGGGGCCAACGCAGACGCATCTCCCCCCACCAAGCATGCAATTTCTTACCTGGAAGCCTAGAAACAACTTTCGGTCCACCTGTGTATATTGGGGAAGTAGGCTGCTATTGATCCGTCCAAACAGGATCCTGGAATTAGAATATTTTCATTCCACTCGGTTTCAAAATAATTTAGGAGGACGTACCTACAAGGGTGACTATCAAATGTGACGTGATAGAGTAAGTTAAAAATTAGGTGACCTCAAATTGTACTCTGTCAGTATGGGAAGCCGACTTTCCAGCCCTGGCAGGACTGGGAGCCCCGGAAAACCTGGTGGAGGGCTGCCGCCCCCTGCCTGGTCTGACCCGATCCTCAGGACCCTGGGGCCTTCTCACCCGCTCCCGAGAGAGGCAGCCCCTTGCACTGTGCCATTTCCCCTGGCTACTGATTTCAACCTGCCCTCCAGCTGGGTAAGAGAGTGCAAAACACTCAGGTGCCCAAAAGGTGAGATGCCGTCTGCAGGGACACCATCAGGGCTCTCGCCTTCTGCTCCCAGGAGGAAGGGATTTACACGGCTGTACGAACGACACTGTCAGCTCACGAGTGACACCGGCTCCCTTGCCCCTGCCACCACCACCTCCAACTTCAGGCTACAAAAGTACGCTTTGAAAAACATATCTGAAATGGTTTAGAAGGTGGAAAAAATTAGCTTCACTACATGAAAGCTAAGAGGGTGTCTTAAGCTCATCCGTGCCCTCTTCCTGGCTATAGCACGCTCGTAGATGAAGCAGGAACCTTGCTAGTTTTGAACCAACCTTCCCGAGTGTGCCTCATCCTCATTGACCAGGTGTTTTCAAAACCCCTGTGGTGAGCATCAGAGTTACCTGAGGAGTTTTCAGTAATTCAGATTCCCAGGTTTCATTACTAAAGAATCTGATTTGGTACAACGGGGGTTGGGCCCAGGAATCTGCATTTGCGATGTGTCCTCTGGTGATTGAGCCTTGTGACCTAGGAAGCGCAATTTGAGAAGTACCGTGCTCATCTACGATCTTCTTTGTTTTAGAATATTAATTTTTGCCCTAGAAAATGGAATTTTTTTCCCATGCGTGGTGCCGGTGCAAGCAACACATGCTCATGACTTTTTTTTAATTAAGAAAATGTAAGTAAAAATCATCCATTTTCTACTATTGAGACAGAATTATCATAAATACTTCACTGGCTGTCCATCAAGAACTTCTCTCGGCGTGTGTGTGTGTGTGTGTGTGTGTGTGTGCGCGCGCGCGTGTGTGTAATCTTTGTCATTTTAATTAAGTTGGCAGACCCAAATTCATGGAAGAGAAGGGGAGGGAGGGGCTTTCCCCCAGATCTTTTGTTTGTAGTGATAATGACTGATAACCTCACCTGCCTTGGGTTCTGTGACTCTAAATTCGCTTCACTTACAAAGGCTTCTGCCAGGGGCGATGTCCAAGCTCCTTGGAGCTCTCCGTAGGACACTTTTCTTTAAGGACTAGGTAGCTAGTAGTTGCCAACCCAGGACCCGTGAGAGAAGTTGCTGCACCGTCTCCCTGGTTCTTTCCCTTTTTCTGCCAACAGTGTCCTTCCACCGCAGGGCTCTTCTCTTTCACCACCTCTCCTTCTCCTTCACTTGGAAACATTGAGGTCACATCCACATCTGACAATTCATTTTTCTATGTTTGGTGTGAACTGTCCTTCTGTGTTTCATCTCTGAGAGCTAGAGAGGGCTCCAAAACTACATGTCCCAAGGATCACCATTTATTCAGTAATCACTGTGATGTCTTAACTTAGATAGAGCCCTTTGAGAAGCTGATGAGAGGGATGATCCCTTACTTTTCAAAAAGTGCACATATTTACACCCAATTTTGGCTTGTAATGTCAGGAGGTCCAAGGAATCTAAGTTAGGGACCTCAGCAGACTCTAAGTCCCCTCAAATCTACCATGGGTTCCCAGAGACATCACTCATGACAATAAGTATGGAGCAGCAGTTACCCAGCAGATGCTGCACTGGGGCACTGGTGATACAAAGGGAAGTGAGACAAGGAGCCCTGTTTTGAGGACCTGAGTAGAGTGGTAGAGGTAGGAGGAAAACCAGTGACCACCGAACACGAGGAGCACCATGATGAAACACAGCCAGGGCTACTGTAAAGTGTTCTTAAAGCATAATTCTCACCTATCTCCTTAAAGCCCTTGATGTCTCCTCTTGCTGTCAACTATGAAGACCTTCCTCCTGAACGTCAACCTTCCTTCTCCAGTATCACCTGGATGCACCTCTTTCTTTTGCTCAGCTCTGGCACTTCATGCTCCCAACATATTCAAGTCCCTTTTGTGCCATGCTCTGTGGGTCATCTTATAGCTATGCCCTCTGCCTGGTACATTCCTCCCTTCCCCTATTCTTTGTCCTTTGGTCAGGCTGACATTCATTTGTCCTTTAACACTAGACTTACGATGCTTTCTTCAGCAAGCTTCCCTTGATTTGTCCAAGTTCAAGTTAGATGCTCCTCCTAAAAGTTACCATAGCATACGGTCCTTATCCTTGTCTTAGTTCCCACCACACTGTATCACAATCACTTCATATGTCTGTGTCCCACATCAGACACTGAAATCCTAAAGGACAGGGCTCTCATGGTCACTGTTCTAGTCACACTAGCTAAGGCATAATAGTTAATAAATGTTTGAATTAATTTACTAATTGATTTAATTTTAAAAACCCTCAACAGAATTAATTTTATACTTTCTAGTGTAAGTCGGGGGAGGGGAGGGGGGTTGCTTCCTACCTCTACGTTCTACGAGAAGCGCCCTCTAATTAGAGCTTTAAGAGCACTCCTGGCCCATCATGGGTCTCGGTTACTTGGCACACACAGAAGCAGGAACAGAGCCGAGGCCAGTTAATTAAGAGGTGTTCACCTGTCATTTGCTTAGCACTCTGCAAAATACTTTGAGGAGCCAAGATACGTGATTTTCCTCCTTCAAGAACTTCTGAACATGAGTTTCCCATGTAGAATCTGGATGGTATGCAATCTATTGCCAGATTGAGTAGTAGCGACTGGAAGATGACATTTAAAGTCACCAGATTACAGCAGAGCCAGGACATGCTAATTGGCTTTAGCTCATAGACCACTAGTGAAAGGTACATACTTGCATACTTAGCAAAGGGGCTGGTGCCGGGGCCAAGCTACAGAGATGTCCGCACTTCTCACCATGGCTGCCAGGATCTGCTTCCTCATTTAGAACCATGTAAAATAATCTGGGCTTTAGAAATACGGGGTTGGGATATCAGCATCATTTCTTCCTGCATGGTCATGGCCAAGTTACTTAATCTCTCTGAGCCTCAGTTTACTCATTTATAAAATGATGATGATAACTGTTTTAGTCTGTTCTGGGTACCATAACAAAATACCACAGACTGAGTGGCTTAAACAACAGGAATTCCTTTCTCAACAGTTCTGGAGGCCTGAAGTCCAAGATCAAGGTTCTGGCTGATTTAATTCCCCAGTGAAGGCTCTCTTGCTGGCTTGCAGATGGTCAGTTTCTCACTGTAGCCTCATGTGGCAGAGAGAAAGCAAGCACTCTGGTGTCTCTGCTTAAGACGAGCACTAACCCCGACATGAGGGCCCCACCCTCATGACCTCATCTAAACCTCACTACCTCCCAAAGGCCCCATCTCCAGACCTCACACCTCGGGTTAGGGCTTCAACATAGGAACTGGGGTGGGGGGGCCTAAGCATTTGGTCCATAATGGTCACTAGTCATTAGCTTGTTGTCAGGATTGGGGGGGGGTGGGGGCTGAAGCACGCAAAGAATACGGCATGGCGTGAATGCTCAGTTGTTAGTACTGTCAGCATTTCCTCTGCTTTGTGTAATTGTGTCCCCTCCGCTCTGTCTAGAGCAGTATTTGGTGGTTTTGTTGAATAAGTGAAATGACTCATCATCACCAAACCAGGCGGTGACTGATGGTTCCTGAAATTCCAGTGTTAGCAGGCAGCACCCTGCTCCTGTGCCCCCCGAGGCCACGTCTCCGAGTGTGGGGGCGTCCCGTACGGATGGCCGCAGCCACTGAGAATGGGCCGTCCTGACGACTCAACGATCTCTTGCTCTGCCATTACCGTCAGCCCTCAGGGTGGACTCCATCCTCGGGCCACTCCATCACCACCCGGCAATGCCCATGGTAGTGTGTTTCCCCAGTTCGTTCCATTTTCCCATCATACCCAACTGTGAGACTGTTGTCCCCATCCGATTTAACAGTACAGAGCAGCCAATCGGACCTCGCAGCCTTCTGTTAGCTCCCCGTATTTGCTCTAAGCCCACCCCGAGGCGCCTGGGATTATTATGTAATAACTCGGGCCCATTCCTGGTCAGTATATCCGATCCCTTTCATTCTGCAAATCCTCTTGGGGTTCCCTTTCCATCTTCAGGGGATGAGCGAAGGGGTTAGAAGGGCTGTGGTTGCGCTTTGGGGAGGGTGGAGGAGTGTTTGCTATGAGTTATTGTCCCCCACTTATCAGTCTTAAACTGGATTTGACAACGCGTAGCCTAGAATTTAAATGATCTGAATCCTTCTTCATTCGGCAGCCCGGCTTCCCCCATTATTTATTGTGCTGCCCAATTTACTGCCGTCGGCCCATTCGGAGGCTGGGCCCGGGGTGCCTGCACACTCAAGTGATTTATACGAGTAATAAAGGAGATGGGGGTCCCGGCAGGGAGGTCCGAAGCCGCTCGCCCCTCCCTGGCCTCTCACCGGGCTCAGTTCATCTGCTGCGCGTTAGCCCTTGGCCCCCTGACGTCTTCTCCCAGGAAATCAGCTGCAGCTTCTTTCCGGAAGGAAACGCCATCGGCAGGGAGTGGGGAGGATGAGGAGACGTGATGGGCATCAGGTCTCTACACGCGGGAGGCACCCCGTCACCCCCTTCCCCACACGATGACGTTTCGGTCATGACGCCAGCCCTCTGAGGTCGGCACTGAGGTTACCCCGTTTGGCAGCTGCGGAAACGGAAGTGGCGGCTCCGTGTCACTCGGACAGGCACAATGGAGAAGGAGGCGTGGGGACTTGGGGAGGGGGCGGGCTGTGGACACGCTGTTGCCAGGGCGACTACTGGTGTCAGAAGTGTAAGAGAGCAGACAGGAAGTGAACTCGGAAAGCAAACTGGCCTGGAGGTGAATGCCAGCACGTCACCTGTTAGCTGCGGGACTGTGAGCACGTCACCATTCCGTGCCTCAGTTTCCTCATCTGTAAAGTGAGAATAATAACCTACGTAGGTAGTTGTGCGGATGGATGAGAGCGCACATAGGGCACTTCATATGTTAAAAGGGGGTAATTAGTAATAGTACCTAACTCATTTTACCTCCACAACAACCCTGTGAGGTGACAACGTATAAAGCACTTCAAATCCTGTCTGGAAATGCTCGTGTTAGCTGTTGTTATATTACTGTCACTGTCACCACCATTACTACCGTCATTGTTGGCCTTCCTTCAAACACATTCAGTACAGAAGATCAGTACTTTCCAACCAGGACGTGACACAGACCTAAGGTGGGGCCCTGGAAAGCAGATGCACCCATGACCGTGATGGTGGCTTCTACTGCCATGACAATGTTTCACTTTCCCCACCGCAAATCTATGCACACCCTTCTTCAACTGGGTGCCACCTCGAAGCCTCCCTGAGAGAGGTTCAGTCTAAAGCTCCAGCCCAAGCTTAGAAAGAACAGCCCTCACCTGGGGACTCGGCATCCTGTTGTCTTCTCCGGTCTCAACCTTAGTGACATCCTTGCATGAGGCTGTATGTTTCTTGCTGAAAACCCAGTGTTGAAGCGGGGGCTCTGGAGGACCCATCCATTGTTAAAATAGGGAGCCATGGAAGCTTGCTCGGGATCACCTGCTGCATTAAAACTACACAGAAGTCTCTCCTTACACCATTTTATGTTTTGCAAAAGTATTTCTGTTGACATTGACCTCCAGTAATCTTTACCAATCCCATAAATGCCTTTTCCTTTTCCTTTTTACCACCCAGCCCTGTGCTTTGGAAATAAAATAAATTTTACCCGTATGTCCCCATAGCACTTGCACTGAATGTTTATAGTGGATCGTGAGTCTCTGTAAACCACCCCCGCTGATTTCCCTCATAAAGGACGTGACGCCAAGAGTTCACAGTGGCCTGGAAGTGCAAATTTGGCACAGATTTTCTCCCATATTCTTTACTTAGAGCCAAGAGGAATGTTGACTACTTCAAAATGGTTTTTTGCAGTGTGTGTGTATGTCAATAATTTATAGGCAATAATGGATGGCATTGTTCTCAACACAGCTCTACCCGCTGAAGCAGCAATAACAGAAAATGAGGATTAGAATCCGTCTTCTTAGCTAGCTGTGTGGTCTTGAGGGGTGTTGACTTCCCTCAGCCTTAGTTCCCAGCTGTAAATGTGTGCAGAAGTAGAACCAATCTTACAGTTTCTTTGTTGGAAGATTAAATGAAACAACACATTTAGACTCTGCAGGCCTGCCTGTGACTCAGTTACTCTAATAAAGCATCAGCTATTACTATTTCCTCTTGTTGGTTTGCATATACCTATACTTGTTACATTTAGTCAATGTTACTGATGTTGTCTTTGTTGGTGACTGTAATGTGACAGTGATGGTCTTAATGCTGTTATTCGTGATGATAATCACAAATTCAGCCTTGATTGCATTACAAAACCTTCCTATTTCCCCTTACACGTCTGTGAGGTCTCCCTTTCCTCCTCATTTCAAGGCCATAGTCACTTTGCAAATTCCAGATCACGCCTCCCTTCTATTTCTGTGTGCCCTCCCTTGCCATCCCCTGGCACTCGGCTTTCACTTGCTCTGCGGAGGAGCTGGAGTTGCTGGGAGTTGGGAGCGGAAAGCCTGAGGCATCAGGCAGAGTATTATTTCAGGACTTTGCAGACATTTTGAGGAGTGTGTGTTTGTTAGAAATCTCTTGTGGTCAAGAAGACATGGTTGAAGTTCTGATTCTGCCATTCAGCCCTGTGCTGATGAGCACCTCACTTCTGACCTTGCATCCTAACTGAGAAGCAGAATAAATGAATGGTGATCTCAGCTGCCTTCTTTCCTCCTGGGATAGCGAGTGAGTCAGCACCCGGGACTTTGCCAGGAGGCCCGAGTCATAAATGTATCTGCAGTCCATCAAAAGTCTCTGCAAAAGGTTGTTTTCAAACAGTAAATGAGGTAAGAGTCCTTGGACTTTATCTTAATCATCAAATCCATGGGAGAAATTTATGGTTCTAACTTTGGGGCTGAAAAGAAGAGCCATAGCCCACAATATAAGTTAGTTTTAACTCATAGAGGAAAGACAATAAAAGTAATTCAATGAACATACGTACTCTGCCCCCAGAGTCTTGCAGTCATGTCTGAGTTTTATAAAGGACTTCCCAGACCCAGGCCCGGTCCTAGATCCTTTATGGGCATGATTTCGTTGCATCCTCACCACTAGCCGATGAAAAAGGGAAGATTTTCTCCACTGTTTTATAGGAGAGTGACTGACTCTCACAGGACCTCACGCCTAATCGGTGGCAGAGTTGTGCTTGACTTCAAAGCCCAAGCTCGTAATTACCCAGCTACCTCTTTGGGAAGGGGACAGGAGAGGAATCTATGGAAATGCAAACTGTCTTTCTGTCTGGTACAGATGCTAATTATTTAACAACAGATAAGTGTGGTGTGGTTACAGTTTCCGGCAAAATAATTTTAATCTTCTGCCCCATACAATTACTATACAAAGAAAGCTCCTGAACAGATACCACTAAGACCCCAAAAAAAGTCCCAGCCGCAGACTGTCTTCCTGGGGACGCACCCAACATCAGGGACCCCACAGGACTGCAGATTTTAGGCAGATACCTGAAAGTGCCCCGTGTGCATCTTCATCCACTCCAGCTTACTTGGAGCGCAGTCTGTTGTCAGGAATGTCTTTGTGACATGTATAATATTTTATTTATGAGAAGATTAGCAAAACGTGCATGTTGGATTTGCTAATAAAGAGGCGGCTGGCTAAGGGGCCAGCTGGCATGCCACATGCAGCTCCGGCAGGAGACGTCTAAGTGGTGCGTCTCTCCCCGAACGCACACCTCGTGGGCGCCTAGAGCTGTCGCCCTCCCGCCTCGCCACCAAGTGCCTGAAGGAGCCCATAGGTTTCATGGGCCCAGGCAGAGAATTTCTCCGTTTGCTGATCGGACGCCCCGTGGTTATTGGGGCTGCTCTTTCTAATGATGAAAGTACGATCTCACCAAATCGTTGGAGCCTGACTTTGTTCTGATGGAAAGGGCAGGAGGGCAGAGTGCTAACCCCCAGGGCCTGCAGTCCCACCGACCCACAGAGGTGGGTTAACTCTGTGACCCTGAGTGTGAAAACAACATGATCCCTGAGCCCCGACCTCTCTCCCTTGGAGAAGTACACACACACTTCAGGTTGTCACTGCTCTGTAAGTGATTAATTCTTATTTTATATGGACCAAGAGTCTTCTTTTAAAATATTCCATTTATAGGAGTCACACAGTAGGACAGACAATGCTGGAGATGACACCTTTTTTAACCCCTTCTTAATTCTGAGCTCTAATAGATAACACTTACTAAACCAGTGACTGTCTCTTCCTTATCTTGGCTTTCCTTTTACTCAGGAGTCATCGTTTTGTTTTGTGTTTTAAGTGAGTTATTTTGTGATCTTCAAAATTATGCATGCTTCTTACAGAAGACTGAGAGATAGAATCATCTCAAGCAAAAGTAAAATGTAAAGCCTCATAATTCGGCCCTTAAGCGTTAACACCCTTCCTTCCTGTCCTACTTTTTAATGCATATGCTTAACACAGTTAAGGGGATCCATGCTCTTAGTGCCTCTGAGCTCATACACTGAGACCTTAATCTTACTACTGTTTGGCATGGAATGAAATTCAGTATATAGCTGATGAACTTGGAATTTCCTGCAAGGTGGTTTAGAACATGAGCCCCTTTGTTGAGCTGGAGTAACAAACAGAGTGTGGCCAGTTCTATAGGATGAAGCTAACACTCTGTCATCTGACAGTCCCTATGGAAACGTCTCTGTGAACCAGAGGCGGCCCTGCCATAGTGTCTGTCATAGTAAGAGAGGCCTGGAAGCCACTATGTTCAGACATCTACTTAACTACTGAACTGGTTTTCCTTTTAGAATCTGGAATTTTATCTGGCCCTCTATGCATCCTGAGGATTGCCCAGAGGCGTTTGTGAACATAACGGACTTTGGGTCATGCACACAGCAAAGGGGACCATGGGAAATGCTTTGTAGGGTAGTCCTCCAAGATGAGATTCTGTGAGCCTGAGACTCAGAATTGTGTAGCTGCTAAGATGTTGACAAAAGGATCAAACTGCATAGGTTTGAACCTTGGCTTTTTAATACTAACTGCCTTTAGGATGTTAGGCAAGTTTCCTAGCCTTTGTATGCCTCAGCTTTTTAATGCATTAAATCAAAATAATAGTCCCAACCACAGATTCGTGATAAGGATCAGGTGAGTTCATATATGATGCTTATAAGAGTGCTTAACATACTGCTCAGCAAATATTAGTTGTTGGCACTTTGTTAATAATCAGGGGTGTCTGTGTTTGTACTGAGCCACATCCCTTCTAGACTCTGAACTTCCTAAGGGCAAAAACTCTTGTGCTCAACACTTTAACCCAGCACTTGGGACAGTACCTGGTTTGGTATTGATGTTCAATGCTTAGTCCTTGACTCACATCGGCTCAAATTGCAGTTTTCTTCTGGTTATTTGGTGCCTAGTGATGACTTCTGGCTGTTCAAGGTGGGTGTGTAATGAAGGGAAGGAGGCTTCCTGGATGATCCTGCTCATTGTCCCTCCCCTCCCACACCAATTCTTCCCCTTGACTTCTGATTGCTTCCAAGACAGGAAAGGACAAGGGCTCAGGACCAGAGAGATCTTAAAAACCAGTAGATGTAGCTAAGATTTTTTTCTCTCTCCATCCAAAATACCAGCCCATTGCTGCTTTTCCCAGGGAGATCTCAGTGTCTCCAAGGTTACCCTCGTCAGTATTATGTTGATGTGATAAGGTCTGTGTCAGGAAATTCAGTCTGTGGGAGTCATAGAAGGGGCATCTAACAATTTTTAAAACTAAGTAAGACCAGTTATTTAGTAGGAAGCGAAACTCTCCTTAATAAAAGACACAGTAGAGATCGTATTATGGGTTTGAAGATTTTCTTGTCTTACATGATCCTCTCTTTTCTGTGCTGAAAAGGAGGCAGTACCTTAAAAGTCATATTATTCCTTCTAGCTCTATGTTTTAGAGTCAACTTATACCACTTTCAACAAATGGAAGAATAAGATCCTTTCCTCCCAAGTCAGGCTTCCTAACATGTAGATGGAGGCGTGCACATCCTACCTTCCAGACACCTGCACCCCTTTCCGTATAGCAGGTTATTTTTCCCTCTGAAATGCTTTGCTTTTCTTTCCTGATGGTGTCGTAGCACAAAGATAGAGTTTCTTCATGCTGTGTTTTTACTTTCCTTTTTCCTGATAAAACGGTATCACTGCAGAGGAAATCAAATCTAATCTTCAATATATTTAGCATGAAAGCAATAAAAAGCATTAATGCACTCCAGAAAGAGCGAAATTCAGTCGGGTACTCAAAGGAAGCATCACCATGGAAACTGTTTTCTTGAGATCCCGCACTCTCCAGGCTCCAGGCATGACTAAGTGAAGAAAGGCAGGCGAAGGGGAGAGAAGACAGATCTTGCCCTTTCTGTTGTCACTAAAATGCTGCAGACAAGTTGCCATGAATTATTGATTGCATGAACAGAAGTATATATGAATTAGAATTATTAAACTGTTGTGTTTTAAATGAGAGGGTAAGAACACACTGTGAACTTGTCCCTCGGTGTTCTCTTTTTCTCACTGTCAAAATCCTATTGAGCAATCAAAGAGCTATCCTAAGGTCAAAAGTTTTCAGCGAAGCACCAGGAATTACGATGATTAAAGAATTATGTCAGCTAGAACCAACGCAGAATGCTTTTGCATATGATTCCCAGATACAATTGCCTTTTCAAAATGGCTATGGGTTCAGAATTTGTTCAAAGATATTCAATATGTAAAGATCAGAGGCCCGTTCTTGCCTTTGGGACCATGTTAATGGGATATAATGGGATTTCCCTCAGGAATGTCTTAAGAATTAAATTCATTCAGGGTTTATGTGCACACATATACGAGGGCTGTCCAGAAAGTGTCCAGCCATGTAATATGATAAATAGAGGCATTTGAGCTGGATTATTTTTTCTGGACAGCCTTTATATATTTCACAAGATGCCCTCTCTTTTTGCTTTCTACCTTTTTATCCATTTATGGGATTTTCTTGCTGAAACTATGTACCTGTATTTAATAGCTCTGAGAACAGGATCTTTCACATGTTAAGTGTTCTCTATGAGTCAGTCAGCAGCCTGAATCCTTTACACGATACTATTAAGAACATGGACTTTTATTTGAATATGATTGTGTGTTGTTTAGCAAAAAGACGAATTCAAATAAGTGTTCACTAATAAAATTTTTAAAAATCAAGTTTGTATATAATCCTCACAACAGCCCTGTGAGAAAGTCTCCATTTTACGGAGGAGGAAGCTGAGTTTCAGTGATGACCACTGATTGCACTAGTACATGGGTTCCCAAGTGGTGGTGCACATACCTCCAGGGGTACGTGCTGGGCTCTTCAGGGGTACACGAGAAATAATCATCAGTAATGGTGAAAAAAACAAGTAAAGTAAAAAAATACAAAACGTTAGTTATGAAACAGTAAATGTTAACTTTGAATCACGGTTAATGGAGACACTTCAAAATGAGATCACATTGGGGAATGATGATGGGTGAGGGGGTGGCTAGGAGCCCTGCCCCCAAAGTGCTCTTGTACCAGTCATTACACAGTTTCAGAACAAGCCATTTGCAAGTTTTCTAGATCTTCCCCAAACAGATAAATCCATCCGTAGCCAGACTGTTTGATCAGTCTAGTTATTGACTGAGTAAAAGTAAGTGCATTATCTTTAATCGTGATTCTGTTCAAGTAGTTCTTTTATTTAATGTTTAATGTTTATCATCATTATTAATATTTAACTTTGTCATAAATATTGTAAGGTTAAATCTGTGGTTTGTACTTTTTGTATAGTAATTTTTCTTTCCCAACTTATTACTTCATTTTCACTATTTTACCTTAAGAGGGTCACTGAACAAAAGTGTCAGTATTTAAAACCAGCTGTTTTAAAAACAAGGGGTACAATTTATAAAAATGGGTTTAAAAAGGGTACACAAGTGGAAAAAGGTTGGGAACCACTGTTCTAGTAGGTCATAGAGCCAGTGGATTGTAAAACCTGGGTTTGAAGCTACGCACGAATCCTAAGTCCGTGGTCTTAACATTGACACCCAGTTTTCATCCCAAAGGACATAGACCACCTGGCTTTTAACCTCTCTCCAAGCCCTAGCTGCCAAGGATCTGGGCACATAGGTAGGCTCTCATTATATGCAAAAAAAAAAAAAAAAAAAAAAAAAAAAAAAAAAAAAAAAAAAAAAAAAAAAAAAAAAATATATATATATATATATATATATATATATATATATATATATATATATGATTAAAATCTACCATTGTACCAAGCACTAGAGTAAATATAAAATTTGAAAATGAGGTCGTCTCTGTTTTCAAGGAGCTTACAGTTTTGAGGAAATGTTGGCATGCATGAATGAACCAGGCAAAATTAGGGGTCAGAGAAGACAGAAGCTAATGAGATTTGTGGAGGGTGGGTTCATCCTGCTCCTTCAAGAGTGGCAGGGGCATCCAGTAGGTAAGAAAAACAGAAGGGGAGAGAAATGAACATTTAGGGTAAGGCAGCATGATTTTAGGCGTAGAGTTGGGAACAAGCAAGAAGAGTTTGGGGGGACCCATGAGATCAGGGTGTGCGTATTAGAAAAGTGAGTTGAAACAAGGAAGTGGACAAGTGGGCCAATGACTGAAGAATGTTGAACTCAGGGGTGAGGATGTCAACACAAATGAGCTTCCCAAGGACCTATTTATTTATACCGAGGTAGTGATTGCTCAGGGTAAAGTGCACTTTTTCCCAGGTTTGGCTCAGATCAAGATACAGAACGCTTTTAGGATCCCATGCCCCCTGTCACTTAATTCCTCCCCACCCCCAGAGATGATCACTTTTCTGACTTCCTTGTGTGTGTTCTAAGGGAAGTCCTAAGAAGGCCAAGGACATGGTAAAAGCTTAAAAGGAAGCTTAATGCCTTCTAGAATGTGGCATGAAGTGTGGAAATGAGAGATTTCAAATGGGGAGACCAGCCAAGGGGATGTTACAATGTTCACAGTCCCTCCACCCATTTCTTCAGGGAGATACGCATTGGGCACCTCTTATGCCCCACACACTGGGGACACACACGGTAGTAACCAACGTGTGCTCTCGCCGTGAGGAGTGAGCAAGCAGACGAGCAGTCACCGTACGTTGTAGTAAGTCCAAAATAGGAGGAAGCAGGTTACACTTGAAATGGGCCCCTCACCCAGATAGAAAAGTCAAGCAACTTTCTGGAGGAAGACGTGTCCAGTCTGAGGCTTGAGGACAAATGGGGGTTAGCCAGACCCAGGGGTATGTTGATATGGAATTGCTTCCAAGCAGAGAGGGGGCACGGACAAAAGTCCAAAGTAGACAGACCGCATGACCATGTTGCAGGAGAGACACGGGCAGGACAAGAACAGAAGGAAATAAGCGGTTTCAAAGGAGGGAAGTAGTGAGACTTAGTAAATGATGTTATACCCCAGGAGCCATGTCAAACTAGGTCTTTCAACACCCGTATATCGTTGTGGCAGCCTGATTGTGCAACAGTCTGCACCCATTGTTCAGAAAATTTCTGCCATTCGGCATGGCAGGCTTTTTCACTGTCGTTTTTGTTGTAAACAGCCCACCTGGTTGTCAGTCGTGCCCCTTTGAAGTTGAGCCAGAAAAACCAGTCCAGCGATGTGATTTCCGGCATCTTTCACCTACTTCTCTAAGATGAAGCTGTTTTCTTACTCTTTGTATGTTCCTATCTCCTCTTTCTGGAGTGTTTTGGGCTGTTCAAAGCAGCCAGCCCACCCTCCCCCCACTTTTCTGACTTGTCCAGCAGGTTTCCTGGTGCTACTTTGAGAAAGCTCTTGAGTTCACACCACCTGCTTTCTCCTGTCTATCAGCAGGGGACTCGGTCAGCAGAAAGTGGCCTTGTAGCCCTGTAGACCCGAGTGAAGCCCTAGGCCTGTTACTAATTCTCCTTGTGGTCACAATAAGTTAGCATTTCTGGGCTTCAGCTTCCCCATCTGGGACTAATAATACCCGTGGTTAAGAGCAGCGTCTCAGGGTAGATCGCCTATGTTAGAAGGCTCTGCCAAAGCCCAGCTGGATTACACTGGGCGTATCACATAAGCTCCTGGTGCCTCAGTTTCCCCATCTGTAAAATGAGGATGATGATGGTGCCATCTACCTCGTGGTTTTACTGTGCAGTTTAAATAAGTTACACATGCAAAGCGCTTCATACAGAGTCTGGTGTGTGTGTCTCTATAGCCTTTATTACTAGTATTCATATTAATGTTAATTTTTTAATGGTATTCGGTCATACCAGTGAGAACAGAGTTGTAGCGCTTGCCTACCTCGTAGGGCTGTTGCCAGGAGTCGCTAATGAAGAGGTGCACGTGGCTCAGTGCCAGGCACACAGTGGGCCCCCAGTAATGTTTGTTGAGTGAATGGGAGCCAAGTACTTCTCTCTAAATGTTTTCTATAAATGTTTCATCTCAATGATCAGTGGGGGCTTCCACAAGGAAGGAGGTGCCAAGGAAGTTCATAGGGCGGTAGCCTGGGCTCCGGCCTGATGGGTTCTGATTGTGGTGAACAACATGGATTCAGATCCGTCTGTTGGGTGCCATCGAAACGGTGCCAACGAGCAGCCAAATGTGAGCTCGTGTTGGGGGCATGCCAGGATGCAGATGCAGAAATCAAAGCAAGCCCTACCTATTTCGAGCACCCTCTCTTCCCCCTCCGAAGGAGATTCTGGGTGTTCCACAAACTCGGGCCCCAGATGTTTCAAAGAGTTTTGCAGACAAGGTAATCAATCCATTTGGTGGCCAGATGCTGTCTGAAATTTTTTCGGCTACAGCACTGTGAGTGTCTTAAATGCATTAGAAACATAAATTAATTAAATCTAATCAACAGTGGGTGATGCAGAAGATTAAACAATGCAAAACAAATACATTTCCAACTGGGTCATATGAGATGCAGGGAAAAACAGCTCGACTTTGGAGGTGAAAGTCAAGTTAACCCTTCCTGTGATAGTCTCTGAAACGTTTGCCACATCTGAGGTCCCAGGTTAGGCTGTGGCTTTTTCCAACCTGAGGCTATTCTGGTGGATTTACTGACTTTACAGGAAGTAAATTGTGTGTTTCTTTAAGAAGGGTTCTGGAGTGGTCTTATTTTATTATGTGTTAATGGGAGAGGGAACTGTCTTTCATTCTTTAATCATGAAGGGCTATGCACTATGCATCAAACAGTATTTCCCAGTAACATTATGTAATCAGAGAAATTAGGAAAGAGAGTGAAGCATTCGCCTTTGCTCCACACTAGAATAAATTGTATGGTTCTTATCTGTTAATGCTGAATTCCTGGTACCCAGAGAACAGTGTCTGGCACATAGTAGGTGCTCAATAAATAAATAAATGAATTATGGGTGAACTGTTTTTCTCACAGGATTTTAGAGTCTTCAGTTTGCCCAAATGAGTTCCCAAAACGGGAGATAACATCTGAGCTCTTTCCCAAAAGTGTTTGGCTTTTTTTCACTCTTGAGGGACTGATAACCATAGACTCTGTTTTAGGGAATTCGGCTCCAGGGCGTTGTTGTGGAGTACCCATATCCTCCACCCTCAATCCAGATGAAACTGGAAAAGATTCAGGATGAGTAACTTGTGAAAGGATGGGTTCAACTTTTGGGTAAGAAGCTCTTCCCCAAGTCTGTGCTCAGTTCAGTGGAGGGCCCGGCCTTGAGCTGTGGCGATGACTCATTCTGCACTTTGGTTTGCCAGTGCAGACAAATGGCCTGCGTCTGTGTGGGTAAGGGGGTTGCTTCTTTCCAGGCAGCCTTATAGAGGCATATGTTTCCAGATGATGCCAGTGACCAGTCAAGACCAGCAGCTGCTAACTCAAATGCCCACAGGGACCAAGTGACATTAAAGATGAAAGTAGAAAGATAGAGGGAAACTTTAGGAAGGTAGGTGAGAGCCAATATTTGACATCCAGGTTGGGGTACACTATTGAGTGGAGTGTAGGACAGATGCAGTAAATTCAAGACTTAGTGCCCTTCTAAAGGGGGTCAGCCACTTCCCACTCAAGCCATGAGTGACCGGGTAGGAATGCCAGCCCAACGGTTACCCATCTTTTGTTTTTCTAAAGAAACTGACAATCTGAATTGTTTTGAATATGAAACTTCACAGTTTTTAAATGTTGACAAGTTACTTGAAAAATTGGGCGATTTTGTGTGGGCTAACATTGCAGTGCCAAATAAACCAACTCGACTGGTCAGATCTGACCGTCCATGAAAGTCGTGTCCTCTGGACTGCCTGGTCCTATGATGTGGAATTGGGCAGCCTCACTCTGCCTTCAGTAACAGCCAGTTACCTATCCATTGAATGTCTCCAATGTGCTAGGCATCAGGCTGAGCTCTTTACCTCCCTTACCTCATTGAAACTCCCACACACACCCCACCGCCAAGTGGTTCCATTATTATTATTTTACAGATCAGGAAATTGAGGTTCAGAGAATTCAGGTAACTTGTCCAAAGACACCTCAGTTATAAATGGCAGGGCTGAGTGACATCTCTCTGACATCAAAGTGATGTCACATCTTAACCATTCACTATACGAGAGGGGACCCAAAAAACAATGGGATGTATTTATTAAAAACTGTGTATTTCTTCTTACATGTTTAAACTTCGCTCACCTTCCAAGTACTCTCCCTTTGCTGCTGTACACCTATCGAGAACTTTTTTCTACTGCTCAAAAAAGAGTTTTTGAACTCATCGACTTTGATGCCTTGTAGTGCTTCTGTCTTTTTTGATTTCACCTTTTCCACATCAGCAAAACATTTCCCTTTGAGGAATTTTTTCATCCGGAAAAAGAAATGTCACCTGGGGCAAGATGGGGTGAATAGGAACACTGGGGCACCAGAGTCTTGCCGGTTTTGGTCAGAAATCTCTGAACACTCAGCGCGGTGTGGGCAGGTGCGTTGCCACACCATGCGTGGTTTGTGTGAATCACCCATCGTGATTCTTCACTGAAGCCAAACACAGCCTCTTACAACAGCACCAACTGGTACCCTGATGCACATAGGTTCCTAGAACACTCACCTAATGGGGGGACCCTGTACTGCAAGGGGCCTGCCCTCCAGAAGATAATTTTGTGGGGTTTGGTCCCCCCTTCTATTACTTATAGGTAAAATATTACTCTAACTATTATTTAGTGCTTATGTGTGTCAGACACCATTTTAAGTACTTTACATAAATTTTCTCATTGAATCCTCATTTTACAGATGGGGAGAATGAGGTTAAAAAATGAACCCAAGATGAGCTAGTGCATGATGAAGCTGGAATTGAAACTGGGGTTGGGACCTGCTGTTGATGACCTCTGAGAATTATTTCTCAGAACAACGCCCTAGTTTAGGCATATAGAAGGTGCTCAGCAAATAGTTTTCAGTTGACACCAAACCTCATTTTCAAGTGTGTACCCTTTTGGGATCCTGAGCCTAAGGGTGTGGTTGGTGCCTCTGGGTAGCTGCTATTTCAGCTGCTGTCACTCAAGCAGGCTTCACTGTGTCACTTTGCTAACTGCAGGCTTGCAGAGCAAAGACGGACAGGCCCTGGAAGCTGGCTCAGTCACTAATGAACTGTCTAATCCAGAAATCCCTTCTCAGCAATCTGGCAATCCAACTCAAACCGCGTGTTTGACTGAAATAGTTCACTGGGTCAGAGTTCTTGGCATGTACAGATCTTCCCACCCAGTCTCTGGTGTTCTTTCTTCCTGAAAATGCAAAGGGTGGAGACTGGCTGAGACCGGCCTGGAATTTAAACATCAGAAGGCTGTGTATGCATTTTACAGTGCATGCATTTCCAGGTACATTATTAGCTCAGGAGAATTAGGGGACTGACGCAAATGTAGGTTTGAAGGAGAATGAGGCCGATTCCATTGGTTTTCAAATTTTCATTATCTCGTAGGTCTGTTACCAGTTCGACTGAAAACCAAATGTGTGTGTGTGTGTGTGTGTGTGTGTGTGTGTGTGTGTAAGATCAATATTAGAAAAAGAAAATGAACCCAAGGGATCAGGCAACAACTATTAACAAATATTCTAGAAAACTGTTATTGAACATTGATTGTATGTCTATTATGCATCAAACCTTGTGTAGCGGGCCAGAACACCACAGTGAAAAATATCAGCTATGATCCCTGCCCTGGTGAATTGTAGAGTTTCATGGAGAAGTAGAAATTATGAGCAAATTACCAAGCAGACATATAATGATGAATTTTGACAGATGCTTTGAAGAAGGAAAAGAATAGGGAACTGTAGAGAGCAATGCAGACTGACTTTAGAACAGACCGTCAGAATGGGCCTCTCAGAAAGAGCGGTTGAAGCTGAAAGATGTGAGCCAAGGAGAAGGGGAGGGGCGTAGTGTAGACAAAGACAGACCAGTGTGTTTACAGCCCCCAAAGTCAGGAAAGGCATGGCATTTATGAGGTCCTGCAGGCAAACTGGTGGGACTAGAATGTAGTTAAGATCCAGGGAGGAGGGGGAGGGGAGATTTGAGGTTTGAGATGGAGGAAAAAGCTAGTTCACAGCTTCCTTAGTAATAAATTGCCAAAAGCTTGTATTATCCCAAGTCTTCCCCTTAACAGTTTTGGGTCCATTTTACTATGAAGCGCCAGTGTTGAGTCTGTACCTTTAGTGTTTAAAGATTTTATTCCTTCTATTGCTTGATAACATATTGGCATTCAACTTCTTCCCATGGACTCTGCAGGAAATAATTAGTGCACCACAATCAAGGCTAAGAACCTGCTGTGGTGGATGTCAGAAAGGGGTTCTGCTTCTGCACTTAAGAGTGACTGGCTTTTTCACACCCTGAGCTCGTCCACCCTCTCCAAGGGCCATAACTTGGGTTGTTGGAATCAGTACCTGAAATGTCCCCAAAGGTAAAGTCCTGAGACACATGGAAATGCGATCCTAGTTCCACTCCCCTCCTGTCTGCTGTGTTCAGAAAAAAACACCTCTGACAATGGCCTTGGTACTGGATTTCTCAAGTACTGGTTTTATTTCAGAGATGTCCCAGACTGGGAGCCTATGGTCATAAACCAATAATAATAATAAGCTGTAGGCAAAAAATAGAGCATGCATGACTTTACGTTAGGAGATAACTATCATATGCATTACACAGGCCAACAATCAATCAGTTGTCGTGTGAGAATCTTAAATCTCCAAGTGTGGATCGTTCATGTCATGTTTGCACAGAACGAGATCCTTGATACCATAAAGACGCTGTCTATTAAAGAAGTAAATATGACTCTGTCTTCAGGGAACTTATAATCTACTTAAGGAAACCACACACACACACACACACACACACACACACACACACACACACGAGAATACGAGGGTTGTCTGGGGAAAAGAACCAGCCATAGTTGCCTCTATTTTTCATATTACATGGCTGGATACGTTCCAGACAGCCCTTGTATTCAAGCAGTTGATCAACATGTGCACCATAATCCAATGTAAATGAGTCATTCCCCATAAAAACTGAATTCCTGGAAGGGAGCACTTCAAATCACATGGGAAGTTCCTGGCACTGTCACCTGGGTCTGGCCATTTGCAAAGTGTCTATACATCTTCCACGGGGCAGGATGAGCGTAGGGGTACTTCTTTCCCCCTCTGACAGACCTGTTTCTTTCTATAATAATAATAATAGGAGTAATCCATAAGGATCAGGCTACCCATGGGGAAGGGATCTGGGGATAAAGACTTCTCAATAATTTAAACCTGGGAGCAGCCTTGCTCCTGGTAGGCAGACAGGAGGTGATGGACCTTGAGCTGGGGAGTGGGGGGAATAGAATCCTTTCTGCTCTCAGATTCCAGGGGGAAATAGGAAGGAGGGAAGGAGACAGAGAGAGGAAGGCAAAGAAAGAAGGAAGAAGAGGGAAAGAGGAGCGAGGCAGAAAAGGAGGAAGAAACAAAAACCCAAGAGGTGGTTTTTCGTTCGTCGTGATCGCGTGGACCTCTGACACACGGATTTATGGGAGAAGCGGTGCGTAGGTGTGTTGAGAATCCCACAAATCCTCATGAAGATGGGGTTTCAGGAGCATTTCTCGTCCCATCTGTCTTTGGGCTGAGGGTAGGATGGAACCTGTACAGATTTTATTGCAGCTGTTAGTGGTGGGCTCACCCTGATCCCTGGTTTGTGTATTCACACATTCACGTACTCATCCAGCAATTCCACCCTCCTCCTCCTCCTCCGTTAACTTTTCCCAGGCTGTTGAAATGTTCTCACGGGCACCTGCCCGTATGGCCATTCCTGTGATACTGTAAAACTGTCTCATCTCAACTTGGCTTCCCTGACCATCTTCCGCCTCGTTTCTTTGCTATTCTTTGCAGCAAAACGGCTTGGAAGTTGTCTGTACTCCTTGCCTCTAGATCCTGTCCTCCCGTTTGCTCCGAAACCCCCTCAAGTCACTCACCCCGAGCTTTCTGCCCTGTCTTGGTTGAAGTCAAAAGTTACCTCCATGATTCAAATGCAGAGGCCGCCCGAAGCCTTCCCCCCTGCCCCCCGCCCCCGGTCAGC
This sequence comes from Lyroderma lyra, assembly GCA_004026885.1. NCBI lineage: Eukaryota > Metazoa > Chordata > Mammalia > Chiroptera > Megadermatidae > Lyroderma > Lyroderma lyra. Next base: position 120,213 of record PVJL010000117.1, on the reverse strand, counting down.
AGTTGGACATCACCGGTCACTCTCTCCTCTGTACTTCACTTGGCATCCAAGATGCTAAGCTTTCTGGGTTTTCCTCCCGTTTCACTGGCTGTTCCTTCTTTATTCTCCCAATTCTTGTTCTCCCAACCTTTTAGATGTTAGCATGTCCCCAAGGTTCAGCTCTTTGTCCTTCTCTCTTCTTCGAATATGCTCACTGCCTGTGAGCTCATCCAGTCTCACGGCTTTGAATACCAGCTGAAATGCTGGTAGCTCTCACCCAGATAGCACGAGCTCGGACCCCTGGCCTGGACTCTGAACTCTTCTTTCCCATCATGCACTCAGCGTCTTCACTCACAAACTTCTCATGCTTCACGTGCCTGAAACTGACCGTCAGGCCTTCCCCGAGAAAACCTGCTTCACCCACACACTTCCCGTCTCAGCAATGGCAACCCTGTTATGCCAGGCACTGAGGACCATGTCCTTGGCTTCACCTTTGACTCCTCACACCCATGCCCCATGACCGATCCATCGGCAAGTCCTGTCAGGTCAGCTCTCAGTGTGCGCCTTGAATCTGACCACTCCTGTCCTCGTCCATGGCCAGTGCCGTGGTCTGAGCCACTGTCATCTCTCACCCGGACTATCTCATACACTCATGTTGTCACCTCAGCCCTCTCCAGTCTGCGCTCAACGCTACAGCCACACAGACACCTATAAAACGTCAGCTCGGTCACTCCTCTCCTCAGGAGCCTCGACAACCTCCCATGGCGATTTTTCTCACTTTTTAAGATTGTCATAAAATGCTTACAACACAGCGTGTACCGTTTTAACCTGTTTGGAGTGTACAGTTTGATGAGGTTAAGTATTTTTCACATTGCTGCACCCATTTTGCTTTTAATGAAAGCCAAGGTGCTCGCTGTGGTCTCCGGAGTCTGTGTTACCTGCACCTCTCGTTTCTCCTAACCTCATCCCCCCTTGTTCGCACTGCTCTAGCTGTACCGATCCACTGACGTGTACGTGTTTCTCTTTCGGGTCTTCCCACCATCTGTTAACTGTGCCTAGAGCACTCACCCTGCAGATCCCTTCATAGTGAGCTCCTTCACCCGCTTCCAACCTGCTCCCCGAGGCCCGTCACAGCCCCCCTATCGAAAATCTCAGCCTCCCTCCTACCTCCAGAACGCTTCGTCTCACTTAACTCGGCTGTCTTTGTTTCCCATAGTGTAAAACATATCACGTGGTTTATTCTGGTCATTGACTATCATCCTTTCTCCACAAGGAGAGTGGAAAGTCCCTAAGGACGGGTGTTTTGCCTCTGGTATTAGTTGCTGTATATGCAGTGTCTGCCATAGTGCTTGAATGAATGAATATTATTCATTGCTCAATGAATATTTGTTTGTTGAGTGACTAAGCGGAACTATGAATGAGTTTATCAACACCTAGTCTTTCCTGATTTTTCTACTTTTTTCCCCCATTGGGATCTAAACCGACACGTGAACATGAAATCAAATATAGCAGATTTTCTAAATATTCCATTTTCAGTGGATGGAAATAAGAAGTAAGGATATACTGCAGTGTCTTTGCCTGATGAATATTTATTAAAGGCTGGGGCATGTTGGTGATGAAAATCAATAATAGTTTATTCATTCTATCCTCCAATGTTTACTTACTATGTGTGAAGTATTCAGGGCTTTAAAATATGTTCATTATCCAAGAGAGAGTAGTATTTGATGATAATCTTCAAACATAGACATCTCCGAGCCAGAGAGAGAGAAGGCAGTAAAGAAGGGAAGGAGGAAGAGAGGGGGAGAGGGCAATACTAAGTGATTCATAGAATTGCAAATGGCACATGCACTTCTAATACTTTGCATTTTCTTTGCTACATTTCTTTGCTATCATAGCAGAATACCTTGTAAACTGTTAGCAGCATCTTTATTTTGTTTGGCATGGAAAACTTAGGTTTCAGGGGGGAAAATCCTAACCCCTTTCCGATTATATTCTTCATTTATTTCTTTGGGCCCATCTAGAGTTTAGCAAAGGGATATATTACATTCAGTGTTCAATTTGTCCTTTAGAGAAACACAAGAGATCTCTTGAATGCAGGGATATGGATGAAATATGAGTGACCTTAAGTTCCCATAGTGACTTCCATTTTCCTCTCTCTTCCATTCAAAACTAGGATTCTTCTTCTGTGGCTCAAAGATTTCCAGTGTAAGGTCTTTGAACAGCTTCTTTTTGCTATATCCCTGTCTCCCACTACTTCCCACACTAGATTGAAAGCTCCCTGAAGGCTAAGACCAGATGTGTTTGGTTTATTTGCTTACCGCTAGCACACAGCCCATTGGCATGCACATAATAGGTGTTCATTAAATAGACTCCTTGCAACTCACATCTTTTTGCTGCAAATACACTGAGGTGTCTCATTGCTACTTCCATGCCCTCTCTCAGATAGCACCATATTCTTATACCCTCTCTGTTAACCAGCCCATCTGTTCTTTCTCTTCCTGTGATTCATAAGACCCTTAATTTTTTGCCAGTGCTATCAAGGCTTTTTAGGGTTATAGCTATTGTCTACTGATCAATCTATCTGTTTTCTAAAGTCATGAAATACTCTTCCAAATAAGAACTTGCATCACACCCCTTAAAAAATATTTTTATACATTCATCTAACATAAATATTTTGTTCACTAGTACTCTGTTTAGAGTAACCCTTCTCTATGTGTTGGGCTACTTTGGTGATGACTCTCTCTGGCTCTCATTCCGTGATTGACTAAAAGGGAAAATTAAGAAGCATCTGTTATAGATTAAGACGCCTAGCTAGGCCCTGAAAGTTCACTGATGAAGAAGTTCCTCATGGAATTTACAATGTAGAGGCTGAGAAAGGCATTTAAACCGATTCTGTTGCCATCAGAATACGTGCTGATGGTCAGTGGCGATTGCTATGATGCAGGAGACATATGAAGCACAGTGAGGCTGCATCATAAAGGGAGCTGCCCAGGTTTGGGGAGAAGTCCCACAGGGCTTGCCTAAAGAAGTAACATTAGAGCCAGCCCACAGACATAAGGAATTTTAGCTGTCACACAGTAGGTGCCATGTCTTACTGACTTCAGAGCAACTAGCACCACAGTATTTTTCACCAAAGGCATGCCGAACAGACTCCATGTTAATTAAGTGTGTTTGGGTGGCATTGTGCCTGCCCAGGAGCTCCTATTCCCCTGCAAATGTGATGAGCTTTCCCATTTTGGACCTGAAGTCCCACTGACTTTGGGGTTAGCAGTAAATGTTCCATGTTGTGTGGCTAATAGATCTGAATGATTGACAGTTTGCATTGCCTGAGCAGTTAATTACTCCTCTGCCTTCTGAAAGAGTGGGTGACAGATGGTAGACACCTTGACAGCCGTTCCACTGTGAGCCACACAGGCTTGTGGTTTGTAGACAAGTCTGGACTGTAACCAATTTCCCACTAGAGTTTTCTGTGGTTAGAGGACTTAATAATTTTCTAAAACTCCTTTGCCCTTTAGGCAAGTTATCTTCCAACTGCAGAAAAATGCTCCTCTTCTCAGTTCCTGTGTTGCAGAAACATGTTTTGAATGAAAGAAAGGCAATCTCCGTCAAACCCACATGGCCTGTGCTGTCTCAAACCTGGTTAGCGTGGGGGGTTCGGTCGGCGTGGTGAAGCAGTGTGCATTTTAATAGGAACAGCATGGTGTTCATTACTCACCTGCTTCTGGCCATCTGGATTTTCACAGCTCAGCAAGCATGGTGGGCTTCCTGCACATTAGCAGGGAGAACTTGGCTCTTGAGGAGGGCATGGCTAGGTCCCTTTGAAGTCATAATTTTATGATGGACACCATGATTAATTGTGGGGGTATTCTATCCCAACAAGCTGCTTTCCTATTTGAATGGTCAAAAAGTAATGCACCATTTTCATACAGGGGAAGCAGGATAAACAAACTACCTACATACCTGCACTGGGAGCCAAGCAAGTGTGAAGGAAAATTGGTTGTGCAGTAAAATGAAATGAAAATGTGCCTGTGAGAGATTGTGCATGGAGGTTGCAGGACAAGGGACTATACTTTCCAATTAAGCAAGCATTAATAAGCTTGTCCTGTGCAAAGTGCTGTGGCCAAAAAACGATGCGGAGACATGTCTGCTGGTTAGCATTTAGATGCAAATGACATAAAGTCCATAGTCTAGCAATGGCTTAAACCACAGGTTATCTGTTGTTTAACAAATCCAGACATAGGCTGTCCTTAAAGTAGGTTTTCTCCATTCAGTGATATCATCAAGGACATTATCTTATTCTTCCGTACCATACTCAGCCTCTTAGCTTTTAAAAGGCCTTAGGCTTGTCACCTCATGGTCACATGATGGCCACCATGGCTCCACAGATCATAGCCATGTAGAACCATGCACAAAGTCAGGAAGCAGAGGGTAGTAAGTGCAGCCAGAAGACCTCCCCTTACGTACTTCCTTTCCTTTATTCAGGGAAGAAAAGTCTTACAAGTTCTGTTTCCCTGTTCGCCAGCAGACTTTCCTTTATGTCTCATTGGCCAGCTCTGAGTCACAAGGGAGTCTGGGAAGCAGATATCTGAGTTCTTCAGTCCTTACAGTAGGAGTCAAGGCAGTAAGTAAGGCACTGGTTAGGAGTAGCCAACTAAGAGTGTCTGCCACAACACGTTACCTGCCCTTACTGAGCTTGGTGTACAGGGGCAGAGTGACATCGAAATAGTGCCCATTTTCCAGTGCTGTTCTTGTGGTGAAATAGGAAGCAGCAGTTGTGATGAGATCTGAGGAACAGGGGCTATTGGACATTCCTACCTGCCTTTTTACACATGAGAAGAATACCAACTCCGGGTTCAATTTAAAACCAGTATGCACAGAGCTAATTATATTCAATGGGAGGAAGACGCTTCAGTATCTGAATACCAGACACTGGTCACATGACCAAGGAGTAAGTCTGGATCGGACAGAAAGTGTGTTAGGCTCAGTAGGTCAGGATAGCCAGTGTGTAGCACGTGTGCTGCCTTTTTCCATGCCTGTAGGAGACATACCTAGTTGATGACAACACTCTCCCACCAAGCCCAGCCATGACTCAGAATTCTTCTCACTACGCAGCTTCTTCCAAGAGATCCACATGGATAAGCAAGATTAGATCTCCTTGTTATCACTACTCAGAACTTGATGTTTACTGCTCTGTCGCTAGGACCAAGTGAAAGGAGTGTGAGAAATAGGGTCAAGTTAAATGAATGCTGCTGAACCAAGGACTCAGAGTCCCATTTCAAGGCAAAGGGCCAAGATCACGGGGCAGAAAGCTCTCTGCATAGACCTCGTTTGTGATGCAAGTTGGCTAAGATACATTGACTATTTGAGCTTCCCACCACTCTAAAAACAGAACTCTGAGTAGGGATAATTCTAACCATTGAGATTAAAAAATAAAATTTGTTTACTCTGAGTAGTGAGAAAACCACCATTGGCTCCAAATTGGGTTGAAAGACCCATAGTATTAAGGCTCTGTTTGCACAGCATGTTTACCTTTTGGAAGCTCTTGCATACCTGTCAGTTCATTTTATTCCCATATTTTTATTCCTGTTGAAAAATTGTTCACTACAAAAAGGCAATGTGAAGGCCCATTGTAGGGGTGATGAAATTGTGATACCCTGATGGTGGTAGCGGATTACATATCTCTGTACCTTTATCCAAACCCATAAAACTGTATGCCACCAAAAATGAATTTTACTTTATGGGTATTAAAAAAGAAAATTGTAAAGAGTTTAAAAAGTCACTGAGACAAATGCTGAAATCCTTTCTTTGGTTGGAAAACCAATTAAAATTGTTGACAAAAATTGCTTACTATGGTCATGGGGAAAAAATGAGAAAATACTGAAAAATTCGAAAAAAAGATGATAAAAATAAATCATTCACTTCCTACAACAAAATGTCATTTTGAACTCTCCCTCTCAGACCCCCCTCCCTTTTATTTTATGAATATCTGTGTGTATACTAGGGCTGTCTAGAAAGTATCCAGCCATGCAATATGAAAAAATAGAGGCACTTATGGCTGGATGTTTTTGGACAGCCCTCTTGTATTTATAGGGGTTAACTGTTATCTCTGAAGGAGTCACATTATGAGGCAAATTCCATGTTATATTTTAAGCATCATCTTGTATTAATGGAACTTTTAATAAACATGTATTGCTTTATCAGTTAAAAAAGATAATTTTGAAATGAAAATACTTTAACAAAATTGCACACATCTTACACACATCTTTATTGCCTGATTCTTTTTGAAATTTTACAATATATTAACATCAACAAGCCCGTTTTGAAGCAATCACAGTAGCAATATTCAGGCATATCTTCTTTGGCCATAACCAGACTTCTTGTTTTCCTCCTACGTTGGTGGAAAATATGCTCCAGCACAATATTTTAGTTTTCAGAACTTACCAGCAAAAACATGATCTGAGGAAAAGGTTGCTGACTTTGGACTGTAAACCAGAACCCAGAAAGGCGTCTCCAGTTTTTGCTAGTGGAAAGAGAAATTTTAATTCCCACGGGGAAGCCTAAGCATCCCATTTGTTTAATCCACAAAGTCATCACCATCTGGCTAGACGCCCCAATGTAGGGAAGACAAAGGATGTGCATGCTGACTGCTCCCTCCCCCCGCAGGACCCACTGCCAATTAATCACGGCACTGCAAGCTGAAAGGGACCTCCCAACACCTCCTCAACACAAAATCTCTGGCAAACACCAACATTTCAGTATTGTCATCTGCTGCGAGACCTTTTTTCCATCCTCGCTGATACCCTTGGCCTAGCTGAAGAACCAGGAAGCTCTGCTGGAGTCAACCGTACCATCAGGAAGAAAGCCAAGAATGGAGAGGGCCGAACTCGTCAGCAGATACAAATAGGCTAAATGACTTTATGGTATTATCCACCAAATGTTTCCTAGATGAAAGATAAAACATTTAATGGGCTCTGAAGGCTAAATTGCTTTACCTTCTTATTTCAGTCCCCATGATGGATGCTAAGAGGCCAGAGCTAGTGACCTGGCCAGTAAGATCTTGTCCCATCAAAGGCTTTAGGTTTAGAACCTCTTGAAGTTTAAACTGAGTCATCATTTTGTCAAAACAGGCACCCTGCTATTTGAATTATGCATCGCCTAATAACCCAGATGCCCGCCTCAGCCGAGGCTCTGGCATTGCACATGGTGGGAGACTAGGGCATGAACCAGAGGACCCCACTGTTTTCCTTAGCCTCGCCATCACATGAGTATAATTGCCAACTCAATTTCTATTATTCAGGTAAATGGAGACTGCCTGTATGAAATTACTGGTCTGGAATTTTTGTAGGATACTGAGATGGGCTTTAACTCAAGAAAAACTCAGTCTTAGCAGAACCTATTGAACTAGAAATGGGGTTACCAGGCCACCATCTTGTGGAAATTAAATCAACACAAATAGATGTAGAACAGGGCAGATGTCATACTCCCTTTAAAAATCACGTTAACTACATTTGACCTCGATAACTGCTTTGGGCTTCTGGTTTTTGTTTTTAGTCAAAGTGCAATTGATCCATATCTATATGGGAAAATGCCCAAGTTTATAGTTTTTTTTTCTCAACAGCATAATTCAGCTGGGCATTTAATAAAACAGTGTCATATGTACTGGTCATTTAAAGGCAAAAGTCATGTTGATTTGATTAATTTCTGTTTGACCATGATTTCAGACGAAATTGTCTCTAAGTTTGCTAGTTTATTTTTGTTGCCTCACAAAAGTTATTTTGTCTTAAGCATCATAAATTTTCCAATTTGAACTGCTCCACCAAAGAACATGATGCAAACATAAGAGTATTTGTATCAGAAGTTTCAGTATCTTGGAATTGGAATGTGGGATGATTCATGAGTTTTGCATCAATTATTAAGCAGTCACAGATGAAGATATGCAGAGATGGATGGGGCAGTGTTCTGGTAACATCTACCAGCTTAGCAGTGATAAATGAGCCAGGAAACATGAAAGTTCAAAACAGGTATTAACTCGAGCTACTATGGCATGTGATCTCTAAGGAGGTGGACGATAGCTAGATATAAGCAACCTAATATACAGACCACCCGCCGGCAGGATTAAAATAAAGGTAAGGACTTGGCAAGAGGACTAAGAAATTTCAGAATCCTGCCATCCCTATCCCCCTTTCTCTTACAAGGTTCTTGAGGAAGACACAGCAGAAATAACAATTGGAACACGAAAGGGACATTTTTATTAGCTGGGACCATGCCTGATGTCACATAAAGCAGAGTTCTAATAATACTGGCTTGGATTGTGTGTCTCAGACTTGAGCTTGAATTCTTTCGTGTGTGTCTGTGTGTGTTTCCTTTCTCTTCTGCCTGGCTATTCCAAACCCCTGTACCTGGGGCCTTTGTCTTAGGTCCTGGTTGGGTCATAGGCCCCGCTGCAGTATCTTGCCTAGATTTGTGGTAGGCATTGTTCCTTCGATCTTTCTCCTTCTGTGATATAATTCTTTGTTCTTACATGTGACAAATACTCTATGTGCATATCTACGGTTACTCGTAGTTTAAAATGTGTTACAACTTCAAAGCAGCAATTGCATTTAATAGGGGTCTTGGGACAATGCTTTGACATGGAGGAATTACTCTAATGGTGGGGACTGTAGGTATCATAGTAGTTGGTGCCCAGTGATCTTCCCTAGCAATTCTTAAATAATATTGATAGCATGTATGAGGGCTGTCCAGAAAAACATCCAGCCATAAATGCCTCTATCTTTCATACTACATGGCTGGATACTTTCTAGACAGCCCTTGTGCGTGTGAAAGACATTTGGCAAATACAAAAGAAAATATATTTGTTTATAAAGGCTGAGGGACTAGTGAGTAAAAATAGACACACCAGGCAGAATTCATTTGTAGACGCTTGAGTGAAGGAGAGCAGATGAGTTATTTTTGAAGATGATAGAAATGCGGGGGAGCGAGGGGAAGAGCTGGTGCACATTTTAGCTGAAATGAGTTGAGGGCAGGGACCATGCCTTTGTTTCCTTCACAGGGCCTGGAAGAATGCTTTATACGTCATGTGTAGTGCTAGGTGATTTAAACATATCCGTGCCCGAGAATTACTGATGTTTTTTTTAAAAAAAATCTTAAAGGGAGACATGTAAATGAAGACATTTTCATGGAGAGTCTAGGCCAAAAGTCAGTGTAAACAGTATCCCTGAGAAATTGCTTCCCCCACCTCCCACCCTTGGAGTGATGTTTTCTTAGAAACTGAGCCAGAGGCCTACCTTGAAAGAAGCTATGTAACTCTTCTTCCTGATATCCAACTTCACCCAAAGGAAAAGCCCATCTAGAATGCCTAGCTCCGTGTTAACATTGCTGTTGAGGGGAAGGGCAGAAACTGCACTTAAGCAGAATCTTAGCCCTGAAGACATGAGTATGGCGTGGTGCCCCCAGGCCCCCGCCCAGGCCCAGTCTCCCCACCACCCTGTCATTGGTCCCCCCTGCCCTTTCTGTCTGGGAGGTATGTGTATCCTCAGCAGTTTGAGAGCTTTGACTGACCACGTAGTGCCTGCAAGTGAAAAGCAATGGCTATGTCTGCTTTAGGTTCTACCCAAGGCAGGAAACTTCGGGAATAACCCCATTGCTAACCACGCATGGAAGAGCCAGGAGTGGTAACTGAAAGAGAAGTGTTGTATCCTAGCACTCAAGTGGTATTCAAGTTTTCCGAGACAACTGCAGACAGGAAACCCCCTCCGCTCCTCTCCGTGAGCGAGCTTTGCTGAGACGCACAAACGGTAACAAAGAAAAGCAGTGGAGTAATTCACTCGAGGTGGCTGGCTTCCCAGCCCTGCTGAGCTTTCTTGCTCCTCCGTGGGCACTTGTCATGGAAATGGGCCTTCTGAACTGACGTCCAGAGCTGAATAACCATGCAACTTACTTTGTATTTCCTTAAGGTGGTGTTCATTTGGAGGGCTCTTCCTGAGGGAAAGGATTAGATTTCTTGTTGAGATCCCCAGTAAGGAACAGGGTGGCCTATCTGAAGGAAGTCATAAACTGGTTATCTACAAACCACGGTCAGCCATAGACAAGATTATGTTTAATGTAACATCGTGGCATTGAAAAAAATAACCAGTTGACAATATCTAAAACTTAAGGAAGACCTGTGCAGACTTTTTCAGGGCAAGGGTTCCTTCTCTAACTCTCGTGATCCACTAGCTTATTTATTTTATTATTCAGGCGATCACCCCAAAATTTCTTGGCGATCCCCCAATGGACCATAACTGATGTCTTGCCCAGCCTTGACTTAAGACATCTTGCATAAAAATCTGGATTTCCAACTTCTTTTAAAAAGACAGAATATCCGGTAATGCAGGTAATAGTTCATGGCTACAGTTGGCTTAAGCTGAGTAGTCACTTGTCTCCTAAAAAGGGACACACATTTTCTACGTCACCGGATTTCCTATATGCCATACTGACATACCCTATAGAGTTGAGTGTGCTATCCCTGGGGTCAGTCACCTAAGAAGCCCAAACAAGTTCTTTTAAATGCCCTACCTTGAAAGTAATCATGGCTTGTGCCTTATCCTTTTTCCTTCTGCACAAAGAATCACCATTAGAAGCATTTTCATATTGGGAAAGGACAGTTCTATGCCAAGTGGAGAATACTGCACTACTTTCCTGAGTAAATCAGGCATACAAAGAAAGTCCCGAAGCGATGATATTAAAGATTTGAGGTTAGATTGATTCAGAGGTAATTGCCTTCGTTTTCCAGCTCACTGTTTGCCCTTTGCTTTCCCCACCTGGGCAAAATCTTCAGAAGGTTCCTCTATCAAAGGCCATAGTCATAATTCCCCTGCCCCCCACTTTTTTTTTTTTTTAACTTTATTTGCACTCTCGGTAGCAATTGTTAGAGCCCTGCAGGGGAATAATTGCAGAGGAATTAACCTCTGACATTTTTTCTAAAAATATCCCTAATAAATCCAATCATAGGTAATCTATCTGTCCCTGTCCCTCCCCGGGTAACCCACGTAGAAGAAAGACTTGGCAGGCTGGCCTTCCTTCAGCAATTATGTGCAATCTGAGTTCCTGGGGCCTGTGTGTTTTCTCCATTTGGAAATTGTGTACAAATTGCCCTCTGCCCTCTGCCCTCATGACCCTGTTTTCTCAGCACCCCTCTCCTGGTGTTAGAGTAAGTCACACACTTCCCAGAAAGGTGTGTTGGGCTCACCAGAAAAGAGGGAGCATGGGCCAAGCCGATGCATGTGTGGGGTCCTTCCTTGCATTTCCAACCTGCAGCGTTTCCCAGTGATTTCTTTGTGCCCCGACCCTGTTTGCCACATCTGGGCTTTGGGCATCCCGGTCTGGCTTCCTCACAGTCGCCAGCCCACATCTGCATAGCCACCACTGAAACCTGTTTATCAAGTGTCAGGTGGGGGGTAGAAGAAAGGGAAATGCCAAAGGCCGGGAGCAGGGACAGGATCTGTGATTGGCAGAAATTATCAAAGAAAATTGTCATTTCCCTGAGCCATAAAGAAATGCACTTTGTCGTGCCCAAAACAAAAGATCTGAATGTGCTTTTTTCCTTTTGTTGTCTCCCAGATGTTACAAGAGACCACAGTGTGGGCGTCTAGGAAATGTGCTTTCCCCGAGTGCCACTTCTAGTGGCACTTAAAACACAGAGCATAAAAGTCTTGTGAATTCCACTGCAGAGACAAAGCCCTAAGCCCTTAAATGCACAGAAAAGTATGTCTATTATCTACCGTTTCAAAGTAAGTGTGCAGTTACTTAAATTGCCTTTGTCTTCTTCTTTGCAGCTGACATTATCTCTACGGTAGAATTCAACCACACGGGAGAATTACTAGCGACAGGGGACAAGGGGGGTCGGGTTGTAATATTTCAACGAGAGCAGGAGGTAAGTGGCAGTGAATACAAAATGCCCATTTTCTTCTCTTTTTAAAGGCCTCCTACTGTTCCTTAATCCTCATGTGTCACCCTTAACCTTGCTGCTTCGCTGGCGAACTAAAAACTGCCCAAAAGTCATTAACATCAACAGTTCCACGGTCAGGTTCATAAAAGCACCTGAAAATGGAGCCTTTGCTGGGCATGGCCTTATCTCTTTCAAATCTGGGTATTGCACCTTCGAAATGACCTCTCTTCTCACCTGACCTGCAAAAGGCCATGGGTGCTTTTTCCCCTTTGGAGAAGATTTATCCTTGAGCTATGAACATTAAGTCTCCCCTCATTGCAGGTGTCCCTACAGAATATGTAGAAGGGAAAAAAATGTTCTTTGCCGACAGATGTGAAAAGGATAACTTGGGTCAGTAGAGAAGAAAACGATAGCTCACCCTACCACAGGGCGTGCAGCCCCACAAAATGGCATCTGAGCACTGCCCAGGGCTCACCCTTGACTGCAGGTGACACGCAAGTCCCTGGAGCCGAATGCTGTGTGCATGCTAAACAGGAGTTCTAACTTTCAGTGCATCTCAAAAAGCCACTTTTTCGAGACTTGGGTTCCACTAGGAATTGTTTCTCTTTTTCATATAAATTGAGATTTTGGGGTGCCTGCTTCTGTTTTGTCAGAACAGAATTATGGCCCAGTTTGATTTCCCTGGCCTCCCCTGGCCTCCCCTGGCATGGTCCTAGAGCTTCCAGCAGGCCAGTCTGTGGTAATGCTCCCATCTGCCACTGCCTGCCTCTGAGATGCACCCAGCACGGCAGCGGGGGAGGTCCGGGCGGGGGGTGGGGGAGGTTGCACAGGAGCCTTCCCTAGCAATCTAAAGCCTGCCTCGTGCCTCAAAGGCATTCTGTTACACCTCCCGTCAAAAAAAGGAAAGCCTCATTTAGAGGTGATATATTTAGTAATTGCACATTATTTGCAATTAATTTCTATAAAGGCATCATAATCTCGTGGGATTCTGTATAAATTCAAGTGTTCAGCATTAAATCAGGCACCCAGCCTATTCCATGAGCCCTGGAAACACAAAACTGTGGTTGGCAAGTAGGAACTAATAGCTCCTCGTGACCTGGAATTTTTCCTGCTTTTCCAGGGCTGCCTAGTGCTAATTGGTCTGGCACATACGACACACACTTGACAATCTGATTTGGATGGTACCAAATCAACACTCTTATCATTTATTGTTAAGGTGGACTAGCATCCTCTGCAGTAAGCAGTCTGGTAGCAAGTTTATCAGCATTGAAAGTCCTCTCAAAACTGATTTTCAAACCTTCTTCCATTAAAAAAAAAAAAATCCAATTAGGTTCATGGTGATGATAAAGGAAGCAGAGGAGGTATTTAGCATAAATGACCCAAGGCAGCGTGTTGCCACTCATAGCCCGTTCTACATTTTCCGTACGCTATTTATAGGTTTCACCTATTTGAATTTACTGAAGTATTTGGGAAGCCTGCTTCATTAGCAGCATGAAGGAGAATACGTTTTCCAACCGAGAGTTCAATAAAAAAATACATGTCCGGGATGATACCACGCAGTTAAGTGTTCAGCTTGGTGGCGAGGCTTGGGGTTGAATGGACACTGAGCCTGAGAAACAGAGCCACGTGGCATCCAGTTCACATTTTTGACGTCTATGAGTGACTTCCGTGAAAGAGACACACTCCTAGAGAGTTTGCTCGAAGGCAGCGAATCTCAGTGCCCTCACGCACACATGTGACACCTGGGTGTTAGCTCCCATCAGGGGGTTGAGATTTGGATTTGGATGTTCAGTATCCACCCAGAGACATAATTTTTTTAGTTGAGCCTTTTGTTGAGTCAAGCTTTTCTGACCAATGTTTAAGACCGGTATTGGAATTTTTGAACACCGTTTTTCAAAGCCTGACTCAAAGCCCTTAGTCATCGGGGCCCGAAATACCTGAAATGAAACCTCCCTTCCTTCTTTGCCCTTTTCTCTCTCAGTTTCACATCTCCTTTTTCCTTTTCACCACCTTCCTTCTTTCTCTGACCCTTTTCTGCAGATCCTTTCCCTTGTGTTTCATTCTCTCATCATTTATGTAGTTCCTGCTGCTTGCACTTTGCATGACCGCGGGTCAAGTCTCCCTTTCTCCCAGGGACACAGATGTCATCACTGTGCCCCTGTCTTTTTGGTTACCCATGTTAGGGAAAAAGGGGGTGGTGGGGATGGGGGGAAGATCTAATGCCCACATCTGCTATTTAGAGGCCGTGTGACCTTGGAGAAGTCATTTTATTCTCTCGGAGCCTGTTTTGTCCATAGCCCTGCTCTGCTGACCTCTCAAAGGTTCCATGAGAATCTGGTGAGATTTTAAAATGCCAACAAATGATACAGATGCTGTAGCTTTGTACTTTGTAAGAGATTGATATAAGTATCTGTGGACATCAGTGTAAAATGACTAATTCCAAGGGGTGTTTAAGCCATCCATTAGAATACAGAAAGAACATATGAGAACTTCTATTTATATTGATGGAAAAAACTTACATTGATTGTGAAGTCATGTCCTATTTTAACTTCTATTTGCTATGTGTATATTAGATATACTCCACGTAGTAGTGCAAAAGTTGGTTTTATAACTAAATATATGTATACTGGAGGTATTAATATTTACCACCTTGGTACATGATCAGAAACTTCAGAGGCCACCCAGCTAAGGTAGCACTTGGGGCTGTCCTTGGTCCTCCCCTCATCTCACACCGTCATGGCTGGCCCACCCCACCCCTAATGACTCTGCTCAAAAAAGAAGGAATTGATGAATTTGCAGGTGGTGTATGTGACGTAACCTCTGTTTTTGCTTTGTTCTCCCTTTTCCTACAGAGTAAAAATCAGGTTCATCGTAGGGGTGAATACAATGTTTACAGCACATTCCAGAGCCATGAACCTGAGTTCGATTACCTGAAGAGTTTAGAAATAGAAGAAAAAATAAACAAAATCAGATGGCTCCCTCAGCAGAATGCAGCCTACTTCCTCCTGTCTACTAATGGTACGTGGAGGGGTGATGTCTCCTGTTTGGTATTTTCAGAATCAGTTAGCCAAGTCATATATTTCAGTCTCTCTTAGACTCTCTTTTCCTTTTTATCTTGTGGGTTGTTGAAAAATTCAGAAACAACATTTGCAAGAGACCTAGCAGAGTGCCCAGCACAGAGTAAACCCCCAGTAAATAGTCGTTATTCTTTTTAAAAATAACAGATTTATGAACGAATGATGTGAGACCCGATAGCTGCCATTTTCAACAAATGCAGATTATTTCCAGGTGTTTTGGGAATGTGACTTCCCGTCTTAAGATTCACTGCATGTTATTCTGGGAAGATATTTCAGGAAACTCGACATGCCGTCCTATGAGTTTGGCATACTGAGCAGACTTAATCCCTGGGTGTATTTGGTTTTTTGCTTTGTTTTGTTTTTTCTAAGCAGATGTCTGTGTCTCTCTGACACAATCAAGTACTCAGCTAGGAATCAGGTCAAGAAGAGAGAAAGACCCCACCAAAGAAATGATCGAGAAGTAGTTTCTTTCTCTGTCTCCCTCCATACGCTTCTGACACCATTTGTTGATTTAGGGAGAGCTGATATAAGTAGGTCAGCGAGAGGTTGTTGGGGGTTGACTAGAGAACCAACTTCCATATGAATTGGTAAGCCTTTAGACAGTGGAATTACCTACTCTAAAGGGTCTTAATACCCTTGCTCAAAGAAACCATCTATGCGTAGAACAATTTAGAATAAAATCATATACTAAAGGGTGCTAATTGAATAGCATAACAATTAAGAGGATTAGCGTATAAAAATTAAACACCCTCTCCCAAGCAAATAAGCTGGAGAATGATTCATTTCATCCTGTGTGAGTCTATGAGTATACATCTAAATATAAATCAAAAAGCCAGAGAGAGATGTGCTATTTGCCTATCCCCGGCATTCATAAACAAAGAGTAATGCTCATATGTCAAGTACAAAAAAAAAAAACCACAAACTATGTATTTAATAGAATGAAACATATATTAATTTTTAAAGACTAAAAAGAAAACAAGCCTAAAGGTTTATCGTGATTAATTTTTTATTGTGCATTATGGGTGACTTAGAAATTTGTTCCTTTTATCATTTTTATTTTCTAAGTTTTGACAATGGATTTTATTATCATCTAATAAGGGGAAATTTTTTTTAATGCCTATCATATAATCCCTCAAATATGAAGCCAATGTACAAATCTAAAAAATGACAATTCTTGAAACAGCCTGTTCAGAGTTATTCAAGCATGGCTTATCTCAACATGACCAGATTGTCATTCATCTGTTTTTCCAGATTCCAAGTAATTTAATTCTTTCTCATAACTGTATTTATTGTTCTGTTTACTTTTTTTGACCCTGTTTCCTTGAAAGCCAAAGCACATGAATGTCTTTCAGTTTCCTCCCTTTTAGTTTTACTGTTTCAGTTTTACTCAAAGGCTCTGCAGATTCAACACTACATAGAATAAAAGAGACTTCTGATCATTTTAACTTAATCACTTTCAGGCGGAGAAGCAGTGTCTGATTATCTGCTGTAGCTAAGCTTATTTTATATTATGAAATTTAGCCTATTGATTATTACAATAAAATTCCAAGACATCCTAACTCCTTTGTGGAGGGGGGGATGGGAAAGAAATCAGTGAAATGCAATGAAGATTAATTATATAGCATAATGTTCTGTTAATTGAGTTTTTAAATAGTTTTTTGATTAACAAAGATATTATCTTCCCATTTGGGATGCGATTTCATATGCCAACAGCATCTCAAAATGATCCTTATAAGAAAAATTTCTGTACTCTTATATGATTTTTTTACACTAACATTGAGGTTGAGAATTCCCCTTGAGCCAAATAGGTTAACATACAAAAAATTAATGGGAGACAATTGGAATTACTGTACAAAAGAGAAAATGAAGATAGATGATAAGATGGTGTTTAAAAATTGCCACAAGTAATGATAAACTACTCAGAGAGCCAGCCAATAGATAGAAAAAGTCATTACTCATAGTAACAGCCACATGTTCCTCAGACTTTTTTATCCACAAAGCTTCAAGATAGGCAGTTGAGAAAAATTGTGTGATAATAAAGTCAAGAATGACTCCAGGCAACCCAACCATGGGGAATCAAATTGAATTTACCATCAATTATCTTTTTTAAAAAAATTGTGCTGATCTCATTATAGTTGGTACAGTTTTTTACTTTCTGCTAGAATGTATTTCCAACTTTACAATTTTTAAGGAAAAATAAAACCAACTTTCAATCGTGAATCTAAGACCTTGAAATTATTTATCAGATGGAAATACAATGCTTTACGAAGCTTTCTAATACCCATGATGAGAAGGGAAGGTGTATTTAGTTTTGTATTCACACAATGAAAGTAGTTATATGTTCATTGTTAAAAAAAAAATTAGAAAATAGAGAAGCAAAATGAAGATAATAAAAGCATTTCCATCCAAAGAGAACCACTGTTAATATCTTTTAAAGAAAAAAGCCAAGAATCATGGATAAATCTTTTTTGTTAATAAAAATGTGGTATATTTTGTAAACCATATTTTTTAATTTAATAATAGAAATATATTCCTAACTGGTAAATATTCTTCTAAAAACCATGCATTTCAATGACTATATAGCATTCCCTGGTATGATTCTTCTATAGTTTACAAGAGATCTCCCATTAGTTGACCTTTAATTATTCAATTCTCATATTATAAATTATGTATTTATAAGAATAGATAAATATGATTAGGGAAAAGCATATTAGTAAACTGTATAGCATGTCTATTAAAAACAGTTATATAATTGTACACACAAATATAATGGAAGGGTATACATAATATTTTTCTAATAGTTATTTCTGTCTAGCAGAATTGAGGGAGATTTTAATATTTTTTTACTTTTATTCTCATTTACATTTTCTACAATAAGGTATACCAGTTATATGATAGAAAAAAGGAAATAAATGAGAAAATACAAAATCTATATATGCAATGTTATTATATTATAGCTTTTTACTCTTCCCCCCCAAAATGCATAGGAAATAAAATACTACGAGAATCAATGCAAAATGTTAACAGTGATTTTCCTGGACTGGAGGGATTATAGGTAATTTTTATTCTTCATGCTTTACCTATGACTTCTCTATTTCTGTATGTAGCCATGGATCATTCATAAGCAAACTATGAGAAAAGAATTACCTTGCAAATAGGATGGGATATACGAGGACTGTCCAGAGAGCACCCAGCCATGTCACATGAGAAATAGAGGCATTGACGGCGGGGTTTTTTCCAACACCCTTGTATTCCGAAGCCCAGCATTAGAAAATATTTGGTGTTAAAATGAACTGATTCAGATTCTTCTAAGTCACCACTGATCAGTAGCTAAGTCAAGTGACCATGTAACTACAACCCCTGTTCCCTTTTGTCACCCTAAAAACAGTTGCATATGTAGCGGGATACCCAGAGAGGGAAGGACCAGAGGAGTGTGGGCAAACAAATCGTCAGTGTAGCATCCGGAAAAGGATTCCTCGCCTTGTCCCAGTACAGGCCAGGGCGAGTGCACAGCCCCCTGACCTGGCAGCCTCACCAGCCACGTCAGGGGACGTGACCAGCCCAGGTGATCCCCAGATATTAGGAAATGGGGGCACTTACCTGTTAAATTATCCAAATTGTTGCTGAAAGCCCACTTCACGATGTGCTGCATTTCAGACCTTTAAGGACAAGACATTTGGTGAGGAGAGACGGAGTGCGAGGAGGGTGCAAAAGAGCAAGGCAGGGTACAGGGTGGGGGTAGCTCCTGTCCCCCACAGTCTTAAGAGAGGAAATGGGATTTGCTGACATCATCACGGGCGACGCTAACGCTGTCGGAGCTGCCATTTGTGAGCCATTATGAAGCAGCCCAACACTGTGCTAAACACTGTACACACAGTGTTTTATTTAATCCTCCTGGGAGCCCCATGAGGAAGACAATGGTTTTCCTTAATTTACAAATAAAGAAACTGAGGCACAGAGACGTTAAATGTGTGTGTAAGGTTAGGGACATGTTTATACGAAAAATTATTCGTCGTTTGTCCAAAATTTAAATGTGTCATTTGAAATTCAAAAAAATAAAATAAAATCTGTAGTTTTTTTCCCCTCCCGAATCTGGTACTCCCCTCTGTCACTAGTTCAGCGCCTGCTGCGTGGGGATGGGCCACGTGGCTGGCTGGAGTTGGCATGGGGATAGGGCCCAAGGTTGTTTGCTTCTGAGCCTACCTTGCACGAGCGTACAGGAAGATACAAAGAAGGCAGCTGAGACCCTGCCTTCCAGAAGAGAAGTTAGAACAAGCACACGTAATGAATGCAGGATCTGATAAAAAAATAAAAATCCCTCCAAAGGCTTCCAGCCCACAGACTCGATCGGTTTGGCCTGAACATGTTTCTGTGTAAAATGGAGTTGAGTGCCTGCAGGTGGGGCATGCCTTCTCCAGCTCCCCAGAGCACCCCCAGCCCCTGTCACTCATTCCCTTGGCCTGCCTGACCCCTGCAGGCATTGGAGTTCTCACCCCCTTTTTGTTGCTGTAGGGCATGACAGGTGTCAGCAAGTGCGGGACCAGGACACAGGTGAGAAAGGTAGTTTTCAGCTGTGGACTCCAAGGAGACTGCCAGGGGAAAGGAGCGTGTTGATGAATCTCTTTACCATTTTATTTCCTGGAGTTTCACTGGCCACGTACACTGTGTGAGGGCACGTCAATCATTTATCCAACACATATTCATTGAGCATCTACTGTGTCTCAAGCACTGGTGTCAGTGCAGGAGATACAGTGATGAACAAGGCAGACAAAATCCTGCTGTCTGTATTGATTTTACATTCCAGCGAGGGAGACACAATACATAAACCGCCCGGTAGTGAAAGGAGCTCTGGGGAAAAAGAAAGGAGAAAGAGGAGGACAGAGAATGATGACCAAAACTTTTTTATATAGGTTGGTTAGGAAAGGCCCCACTGAGGCTCGGACTTAGAGCAAAGTGAAGGGACAAGTCATGTGAAAAAGAGGGTGGAGCACTTTCCTGGCAGAAGGCCCTGCTTGTGCAAAAGCCCTGGGGCAGAAGTGAGATGAACACACACACAGAGCCATGTGGCAGGGTCGCAGGCGGTGGCAGGATGTGAAGCGGACAGTGAGATCAGGAAGGGCAAGAAAGTAGCGGGTGTAGGTCATGGGGGGCCTCTCAGGTTATGGTGAGGACAGTGTGTGGTGAGATGGGACACTCAAATGCGAATAACAGTGCCTGTCTCTCAAGGTGATGGTGAATATTAAATAAGTTTTCCATACAAAGGGCCAGCATAGCTATTTTTATGTGTGTGTGTGTCATTATTCAGAGTTCAACACATGTTTTTATTACATGAATGAAATTAATATATAAGCTATAGATTTAACAGCCCGTTGGCACTGACACCATTTGTCTCCACATGATAGGTTTTTGTTTTGAAACGTGAGCTCTGCCTTCAGATGACGTGAGATTTATGCACTGAAGGCCTTGACATGAGCCCGTTTCTGTCGCAGTTCCTTCCATCATGACTTCCACCTCGCCCTGTTTCCCCCCACCACCACCACCAAAATCACACTCCTTCACAAGCTTTCCTGCACTGATAATACTGATTTCCTCTGGTTGCCCTCTGCAGATAAAACTGTGAAGCTGTGGAAAGTCAGCGAGCGGGATAAGAGGCCAGAGGGCTACAATCTGAAAGATGAGGAGGGCCGGCTTCGTGACCCTGCCACTATCACAACCCTGCGGGTAAGTCCAGCAACTGCCTTTTGTCACCGTCTTCCTGCTCCCTTGGCCACCAGGGTCAGGGGAAGGGGTCCTGAGGTTGGCCATGTGCTGGCTGCTACTGTAGGTTGCAAGGATAATGTATGGGGGAAGGAGATCCAGCAGTGACCCCACAACCTGAGTCTCTGGTGGCAGATGGAGGAGCAGGACAGGTGCCAAGCTCTGATGACTACAAATCTGTGTGTTTCCTTTTGCCCCCAAAGACTTACCCACATGGCATGGCCACATGTTACTGTATGCTTAGCCTCTGCCTGTTCACATCTAAAACATCTTGAGCATCCTCTGTACTCCAGGTCTAAGGATATGGGATGACCCGGATGAAAAGTTGGAGGTTTGTGATTCACAACGTGAACGTGTGTTATCTGACAGGCCTGGGTTCGAATTTGGTCACTTACCAAAAATCTCACATAGTCACCTAACCTTTTCGAGCTTTTGTCATGCGAGTTATTTCAGTTTCTCCATCTATAGAACAGAGAACTTAACACTCACGGATTTATGAGGATAAATTGCAGTGGGGGCAGAAAGCCCTTACTTGGTGGCTGGGACTCGATAAATGATCTTTACTATTAGTCTGAGTAGCTTCCTCCTGCCTTCTAGTAATGCACAGCCAGGGAAGCAAAGAGGATTTGTAGGACCAATATACACAAAATTATGACACTAAGTAGAGGAAGCTAAATGCAAGAAGAATCCAGGAGAGTTGTAGTTTGATCCGAGGAGGGAGAGATTACATTGGTTCTGGGAGGCCAGGGAAGTGATCGTAGACCAGTGGTGTTAAAAATGGGTTTCTAAAAGAGGACTTTTGATGGAAGGCTCTCTAGATACAGGTTAACGTGCTTCAGGACTGGGTGATGAATTCAGTCTGGGGTGCGTTGGATGTGAACAGTAAAGCAGGCGCATGTTGGGACCAGCCCTGGCCCCAAGGGACTTCCCGAACCGTGTAAAATATGTGCTTGCAGACACCAGCTGCTCCACTGGAGACCAAAAACTGAGAAGGGAGACGGGGAAGTACACGTGGGCCAGGGAGGTTGTCGCCCTAGGTTTAGAAGCCGATCTGGGAATTGAGCGACCGTCGTGTGCCTGGTTAGCTCGCTTATTTATTTGTTCGTTAATTTGCCGGTTCATGTGTTCATCTGTTTATTGAGCAGATGCCTTTCGAGCACAGGCTCTTTGCTGGCCACAGCGCTCACCTGGCTGGTGCTTTCCCGGTGCTAACGGGCACCTGGTCTTCACTGGAGCCCCTTCTGAGCCAGCGAGCACGGGCTGCTCTGTTTCCTCTTGTCGGCCTGGAGAATCGCCATGCCAAGTCCGCCTTTTGAGGGGACCCCAAAATACCCGGAATTTGTGTGTTTAAACTTGAGTCACCTTCAAAGTGTACTCTCCCTATCAAGATGCTTTTCCCACTGCTCAAAGCAGTTTCGAACTGGTCGATGTTGATGCCTTTTAGTGCTTCTGCCATTTTTTGTTGGTTTGTTTCACCTCTTCGGCATCAGTAAAACATTTCCCTTTGAGGACTTTTTTCACCCAGGAAAATGAAACAAAACAAAAAATGTCACTCAGGGCGAGATCAGGTAAAGGGGGGGCATGGGGTCATGCCATTTTTTGGTCAAAAACTGCTGAACACTCAGCACAGTGTGGGCAGGTGCCTTGTCATGGTGGAAAAACCAGTCATCTGTTTGCCACAGCTCGGGATATTTCCTCCGCAAGTCGTGACGCATCCTTTTCAAAACTTCCGGATAAAAACTTTGGTTGACCGTTGGACCCGGAGGAACAGATCCCGAGTGCACAATCCCTCTCACATCCAAGAAAGATAATTGTGATGTTTTGGGGGTCCCACTTCATGTAGTGGGTCCATGCTTTAAATTCTCAGAGGCTGCGAAGATGAGAGGGTAGAACTGTGAAGAGTGCAAACTTTAGTCTGTCCTGGGTTAGCATTCTGGCTCATGGCTTCCTGTCTGGTAATCTTGGACACGATACTTAAACTCCTTCTGCCTCCACTGTGGCATCTGCCTAACAGGGACGATGGCGGTCGCTACTTCCTGGGACTGTTGTGAGGGTTCAGTGCTGTCTTGTGTGTGATAAAGAGCTTAGCCTGTGTCGTGTCTCACAGAATGCACTCAATAATGTTAATTTCCTACTACTGTTTTAGTGTCGCTGTCATCATCATCCCTGTCGTGGCTGTTATTACCCCCTACTGTTAGCAGGCCTGTGTATATGAGAAAATTCATATTCATTTCTCTTGTCATATACTTTTTATACTGTGGTCTTCAGTCTCCAGACTATTCACCGATACCTGGTGAGTGACCAGCACCGTGCTGGTGATCCGAAAGGAGTAGGGCAGTTTGTCAGCCCTCAGGTCTTGGCTGTCCTGTGGGAACAGATGGGTTAGGTGCCACTGGGAATTCTAGAACAGGAATTGCTGCCCACCCTTGCTTCCTGTGTGGATGGAATTTCTCAGACAGCCTCTGTAGACCCTGCTATGAATTCTTGTTGTCCCTGGCTTCCTATGGGCTTTCGTGTATCTGTGGCCAGCCTTAGGAGATGCCATCCGCATGATAAAGAGGCAAGAAGGCCTATATGTGTGTTTCCAGTAGAGCAGAGATTGTGCCCAAAGTAAGACAGTGGTGCTAGGAAGTGGGCTTACACATTCAGGTGTGGGAGGAGGCCCCGAGCTGGGGCTGAGTGAGAAAATCCCAGTTCTGGTTCTTGCTTTCTTATTACCATGGTGCTACTTACTGGCATGGATTCCTGGGACCCAGCCCCAGCGATGCTCTTTAGCAAGTTGGGTGGTCCAGAGGAGTCCACATTTTTAAGATGAGCCGCTGGTGGTTGAGACGAGGGAGTCTGTGGTCTGTCAACTCTATCATCTCCTTTGAGCTACCAATTTTATGAGCCTCTGGATCTTTCCAATCATTTCAGCATTTACTGGGAGACACCTTTGCTGTAATATTGTAACTACTCATATCTGATTTCACCACCTCTCCCTTCCTTGGCTTTCAAATATTCTGCATTTCAGTGTAAATACCCACACTCGAGCATTCACCGAACAGGCCAGCCTCCTCTCCTTTTTGGATCCCAGTGGTAGAAGAAGAAATAACTCGGGCAACCCAGAAGACCATGGACACAGAACAGTGACTCCAAACCGAGAGTGACCTGACGTGGTATTAATCAGACTGTAATTTACTAACATGCTCTGCTGTTGAAATCTGCATTGCCAGCAATTGTGGCTTTTTTCTTCTTCTTCTTCCCTGTGCTATGACTACCTCTCACTCCCTTTTAGAGTTTCCAGTTCTACGTGGATCATGAGAGTGAGAACGTTTAATAAACCCGACAGCTAATTAATCCTCCCTGAGTAATGAACCTGTTCTGTTCAGTGCTGGGAGGCTCAGCTTTTCAAAGCAAGAATGTGGCTATTTTTTTTTTCCTGTTTTCATGGAAGATAGCCTTTCAAATCCAATCACTCATTACCCAGAGAGATTATGAGAAGCACTTCTGTGAAAACAATAGCTCCTGCTCAGTATCATAATATTCAAAGCAATAATCATGATGATAATTTAACAATAACACCCTATAGCTGTAAAGTGCCATTTGTAATTCAGTGTTTTCTTACCTTATCCCTTGATTCATCTTTGGAACCGGGAGGAGGGCAGGACAGGTATGTGGCAGATGAGAATGCTGGTATCTAGTATTTATTGAGCATTTACTTTATCCCATGCATCAAGCCACATACTCTGTCTGCATTTGGTGCCTCATGAGCTGTGGTTACTGTTAAAATTGCCCATTGAACAGGTAAGGCTCAGAGAGGTTACATAAGATGCCCAAGATCACGCAGGTCTACGAATTAAACCTCGATCTCCTTTGCTCTGGGACCTACATCACCTTAAACATGATGTAGGCTCAGAGAGACAATGTGACTTGCCCAGTATCAGTCAACTGGTAATTCTGGAGCTGGGACTGAAAATCAGACACTCTGGTCTTTAACTTGGACACATGCATTTGGATGTTTGCAGTGGTTTTCTTAGTAGCTAGTGTCATTATTATTCCAGGTCAGGATGTATGTGTGTGTCCCCCTACTTCCTGCCCTCCTTACCTCTGTCTTTCTCTCTCACCCTCACATTCATGCACATTGACCTTCTAGATCTCTGACCTCAGCATAGAGAAACAAGGACCCTGAGGGCTCATGTAGTTCCACTTAGCAGGATTCCCCATGCCCTTCTTTCACGTCCTCCTATCACCCCAAAGTCAGAGGCCCTCAGCCCTTTCTAGGCCATGGAAGCTCGTAGTTTAAGTCACATAATTAGCCTGGGGTAGGAGCTGGGTGGCCAGAGATCACACGTTAGGGTGGTCCTGGAGTTACTTTCTTCTTCTTGGTTGGCTGCCAGCACCCTGCGAATCTAGGCCAGGTTGAAATCTGCTTTTTAATGAGTTACAAGTATATAGAGTCCAGAAGGTGTGAATTCCCAATCTATAACATTTCATCACTTCCCCCAAAATGAAGGGGATATAATGACTTCAGATTACCTAATGGGTTTTATTTAAACATTCCTTACAGCTACTATTCATAATATAATAGCCACGTTTATTGATATGCCAGTTGGTGATTTTATAACCCTAGATAATCTCATCCTAACAATGACTGTCCCAGGCAGGTGCTGTTACTCTCTCTGGGTCATCTGAGGCTTTACTCCCTCTTTTTATGTAAGTCTCCTCTCAAGCGACATCTTCTCAGATCCTCGAACCTAGAGACTATAGCGTACTAACATCTTTCCGTCCATCAGTGTCCTTACCCTACCTCTTTTTGCTTACCTCTCACCCTTGCTCGATGTGCCATTAGCCCATTGCCCGCCCCCCTTCCCCCCTCCACTAAAATGTGAGCTCCATGAAGGAGGGACACACGCCGTGTTCTCTCCCACAGCTCCAGCACGCAGTGGCCACTCGGTCAACATTTGTCAAATGAGTAGAGTTCACAGAAGGGGAAAGAGTTTCAGAGCAGGCAGGGGATTTGCCCACGACCTCATGGCTAGGCCATCGGACCCCCCATCCGGTGCTTTTCCTTATGCCTCTCTATGGTGTCAGCTTTCTAAGGAAATGCTCATTCATGATTGCAGATCAGGGGACTTTCATTACTTGTGTGTCTCAGAATTCCCTGGCAAAGCTGGCTTTAGTGTCTGCGCCTGATCTGAGGAGTGGGCCGGAAGGCTAGGGGTGAGGGCTGCAGAGGCCCTTCCACCACGGGGAAGTAATGGACACACTGCTTTATCGAGAAATTTCATCATGTTTTTCCACACACGTCCCTGCCACTGGGGACTGCTTCTGTCTTCCTCTCAGCTCAGGACGCGCACATTCTTGTGACTTTCCTGGACCAACATTTTCCCACTCAGAATGGCCCCCAATGTTAGCACATCCCCCCGGTAGCAATTTAGACACTGTCCCAGCCACAGGCTGGGCCACCACGGCAGATCGGCATGAGCATTTGCGTCGTGCGACGAGCTCTGAATGCAGAGGGGAACTGCTTAAGGATCGTTGCTAACAGGCCATGGGGTTAGGCGGGTTGACTGAACAGACCAGCTGTCTTTCCAAAAGTGATACTTAAAGCCAAACAACTGGTTTAACTACCTGACTTGTTTTCCAGAGAACTGATTCAACAGGCCACTGCTTTCAGTTTATTAATAATAGCAACTACACTTACTGATGCCTCCCTAGCGACAGGCACTGGGCTGAGCAGGTTTGGTACACTGTACTCTCCGTTCTTCACCAGGGTCCTGTGACTTCAGCATCATACCCATTGCACTGATGGGTAAACAGAGGCTCAGGGAGGTAAGCAGTGGTTTAAGCCTCACAGATAATAACTGGCAAAGCCAAGAATGGAGCCCTGGTCTGTCGGATCCCAGAGCTCCTGCCCTTCACTATTACAAGGAGTGTTTGTTGTGTAGTCCCTGACCTAAACAGTCATGAAGATGGTAGCATCTGAACTATAGAACTGTTCAGTGTATTTCTTACCCTATTTATTGAGTGCCTACTATGTGCCAGGCACTGCAATGTGGGTCTCACAAAGAAAAGTAAAACACACTCCCTGTCCTCAAGGGGCAAGGACAGGATGAGTTGCAGATTGCTGCAATGTAAAATTAATTTAAGCAATAGTTCTCAAACTACAGTATACATGGGGGTCACCTGGAACACCTTTTAGAACACATGCATTGGCCGCCTCCCTAGGGATTACAGTTTAGCTCAGTGGTTCTCAACCTTCCTAAGGCCGCGACCCTTTAATACAGCCCCTCACGGTGTGGAGACCCCCATAAAATTATTTCCATTGCTACTTCATAACTGTCATGTTGCTGCTGTTATGAATCGTCATGTAACTATCTGCTACGTGATTTCCGATGGTCTCAGGCGACCCCTGTGAAAGGGTCGTTCAACCCCCAAAGAGGTCACGACCCCCAGGTTGAGAACCGCTGGTTTAGAAGGTCTGAGCCATACTCAATGACATCTTTGGCAAGACCCCTCCTGGACCCCCAGGTGATTCTGGCTAGGGTACGTGTCCTGAGAAAAGCACGGAAGCTTGCTGCGGCCGTGCAGAGGAGGACATGCAGGGTCAAGGAGGCAGTTTTTGAGAACCATCCAGAAGGATGGATGGTCCTTCTTGCAGGAGGTCTCATTTGATGCCCCTAAGGATCCCGGGAGGCAAGTAGGACGTGTGTGGCCGTGTCCCTGTTTCTCGTGGCGGGGTGGTGATTGTCCCCCGTTGTAACAGGGGACACCTGATGCCCTGAGAGACAGGACTGGGAGGCAGACTCGTTCAGTCCAGACGCAGCCTTTCTGCTTTCTCGCGGCCTCTGCGGTGACTGCGTGATGACGCTCATGCCAGCAGGACAGGTGACCCCAGACAGTTTCAGTGCAAATCACTGCCTGAGCCAGGATTGGCCGCGACCGCCCTGGGTTTTAATTTGGGGTTTATGCTTTCATAACCGAGGCCTCTTAGGACATAGATAGAGCCTACCCCTACCATTTTTAATTTTTCTAGAATCCATTCTGTGATTTATTGCTGCTCTGGGGGCTTACTAGCCAATCCTCTTACAGTTTCATCTTTCCTGATACTGGTTGCAAACAACAATGAAGTGTTTAGCCACTGCGGTGGAAAATCAATCGAGCCTATTCCATATTCAGAGGTTTGCAGTGGCACCTGGATGGCCCCCCGGATTAGATTAACTTTGTGACTGTGTCACTCTGGTGTGGGTAATTTCTCACCCTCGCCCCCTCCCCCCTGCTGCCGCGGCGGGCAGATAGTGAGAGCTCCCCTTGATTGACTGCCCCGAAACGGAGGGCTGGCATGTGATGCGTGTAGACGCAGCGGGACGCGTGTCCGCCGTGTTTATGAAAATAAATAATAATTTCTGTTATCGTTATTGATTGCCATCATTATCTGATTGTATCTGTCTGTGTCATGGGGTTTCGATTATGGGATCAGAAAGCACTCCGCAGGAACCTCAGGCGGTACCCTCCCCATCGGGCCTCCGGGTTGTCACATGCTTCTCCTCTCGGAGGCGAGCGTTGTGAATGTCCCTGTCCTGTTCTGCAGCTGATGTTCAGTGAGACAGTGTTCGTCATGTCCACCTAATTTGGAATAATAGTAAAAGCAGCAGACATTTATTGAGCATGTGCTGTGTTCTGGGGACAGTGGGCATATATTGATTAATTGAATCTTCAAGATAAACCTGTCACATAATGCACTGAAATAAAGCTCCGTTCGAGATGTGGGACCTGCACCCAGTGAGGGTAAGCAACCTGCCTGGTCATGATTGGACTTGAGTTCATGCTTTTTGATCCTAAAATCCATGCTCCTCTCCTGCCTCTGGTATTAAAATGGAATGTCTGGTATAGTCATCAGAATTTTCACTGTAAAACAAAATGTGATAAACAGGGACTGGAGACACACCCTCCGAGGAGCTGGGAGGAGCCGCGTTGCCTGGGGCCCAGGTGGGTTTTCGGGGGTGTAGGGGGAAGGTGGAGCAGAAAGGATGTGTGCAACTGGGTCACCGTGTACCCAGCCTGGGTGATTATCAGACTCTGGGCATGTCCCCAGCAGACTGACTGACTCAGAATCTCCAGGAGCAGGGCCAAGGGACCTACCCATGTTTCTCAGCTGTAACCCAGGTTCTGATGACCCGCGGGACCTGAGGGCCATTGGCCTAACGGACCGCAAGGTCTGCTCCTCAGTGAAGGTTTTCTGATTCGCTTTGGTAAGTTCTTCCTCTGTCCCCTTCCCTCCTCTTCCCTCCACGTGCTTTAGACAGTGATCTGAGGTCAATAATATTATCAAAATGCAGTTGCCTTTACACTAAGTGACTGAATGATTTAGAGTGAGCTTCTGCAGGCCAAGTCAGGTTGCAGTGAATGATTCTGCCTTTAATAACTCAAGTTCCTGTTTGCTGCTATTTCTAGTCAAATCAGGGCGTGCGGCCCACCCCACGGCCACTGTGCTATAACAGTAACAGTACTGCAGGCATTGACTGAGAACATACTGTGTGCCAGGCCTCCGTTAGGCACATTGTAAGCACCATCTCCTTGCAGCCTGGCTGCAGCCGGTGGGGTGGAAACAGTTTTATTTCACTTTACAGGCGAGGATATTTGATTCAGAAGACTGAAGTGACTTGCCCAAGGGCTACAGCTTTGAAGGGGCAGAGTCACATTTTGAACCAGATTCGGTCTGACTCAGTCTGTGATCTTAACACCATGCTTTGGAGTCTCCACGAAAGGGCCAGATCTCAGACCACATCTCAACCATCATCCACATTCTTCCCACAGAGGTCAGGCTAACAAAATAGAATAACACACTGGCATTATCTAGCGTGATGCCTTGCAATCAATAGATGCTCAGTATGTGTTATTACCTTTCTCTCCTCTCCCTGTCTGTCTTTCACACAAACACCAGGAATTTCAGGAAAGTCTGATTTAATACACTGAAAAGGTTCAAAGCAATATTATGTTTGGGGCCCAGCAGTCTGTTATGCTTTATTTCAAATCTCTGATTGTACTGACTCTCCATAGCTGCCTTAGATTCAGAGCGTATTCACTGACAGTACAATACGCGCTTTGATCTTAAAGCGCCCTCTGTTAACGCTGAATTTGCCATGTCATAATTAGAGCCAACATAAATGTAAATGTAAACAGAATCCTATACCTGGTTTAAGATCAAGTTCTCTTCGCCTCTTGGTCCCAAACCCTTTGGAAGGAGTTCGTGGCTTCCTACATGTGAGAGGAACTAATACATGACTCCTCACATGTATACTCAGTGACAGTGGGAAGCTGAGAAGTCCACTAGTATCAGAAAAAGGGCAAAGATTTGTGTTAGGGAAGGAAACCTCAATGTTTCCATGGCCTCTAGTGCAGTTTATGTTGAAATTCGCTGGTCATGAGGCAAGACAGCATTCCAGACCACAATTCATTCTCTTTTCCTAACCTTGGTCATGAAATGGCCTGGATTTCAGAGTTGCAGGAAGGTCTTCTTGCAAGCTTTGCAAGCAAGGATCTTGTCACTGTGTCAAACCTAATTCATACTGACTCACATGGATTTTTCTCAAAAGAGAAGTTATTAGTCTGATTTTTCCTTGTCTTTTCCTTTTAAGGGTTCTCTCTATACTCTTGAAGTAAGTGGAAAATCCAGGCAGAACTGGGTGATTTGAGGGGGGAAGCTACCTCCATTTTCTGAATCTTTCAGGTGGAGTTATCTGAATGATGAGTGTATATGTGCTGCCGAAGCAAGCACATCTGAATGATGAGTGTGATGGGAAAGGCATCATCCCCAGCGCCAAGTCCTGGTTCTGAAATATCAGCCCATTGTTGCTGCAGTGAGAGATGTGCGATCCAGCCCCTGAAACTACACATGTGTGTATATGTGTGTGTAGGCATGCGCAGGGCAGGCTGTTCCCAAGCAGCACGTCGCTCGAGAAATCTTAGAATGTTAACAAAGCCTAGAATTGATGTGTATTTGGTTTTCAATTACACTTACTTAACCAGAGATCAGAAATGTGGGCCTGGTTCCCTTTTACTACCGGGTTATACCTCAAACAAATTTGAAATCACAAAAGGAATTCTAGGGCTTCTGCTTATTACACATAAGATTTTAGTAGAAAACAATGAACATAAATGGATTTAGAATCAAGTTCAGTAGAAGACACAGTCACTTTGATCTTAGTACACTGCAAACCAGACTTCAATGATGCATCGATGAAAGCATTTTAAATACCCACCCTTGTCAGAGAAAAAGATTTTAGATATTTCCCTAGAGGTTAGTGTATAGGAGGATACTTGTGTGCGTGCGTGCGTGCGCGCGCACGTGCACATAAAAATAATCTGGAGGAAAATATTTTATAAGGGTATTTTTATGTTAAACACGATTGTTATCAGCAGGATAGTCTTTAATTATCTGATTTCCTTAGAATGATTGAGCAGGAAGGAAAGGAATTTTTCTACTAAAATGTGTTAGATTTATATTTATTTGAGTGGAGGAGAGTAAGTCACACTCTTATAATTTGTTGTTGTGATCAGATGGTCAGTTGGACCTTGTGTTCATCACCAGCAGAATGTTAAAGGCAGTGGCAAACACACACACACACACACACACACACACACACACATGTACATGCATACAAATATTTCTTGCGCTATGGGAAATCCTAGCTTAAACACATTTAAACAAATGTATTGACTTTAGGAATTCTCAGGACCTTTAATATGCTAATATATTAACACAATATTGGACTCGAAGAAGAATATGCAGCATGTGGTATTCTCCACCAAACTTATTTGACCACCAATAAAAAAATAAATAAGTAAAAGCAAAACCATTTCTCAGGGGATTACTGTTCTCTAGAACATTCTACTCAAAATGTGGTCCTTGGCTCAGTGCCATCCTACAAGAAGATGAGTTTGTACCAGAACAGAACCATCCGCATCCCTAAGCCACTGCAGCGTTCAGCGTGCACTTTAACTTACACAGCAGACTTTCTCAATGAATGATGCAATTCGTTGAATCTGGCTTGAGCTCCTTATCTTGTCATGGACCATTAACAAGCAGTGCATGGATCTATTATTTTGAGTAGTACAGCGCTGTCAGCAGGTGGGGGTTATAGCCTGACAACATTGTCACTCTGCTCTCACTGCCTTCCAGTCACAGCAGCACAGGATGGGGAAAGGGCCCTTAGCCTCCCCCTGGATATTCAGTTCA
Organism: Lyroderma lyra; assembly: GCA_004026885.1. Classification (NCBI taxonomy): domain Eukaryota; kingdom Metazoa; phylum Chordata; class Mammalia; order Chiroptera; family Megadermatidae; genus Lyroderma; species Lyroderma lyra. The sequence goes on along the minus strand of PVJL010000117.1, from coordinate 88,253 downwards.
TTAACATTAACTGAGAACTTACTGGTGCCTGAGGCTGTTTGAGACATTTTGCATACTTCCTCATTTCATTCTCCCATTAACCCCATGAGCTCAGAACTGTTAACCACCATTTCACAGATGAAGAAACCGTCCTTTGTGCAAGTGGCAGAACTAGGGTTCACCCCTGGCTGTCTGACTGCAGATGCCCCTTCTCTCAACCACCGTGTTATCTGACTTCCCAACAGAAATGGTGTCCAACCTCTGAGCCAATGGAGGCTTGATCCTACTGTCAGTGGGTTCTTTAAGCAGAAACTTCCTGTTAGCCAATCTAAAAACCATCACAGTTCACAAATGTCTCCTTCTGTGTCACCTAACATCTACCTAGTCTGCATTCATAATGTGTGGTCCTGACCCTGTGGGGCTTACAGTCCAGTGAGGAAGTAGCTTGTTCTGAGTTTTGACTAGAAAATAGTAACAGCACGCACTTTGTGTGCCCATGCCTGACGTCACAGCCAATCCTGCTGTGAATTTAAACCCTGCCTGAGCACCTTCTCAGTGTGTTCTTCTCTGTGCTGTGATCCCAAGTCATCTGTTATTTTCAGGGACTGAGAGCTCTGCAACTTTGAATTAAGTAAGGATGTTGTCTCTTTAATGCCAAAACATTCAACCGTAAGGTGAAAACTTATGTCCAATTACCCTGCTATTTTAAATCCAAACGTGTAGATGTTTAGAAAACTTCTGTGAAAGCTAGATTTTTTAAAACATCATTTATTCTACGAATTCAGAACACATCTGAGCAAAGCATTCTGTGGGTGAAACCTAACAGGAGAGCAGGAGTTCTGAGGCTAGATATTGAGGTAGAAGTGATAAATCAGGGCCCCACCTAGTGACTGTTACCCCTTCCCATAGTAAAGTCACCTCTGTAGATGAACTCGCAGATGACTGTCACACCATCGAGTGCCTTTGCCCTACTTGATAGTCACGTCAATTAAGAACTAAGGCACCACTTACGTCTCATTGTTTTTGCACCAATTCCACATGTATTGGTTGAATAGCCACAGGAAGCCAGGCACTGCAACAAGCCCTGGAGACACAGCAGTGAACTTGAGTGGCATGGTTCCTGCCCTCATGGAGCTCATGGGCTCTTTTGGTTGAAAGGGGCGGGAATCGAATGCCCCTACCATGAAATGTGGTGCTGGGATGGGGCCGCCGAGGGAAGTGGGTGATGTGTAGGGAGAGCAAATGATGGAGGGATCTGACCCACTTGGGCAAAATCAGAGTGGTTTTCTGAGCCAATTAGAAATGGAACTGAAGGAGGAGGTGGGTAAGGAGAGGATTCCAGACAGAAGAACTGCCATGGACCAAGGCCAAAAGTCACTGCGCAGGACAACGGAGGTCAAAACAGATGCCAGAGTGGCTGGAGTGCTGGGCACAGGGACACGTGTGGTACCAGCGAGATGCAAGTGACAAGGCAGGCAGGTTGTGGCCAGACTGTGTTGGACGTCGTAGATCTTCCTGCTCTTTCTCCCGAGAATAACGCTCGCCTTTTCTTCTCAGCACTGGTCGTTTTTTGAAACAGCCCTTCTTAGCTCTGATAGCTGAATGATCTGCACCCAGGACAGGATATTCATCAAGACAGAAAAGCTGCTGGCACAACTTAGAACGTTCCCAGTGGATATGAAGCCTTTAAAATTAGGAGGCAAATGGCCTTTGTCAGTGTGGCCATGTTGCCCTCCAGCCCCTTGACTGCCACTGTTTTGATACATGTCAGGGCATGGCCTCCCCAAGCTTCTCCAGGATCAGGTGTCCTCCCTCCAAGGTGAATCCTCCCATGAGTGATTGAATTGTTTGGAGGGTCATAGAACCTGACAGCTTCCTATTACACAAAGGAAAAGATAAGCTTCCGATGAGTCCTGGGGCTGGAGGAAGCCAAGATAGAGTGCTCCTGTCAGAACTGCTTACGACATATAAATCATTACCTCAATTTTCCATGCAAGAATTGGGCCAGAGAGAGTGAGAGAACTGACTGGGGTTGGAGCAGTGCAGAACCACATTAAAGAGCTCACACTTGGCTGCAAAGCAGGATTTGCTCTGCTATCCTTGCGGAGAGAACAGAGTCCCATGCCCAGAGGGGCGACAGAGACAAATGCCCACTGGCTCCAGCAAGGGGCAATTTGTTTCTCTGGCATTTGCTAACTGTTTTTATCGCTAATCTTAACAATAGCAGCCACCAAAGCTTTCCCAGACTCCAAAGGGGAGATGTTTGGAATTACATTGCTCTATGTGTGGTCCTAGGTCTCCCTGTTGTGCAGTCACCATAGTGATCATTGTGGTTGTTGCCATTTCCCTTTCTCTCATACACTGGGCAGAAATCTCGGAGATAGCTAGGACCCAACTGTGGCTAACCTGCCATCCGCAGTCCAGGCTATCAGGGTATTTCTAGGGGCAAAAATGAACATAGACCTGAAAAAAGATCGAATGATGGACAGCAAGTCAAAAGATGTTCAGTAAACATTTAAAACCATAGATTAGACAGTGTCAAAAAATGAATTGCACTTTATTAAGTAAAATACAGTGTAGCTAGCAGAACATGAGACCAAGGGAAGTTCTGGCTGAAGAAGCCTCAGAACTCAGGACACTCAAACTACAAACTTACACAGCAAACCTCAAGAAACACCGTCTTGTGCTTTCTCCGGGCTGCTCTAGGCAGAGCGAACAAAACTGTGGGTGAACTGGTTCGCTCTCCAGGATAGACGGAGTTAAGCTCAGTTCCTAGAGCCTTAAATAGGACTTGGATCAGTGACACATGCGTTAAAAGGGAATCATGTGTCTAGCCCCAGAGATCCCTGCTGCCAGTGATGGAGGAAGCTTTCCTCTTCCACCTTTGTGCTTGTTAAAGAGAAGTATTACTTTGAAATCACAACGTGGCCCACAGTGTGTTAGCTGCCAGTTAAAATTCCCTAGAAGAGAAATGCAGTATATTTTATGTGAACAAACCCAAAATATGAGTCGAGACCGTACCTGGAGAGATGGGGGTGCTGAAGGAATGAGTCACGTGGATACTTTATGATAAAATAATTGCCTGTTTGTTCAAAAAAGTATGAGCAAAATGTTCTTATTGCCAGGAGAAATGCGAGGCTGACTTATTTCCCCACAATTAGAACCATTCTGGGAGAGTCTAGCATAGTGGTTGAAACGCTTTAGAGTAGCAGCTCTGGATTCAAATCCCAGCTCTGTCTTTGTATGGCTTTGGGCCTTTTCTTTAAGCTCTCAAACTAAGTATCAGTTTTATCATCAATAAAGCACCTACATAATAGAGCTTGCTGTCAGAAAATAATCCTAGCATGGTATCTGGCTTTTAGTACTAACCATTCAACAATAGGTAGCTAGCTCCAAGCTGCGGATCAGGAATACTCAGAGCAGACAGGTTAACTGGTAGATCCCAGTTTCTGCTTTTAAAGGAAGCACACAGTTCTATAAGGACAGGGGAGAAGGAAGGGACTTCTAACTTGATTATATACCTAAGAATTTAATTGCCTAAGACACATTAATCCTAATATTTAAGAATTTTTGGTGAATGTTCACATCTCTGGCCTAGAGGAAATTGTCATTAATGACTCTTTGTTTTTAACAATTCTTCAATCCATCACCTGTGTGTTACATGGTGTGCTCACCACCCAGCGGCAGTAGTCCTTCCATCACCATGTATTTGGCTCCCTGTCACTCCTTCCTCCTTTACCCTCTAGTACCCACTAAACTATTGTCTATGTCCATGAGTTCCCCCCGCCCCATTCTAATTGTTCATTTATTCTGTTCTTCAGACTCCACATATAAGTGAGATCATGTGGTATTTGTCTTTCTCAGTCTGACTTACTTGCTTAGCATGATAACTTCTAGTTCCATCCATGTTGTTGCAAAAGGTTAAGATTTTATTCTTCTTTATGGCCAAGTAATACTCCGCTGTGTACCTGTACCACAGTTTCTTTATCCAATTGTTTATTGATAGGCATTTAGGTTATTTCCATATCTTGGCTATTGTGAATAATGCAAAAAACATAAGGGTGCATATATTTTTTCCAATTAGTGTTTTGGATTTCTTTGAATAAATACCCAGGAGTGGAATTGCTAGATCTTAAGGTAGTTCGCTTTTTAATTTTTTGAGGAATCTCCATACTGTTATCTATAGTGGCTGAATGAATTTGCATTCCCACCAAGAGTGTCATTAAGGATCCTTAATAAAATTCTGTAAGTGAAAATAAGGAGATAATGCAAAATGAATCATCAAACCGTTGAGTCTCTATGGATACATTAAAGTAAGAGCATGCCTACCCTTCAACAGCTGCTGTTGAAAGACCAGCAAACTTTCAAGTTCTCACTGAGCTAAGAAAAGTCTGCTTACTAGTAACTCCTTCGTAGGGAAGGCACTGTGACCAAGTCTCATGTGAGTGGCCTCAGGGATGATGGCGTTAACAGTTGCCTGAAAAGTTATTAAATTTGACTCAGGACCTTGGTTGCAAATCTTCCTTTAAATTCTCTGCCTCCACCTCCAATCATTCATCATCAAAGTCAAAGGATACACACTGTCAGATGTTAGACCTTCGGTCTTTATTTTCTGTTAGCAAAGTAGAACCTTCCAAGTAGGTCACTTTCCTTAAAAGAAAACAATAAAAAGAGTTCTCTTGATAATTTCTTTTTGGTCTTGAGCACTAAGAGCAAAGTTCTGCCTTTGTCTTTCAACACAAGCTCATTATTATTAACCTGGTTAGCTTCGCCAATACAACATTGAGCAATAAAATTGAATTTCCAGAAAATTTCCCCTTAATTGTCTGCTTGTCTATAGGAATCATCCTGCCAGCATCTGGGATGAGATAGATCATGGAAAAACAGTGGTGTCAGGTCAAATGATCAGTTGGAATGGGCTTGCTCTCTATTTCTATGTAATAGCAGCACTGTGCCTTTGCATAGTTCGCACTGATTATCAGAAGGGAAGAAGTCATCACTGAGGCAAATGAGTTTTACTGGCGTTGGTCCCTTCTGGGGAAGAAAAAAGTGTATGAGCAGAGAAGCATTTCCAAGTGCCATGTATGTCGAGAGAGTGACATGCCAAGCAGTCTGTGAACTTAGGTTGCCTGAATCTGCCGCCTTAAAGATGAAAATGCTTCTCATATTTGGTCTCATAACTCAAGAGCTGGGTTTGCCTCATTTTCTGTAATTCAAGACCAAAAAAAAAAAAATGGACCTACCTATAAATATATCTTGAACAAAATGTCATTTTAAACCCAAGCATTCTCATGAAGGAATAATAAATAGTTGGGGAGAGTCTGGAATCGGAGTCCTTCAAAGGCTTGGAAGTTATTAATGACAAGGAAGTGTTAAACGGAAGAGCTGCACAGAGTGCTTATACAGGAAGGGAGGTTTGTCTGCCATCTTTGTTGGTTGCCTACTGAACCATAACATGGTTTCCATTTTTCCTAACTGTGCTTACTAATCTCAGTTTCTGCTAGTGTTTTCCCCTGTCAAGATAGATAATATAACTTGGATCTGTAACATTTGGACAAACCCTGCTTACCTTTCCTGTGTCTTCCGAGCGCCCCCTGCCCCCAACTCCAGTCGTATCTTTGTTGAGAAGTTATTCCTTTGCCTTCAATTCTAGACCCTCCTCCTCTCTCTGAGAGAGGGCACAGAAACCCACTGAGCCCATTCCCTGAGCCAATCTAGGTCTTCTCTATCATCATGAGATTTAAGAATATTTAGTCCCAGTTTCCTCTACCCCAGACAGCTTCAGCTATCTGTCAGTATCAGGGGCCTAGTTCACAGCATCAAAACTGAGGCTTAAAAAACAAACACACGCCGTGCTTTGCCTTTCGAGGACCTAACGACTAGAGTCTTACTTCATGATCTTCTTCCCTTGGGAAATTTACATCTCTGGCCTCCTTGGACGTCTCCATTGTAAAAACTAATTTCCCCCTCTCTGTCTGTCTTTTGGGCACGTTCTTACTTGTGAATCCATAAATGACCCCCTGCCATGCTCCAGCAGCTTGCCTGCCTTCTTCAGCACTTACATTCTCCTTATGTGTTTAAAAGGGAGCTCATTATTTTTCTCTTAACCTCCAGTGAAATCTTCTCTTTAGTCTCTCCCTTTGTTTTGCTTATCATTTAACTTAACTCTCAATCCAACAGTCCCCATCTGCACCTGCCTCGGTTCTCTGTGTTTCTCCTTCATAACCAGCAGTTAATGAGACTACCATGGGAGTCACTTTGCTGATCACATCAGGATAAGGAAATGGGGTTTAAATAGCAGTAGCAGGTGAGACAATGGAAGTAAAGCCATGGTGGGAATCTCAGCCAGTCAGGTAAACTGAGGATGTAGTTTTGTGTTCACTGGGATGGGCAGGGCCCCCAGTCAGCTGTGCCTGGATTTTCTTATCTGAGAAAGGAGGTTACCCATCACTTATCCTCCCTGCTTCGTAAGGTGGTTGGGAGGATTAGATGAGATACATCATGTCACATGCTTCATAGCGTGGCACGTAGCAAGCCCTCTGTACACATTAGATACTATTAGATTATAGGAAGCTGGTGTAAAAGACAGTCCCACCCTTTCCTGGGTTGGGACCTGCAGCTACACATGGATGAGAAAGAGGTGCAGTCAGCAGCCAGCCACATCTCTGTTTCTAAACCATTTAGCAATTCCTAGCTGTGAAAAGTCACATGAAATGGCATCAAACAATCTACAGAGACTTATTTGTTGCCCTATTTCCAAGACCCAGTGTTGTGTCTGACACAAAGTAGATTTTCTATAAATATTTGAAATTGACAAATATTAATTCCCTAATGTATCCCAGGTACTTCATTGATAACCCCTCAAATATCACTGTGTTCCCCACAGTCTGGGCTCTGTGTTTCTGTTGGTATAAGACACAGGTTTAAGTGGCATCGATTCACATAACTGAGGAAGTTACTCCCTTCTCATTTCTGTTTAAAATCATTCCTATTATATCAAGCCCAAAGTCATACTTCAATGTTATTATTTTTTAATGCTTCTAATAATTCTTAAAAATCTTGATTAAAAAAAAAACAACTTAAGAACTGGCCCTAAGCTCTAATAAGCCCAGGTGACCATATCTGGCTGGACTCTAAGAAAAAAATTTTAATTGTATTTATTTTTATAGCATTCTGTTTTGGGGGGAGCTCAACTGATTTGTCCTGGATTACTGTGATGTAAAGTTCCCTATCAAAATTTATTTAGCTAACTAAAAACTTGAATCGTTTAAAGAAAATATTAAGTAAATAATAGTCCAGGTAAAACTGATAAGGTAAAAAATTTGAAATATTGCCATTTGCGACAAAATGGATGGACCTGGAGATCATCATGCTAAGTGAAATAAGTCAGACGGAAAAAACAAAGAACTATATGACTTCAGTCATATGCAGAATATAAAACTGAAAGCAAAGAAAAAAAGAACAAACAAATAACCCATGGACACAATCAATAGTTTAATGTTTATTTGGGGACAAGTGGGTTAGGGAGGGGAGAAAGGGGAGGGGGTGGGAGAGGAGCGGGGGAAGCTAAATATAAGGTGATGGAAAGAGAGGTCACATTAGGTGGTGAACTTATTATACAACAAGCTGACAATGCACTGTAGAATTGTATACCTGAAACCTATGTAATCCTTGCTAACAGATGTCACCCCAATAAGTCTAACAATAAAAATGAATTAAAAAAAAAATTTGAAAGAGGTACCAAAAGAACTGAGGTTTAGTAAGCATTAGTCTGTCTTCCACTCAGTTATTTGAGTAGCTTTTTAAAAATCAAGGTAATCAAGCCCCACCCTAGACCAGCAGAGTTTGAATCTCAGCATGTAGATTTGGGCAATCTGTATTTTCCATTTCTCTTTAAGAGCTCTCAGGTGGTTCTGAGGAAAAATCCAGTTTGGGAATTTCTAAATGAGAAAATCTTCAGTTTTCTTTATGTAAAAGATGTTTTCTATTCAACTGACAAAATTTCCTTGAGGATCTTCTGTGTTTGATACTATATTTCCTGGGTGGTGGGGATAAAATGGAAAGCAATATAGAAGCAGACCCTGCCACAGTGGAGCTTATTCTAGTAGGAGTTCAAAAATACAGTGTGTTTCCTGATTTTTTTGTCTGCTTATGAGTGTTGTTTCTATACTAAATCACAGCCTGAAAGAATATAAAATTGTCATCACTTGGTGGACATTGGTTATGGTTCTGACATTGAGCTTCTATAGAGAGAAGTCAGAAGCAAGCCCTACCTTTACCTCATGCATCTGACTCATTTTTAAAGAACTGCATAACCCATAAAGCTTCTTTATACTTAAAAGTGAAATAACTTCACCAGGGCATGACTTGGTATTAACAAATCTCTATCAATTTTTCTTGAAATACTGTACTGTTTAAGTCTTTGCAATCTCATATGTAAGTCTTTTCAGGCAATTTTTAAAACATTTAATTTTTTAAAAATTCTTTTCCCTTCTTTTGGTCTCTTCATGACCAACAGTTATACATACATTGTATCCTCTTTGTTTTCTGTATGTATAATCTGCTCTTCATTGATTTTTTACTTCCTCATTTTGCTTTGTGTCATTTCCTCAAGCCTATAAACCATGTTGATAACTCCATCTTCCAGATTTTCTCTGCGTTTTACTACGATTTAAAGCAGCTTCTATCTCAAAGATTGTTTGATTTTCTCATTCCTTTTTCTTTCTGGGTTCTGCTAGCTTGTTTCTTACCCATATTTATCACTGCCACATGAAAAAGCTTCCCAGTTGTTTTTGCATTCACTGACTCCCCCACCCCCAACACTCACACAATCTGATAACTACATAGCACTTAGACTGATCTTTTCAAAATGTAAATCAGATCATTTACTCCCCTCTTAAGAGCTTCAGATTGTTTTCCTTATCACTTAGAATGAATTCCAAAGTCCTTATCATGACTTCAGGGCCCTATGTTGGCTTTTGCTTACAAATTATTGGAGCTTCATCTATTACTTGACTCTTTGTTTTGTCTTTCAATCTGTGAGCTGCTTTTGGAAACAGATGATTCCGTAGTTATAATAAGCACTCAACAAATACTGCTTGGAAAAAGTTATAATAACTCTTTTAAATGTTAGAATGTCATACTATAATTAATTAGCCCTTGACAAAGGAAGAGAGAATACCCCCAGTACAGGCCAGTGAAGAGCTTAAAAAGTATCAAGAATTTAGATTTCCTGACATAGTAAAGTATGGTCCAAGAATTCAGACTGTGTTGAATCCTATCTCTGCGGATCCTAATGGAATGACTTCATGCCTTACTTACCTTGTCATTTAACCTCACTGAGTCTCACTTTTTTAAATAGGTATTTGTAAAATATTGCTGAAACAATATCAACCATGTGGAGACTTTTGTGAAATTTAAAGGAGGTAATGACATAGAGGAACTTGAAAATATGTCAGTAAACTGGCAATTTTATACTGGCTAGATTCTAAAGTCATCCCATAATTCAAGAGTCAGGTTTGTTCAAAAATATCCTTTCAAAATCTCTTAAATCATTCATAAGCTATAGTATACATAGTTTTTATATACTGTATTATATGTATGTATAAATATGTACAATATAAAGAGTAATGTACAATGTAAAGCTATACAAAAAAATGTGAAAGGCCATTTATGATAAGCAAACATCTTTAAATGTTAGCAGCTCATTTGACGTACCAAGATGCTAGGAGATGAGATCCACACAGGCAGTCTGTCTCAGGAAAGAGCACATTCACTTGTTCCATCTCAGACTTACTTGGGGCATCTATCCATTGAGTCGAATGCAGTTGCAATAATCAACATTATTTAAATGTGTTCCCTTCTTTCTTTTTTTTCCATTGTATAAGGGCTGTCTGGAAAAAAAAAAATTCCAGCCATAAATGCCTCTATTTTTTATATCCCATGGCTGGATACTTTCTGGACAGCCCTCGTATGCTAAGCACATATTGTTGAATCCACATATTAATGTATATGTGATGCAATTCAGTGTATGACTATTATTCCTAGGTGAGAGTCAAAATAAGTGCTCAGTAGAATTTGAAATAGGTGGAAGTTAGGTAGAGTAATTTGATGTTGAACTACAGTGACTTTAAGTAAACTGCACATTTGTCCCCATTTCCCTTCTTTTTAACTGTAAGCCTCAGAGTTATCTGGTTTTTTTAAAAGATCCTCTGCTTTGGCTGTCTGAAAATGCAATTCCTATTCGTCCCTGCAGGAAGAAAAAATGAACGAATGGGGATTATGGTCCCATAAGTCACCCCTGCCACTCCTTCCCCCTGCTGCCCACCGTTGTACAGGCTCATAGTTCACAAAGCTAGGGGGCAAAGAAGTAAGGAGATGGATGGCAACCTGGAAAGCAAGAGGGCAACAGATAGGATGTACAGTCCTAAAAGGGCAAAGCATAGCGCATGTGGAGAGAAAACTCAGCCATCCATGCGTAGAATGTGGACAAAGTGAATGCAGAAAAAGACCCCGGGGTCTTAGTGAATAATGACATAAAAGTGTTCGTTAAAGCCAGACCAGGTTGTTCCCTGGCTAGGCTTCAGCACTCTCAATGCAGCGGCCTGGGTTCGATTCCCAGCCAGGGAACCACCAACGAAAAACAAAAAACAAAAAACACCAAAAATCAGACCAGGCATGTCGTCCAAAATAGTATGTCATTCCAGAAGAAAAATGACCAACTTTTATTCAGTTCAGGAGAAACTCTTCCTCTAATACAGTCTAGTCTAACAATCTAGTCTAAAAAAGTATGTGGTTGCCATGGAAAGGTCTCATAGAACTTGGAAGATTGACAGGGCAGTGGGGGGAAATTATAAGAGAGAGTTCAAAGAAATTGGCTCATGGCCTAAGAAGATTGAAAGGCAATTACACCAACATTCCCAACAACATAAAACTTCTGTGCAGGGAATAGTGACCAATTTTGCTTTACACTCCTAGAACAAGAGACTGTTAGGAGTCTACATTATAACAGCAAGAACTCAAGTTAGAAAATGATCCCAAGAAGACTGTCAAAATAGTCCCAGGTGGAGGAAGAAAGCCAAAGAATTCATCTTTTTCATTAGGACTCTTAAAGATACCAGATTCTTCTCCGCTGAATTGTATGCATATGTGATGTTAGGAATGGGGAGAGATCTATGAATTGGAGCGATCAGGGTCAGGGTAGACTTAGGGAAATGAGTGTCCAAGGATGTGGGATGAACAAGGGAAGCATTGCAGGGAAAGGTGTGGAGGTGATGGTGAAGGTGACATGTTCAAGGGCGGGACAAGACTTCATCAGAAGCATCTGGCTCTTCCTGCTTTGTTTCTGTGTCCTTTCTTATGGTGCTGAGCACTTGATTTGAAAGTGTTATGGAGTCAGGGCTAAAGTGACTCACGGCAGGCCAGTTCAGACTGGTAAGCCAACGAAGTTAACTTTTGCTAGTCAAGAGAGGAGCAAGGACCTGACATGCACAGGCGAAGCAGTTGAAGAGACCAGGTAGTCCCCGAGAGAAACAGGCAGAGAGACAGAAAGACAAAGTGTGGTTCCCCAGGTCCCCAACCACAGGCCAAGTCTCTGTTTCATTTTCTGTGCTCCATTTCCAGTGCTGATAATTGGCAAGATTTTTCTTATCCTACAATAGATAATCTTTCTGTTTTGTTGTTTTGTTTGTTTGTTTTGTAGGGTTTTTCTTTAAGTAAGGACGAGAAGATTTCTGTTTCTTGACATCCAGAGAGCCCACACTAGAATATTACCTCCCCTCCTACCTACCTCCCTGTCTTCTCTCTTTCCCCTCTCTCTCTCTGTGGATGCTTTCCTTCCTTTTTTTTCTTCTGTCCTGGGTGCCACTGCTTTTCTTGGATACCCTCTCCTCTTTCTTGTCCCATTCCTTCACCTCTGTTCTCTGCCCATTCCTGCTCTCTCCTTGGAATTAACAAAACTTCTCCAGAGTTACATCTTACCCACCTACTTCACGTAACAGTTGTATTGGCCAGGATCATTGCATTTCAGATCCAGCCCTGCCATTGAGGAATGGAAGATTGAAGGTACCACCAGCACCCCACTCCAGCCAGACTTCAGAACACTGTCATTGTCATTGTCTTCTCCATATTCCTAACTCACCCATCTTATGACGCATCATCTTCATCAAGTGGAAAAATCCAATTACCCAGAATCCAGAATCCATTCGATTCCAGCCACCTCTTCCACATTCACACAGATTTTATTTCCCACCCCTGCATTTCACTTTTGAGAGAAAAGTATGAATCCTGAGGAGGAGAATTTAGGAAGTCATGTTCAAGTTCAAAACAGTAGCACAGAAGATATTTGACTTGACATTAATTTGTTTTTAAGAAGACCTGGGAATTTTAGTTAATGATGCAATATGAACTATTACAAAGGGAAATCAGTTTTAAACTATAGAAGTAGAAAGCACATGTCTTGTACAGAACAATACAGTTCTCTGAGTGCTGAGCTAGTGGACTGTCTTCAGTAAAACTAAGCATCTGTAGAGGTGAACAAGTCCAGACCATTTATGAGGTATGAAAATTGGAGGAGGCTAGGTCTTGGTATCATTTATTGAATGGGGAGAGGGTTGGGTTGGAGAGCTGTCCTCATTCTCTCTGGAGGGCTTTGCATGGAGCAAGGGGGTGGACTGGCTGTCAACCCAGGGAAGTAGCAAGTGGACAGTTGAGGAAAGCAGATCTAAGCTTGCAGGAATGAGAAAGCCACACTTATGAGAGCTGCTGGACTTTCCCAGGAAGAGGCCAGTGCAGACTGAATCATACCATGGTGGGACATTAGACATGAGGACTTCCTTTCTTTCTCTTTTATATTACAAAACTAGCTGCCAGTCAAATTATCCTGTGTCGTGGCTCCACATCTCACGATAACTTGTGTGTCTTTCCATACCTTTCACTATGCCTTCACAAACATATATTAATGTTAATGGGTAGCTACGATTTTGTTTTGTTTTTACAAAATTGCAATCATACCGCACACATCACTCCGCTCAGTAATAGAAGCATCCCTCTGGGTCAGTTCATCTTCTTTTGAAATAGCTACAGATATTCTGAAGTATGGGTGTACTATCGCTTATTAAATCATTCCCCTATTGTTGAACATTCACCTTGTTTCTAGACTCTGCTAAAGTGCAATTGCAACTGACAGTGCTGCAGTGAATGTTCCCAAACATACATTATCGCAAACTGATGTTTTTTTGTAGGATCGTTCCCATGAACGTAGGATTTGCTAAGGTAAAAGATGTGTGCATTCAGCTACTTCCAGACCACCTTCTGAATATCTTGTTGCAATTACTACTCCCACCAGCAAGTGCCCATTTCTCATACTATTTCCAGGATAAGATTTTATCAGTCACTATAAATTTTGCCCATCCAAGTAGAGACAACTGAGAAGGTAGCGTACTGTAGTATCCTCCACCGAGTACCTATCACAGCTCCAACACTCACTGTGTGACTTTAAGCTAAGATATAAGATATATTCATATATGAATATATGAAATCACTTGTAGAAAGACATATGATATGATTACTTATTTCATAAAATTGTTATGAGTATTCAGTGAACTAAATGGTTATAAAAGACTTAGAACAATAACTGGAACATAGTAAAATTTGTATATGATTAAAGATTTCAAGATTAATAAGAATAGTCCATAAAACTAAAGATTAAAAAAATCTTAATTTGTATCTACTTGACTACAAATAAGGTTGGGCATATTTTTGTATATGTCTTGGTCATTTGCTTTTCACCTCTTCTGAATTTTCTGTTTATATCCTTTGCCCATATTTTTATTGAGTGATCTTTTTATCAATTTCTAGGAATTCTGTGTATATTATAAATAGTAACTCTCTTCCTGTCCTCTTTGTTTTCCATAAATGAGTTCCTTTTTTGTTGTTTATTTTTTAAAATCAGTGTTTTTTCAAAAGTTAACATAAAAAATATCAATCAGTACAGAACTATAAAAATAGTTTTAAATTCCTATCATCGCATATTGCAAAAGGTAACCAAGTTCGTTGTGTGGAAACCCTTCTCTTTACCCCCTCAGGGTCATTGGCTCTCACCCTTGGCTCTTGGTCATCGGAGAGCTTTCAAAATAGTACCAGTCTTTGGGTTCCACCTCGCAGACATTCTGACTCAACTGATCAGTGGTGGGGCTCAGGCATCAGTTTTTAATAAGAGGCCTCATTTGATTCTCTTCTGTATCCAGGGATGGGGACCAGACAAGCAATCCTGAAAGTTCATTTATATGCCAGCTTGTTCCTAAATCAGCGTCACCAGTAATCACTACTGCCATCTGTTGGCAGGACTGATAATGTTAAGCCGAGTAGCATAAGAGGATAGCTTCATTCCTGTCTATACGAAGGGCCACGTTTCCAAGTGTTTAGGGACACATCTTTGCACGCAGCCACACCTTTTTCGTGTAATGACTTCTCAAGTAATTTCCAACTCTAACATTCTTAAAGTAGATATCAAATTTATATTCTTGATTCTGTATATTCCACAGTAATAAATGACAGAACGTAGTAGTATACTCGTGACATCTTGCTAATCCTTGCTCATCAAAGATTCAATGACATTTATCCTAATCATTAAAAGGAAAAAGTTTGCAGATGGATTTTAGAAATACATTCATCGATAGCAAGTGAAGAACAAAACAATGTTTGTGATTAATCCTAACCAAACTAACCAAAAATTACACCACTGCCTTTTCCCATCCCACTCCCTTCTCCACCTGTAAGCGTTAATAGAAGTTTTCCTCTATGGGGATATTTGAAGATGTCTCCTTTTCTCGTGTGGAATTACACAATGGGAAGCATCAAGGGAAATAACAGGAAAGGCAGTGAACAGCGAAACACGTTTGGAGAAACAACCGTGTTGGCAGAAGACGGAAGTGTCTGGGAGGAAAAATGAGATGAAACTGGAGGATTACAGGCCATCACACGGGCTGGTAATTAGATAGTTTCTATTCTAAGGGGAAGATATTTTTCCTCTTTTCCATAGAGAGGCCAGAAGAAGTCAAGGACACTGACAGCATGCACCTGTTCATCTGCCATAAAAACCACCTTTGATGTGGTGGGTTTAAATTATATATAAATATATTCCCCAGGCAGTTTTTATGGGTTGTGTGGTGTTGTACCTGGCCAGAGGGGATGAGTGCCCACCCATCTCCATCTCCCTTTCATAAATAATTTTTTTTGAATGGACTAGGTTATCTTATGATACTTCATAAATAATTTTTAATGCAGAACACCTTTATGATTGTGAACTGGAACTTCTTGCTATCTTTTGCACAAGTGAATACTGGGTTTCTTTTAGTCTCCCTAGATTTAGACTGTTCCAGAAGGATTTCCTCAGGAGCTGGGTTTCGTACCCTCAGAACTGTTGACATTT
The DNA here is from genome assembly GCA_004026885.1 of Lyroderma lyra. NCBI lineage: Eukaryota > Metazoa > Chordata > Mammalia > Chiroptera > Megadermatidae > Lyroderma > Lyroderma lyra. The sequence goes on along the minus strand of PVJL010000117.1, from coordinate 72,844 downwards.
TAGACTGGATAATTCTTTGTTGCCGGAGACTGTCCTGTCCATCGTAGGGCACTTGGCATCATCCTTGGCTTCTACCCGCTAGATGCCGGCAGCATACTCCCAGTTATGACAACCCAGAATACCTCTAGTCATTGTCAAATGGCAAAATTCCTCCCATTTGAGGACCACTGATGTAAGGATGCTTACGGCTCTGTTTTCGGCATGTGAGTTCTCACTTCTTCCAAAACAATTTATCTAATTTCCCAATCTCAATTAGAGCCCCAATTTTTTTAATGAAACAATATTTTTTTCTCTCTTGAAACAACATATAATACATCTCTTTATAGCATCAGCAACAGTTTATAACAGTATACAGTAGATTCTCAGTTAACCAGCACCCATGAATGGAGTGTTTTTCCTTCCATGTTTTGCCGGTTGCTTGAGAGTGCTGTTTGCTTGAGTTCTGGTTAACAGAGAGTCTACTGTATCCACTTTAAGCCATTAATGTCTGTCCTCCCTATTAGAGTTTCAGTGCCACCACTAATCTGCTTTGCTCACTCTGTACACGTACCACCTAGAGTAGTGATTGGCACTTAATAAATGTTTGTCAAATGAAAGATTATAATTCTAAAACATTTAAGAACCTGAAGGACAAAGTCTGCTTGGTCCAAAGGGGTTTCTCCTCTAGGGCTTATTTCAATCTCTATGACAAAGCCAGTAACAGAAGAAAACAGGGACATATTGAGACCGTTGAAGGGTGTGATTGGGGAAATCTCAAAATTATATTATTTGGATAGGATTCCCTGGGGGTTTTGGCGGAGCACGGTTGAGTGGCAGTCTCATTCTGGAAACAACAGCTCTGATATGTCACTATAAGCCCGAGCCAACGTATCACTCCTGCTTTTTGAACTCCGTCCACCATTGATCCATGGAGGAAACACGTTTTTTGACCAGGGTGAGGCTTAATGCTTCATTAATTCTCTGAGAAAAAATGCCCCAGGACCAGGAGAGAGGTGCCTATGGACAATAAACCTAGTACAGACAGCACAAGAGACGTTTAAATGCTTCTTTTCATGTGCTTTTTTTTTTAATGGAATTAAGATGCATATTTTTAAAAATGAAAAACGACTGGCATTCTTCCCACTGAAAATGGGAGGTAATTGAATTTGTCAGTGGTTTATTTTACTTGACAGTCTTTGTACATACTCGATTTGGTTTGTTACACTGAATTACCCTTTAATAATGGGTACACATAATGCCAGACTCTGCCCCCCAGGTTGGTTTGATAATTGGATGAACGACCATTTTGTTCAAGATTTTTCATGACAATGTGGACAGGAGCTATTTGGAAAACTCCTAACCAGAAGAGCCTTCAGTGAAGTGAATTGCTACCCAGGATCATTCACTCTACTGGCCCTTTTCCGTAGGGCTGCGGTGCTAGGCATGCTGTTAGAGGACTTACTCTAAGCTCTGTGTCCAGGACTGAATTTCCCGGTGAGGGGAGGGGTACCTAAACCCCATAACCAATCGAAAAAGTCAAAAAGTCTTTTGTAGGCAGTCTCTCAGAACAGACCTATACTTGGTAAAAAATTTTAATAATAGCTACCATAGGGACTGGAGCCAGATTGCCAGGTTCAAGGACAGCTGTATGACCTTGAGCAAGCTTCATGACCTCCTTTGCTACAGGATTCACATCTGGAACATGGGGACGGTATCAGTACCTGCTTGTTAAGGTCATTATGAAGATCAGTAACATGGTAACGTGCTTAGCCCAACCCCATAAATGTTTCTGTGTTAAATGGTATACGTCCCAGGCCCCATGCTCAGTTTTCTCATCAGAGCTGAGAGCGTTGTTATCTCTAATGTTACAGAAGGGAGCAGTGACATGAGGAAAGGTGAAATGACAAGCCCAAGGCCACGTGGCTGGTAAATGGCCCAGCCCGGATTCAAGCCCAGGTCTGGAGGACTCCAAATATTCCCTTACACTTTAAGAACTTCAGATTTGTGCTGTGTGCCCCCTAGAAGAATTCGGAAAAGCTGTGTCGCTTCCTGAGCATTTTTAAGTCGACAATTAAGCATTGCCATTGTAATGTTAAGTAATTACAGAGAATATGACTTCAGGAGTATTTTGAGCATGGGCAGTTTAGGCTAAAACTGTTGTATCACTTTTAATGCTGCCAATGAAACTTAAATACCATCATAACTACACACCTGCCAATATCCACTTAAGAGAATGTGTGAACAAGTTATTTGAAAGTCAAAACTGTGTGTGTGTGTGTGTGTGTGTGTGTGTGTGTGTGTGTGTCCGTGTCCCTGACCGGAAATCGAGCCTGGGCCAATGCGATGAGAGAGCTGAATCCTAGCCACTAGGCCAACAGGGAACTCCCAAAACTTTATATTGGTCCTTTTTCTTCTTTAAACATGTATTGTCACTGCTCTCCCCCCAAATAAATGTTAAAAGCCTTTTTAAAAATCATTTCTACCACAAAATAGATTTTTTCCCCTTTGTAGGTATGACTATTTAAGTGTTTAAAATTTTCTTGTAGATATAATTGTCTCTAAAATTATTAATAGAACACAATTGACCGAAACAATATAAACATAATTCTGACAAGTAATGATTAAACATAAAAAGTAAAATTTTATTAGAAATTCTTACTATAATGAGCTGGAAGGGGGAGCCTCTTGAAGGCCTTGACTGAAGGTTATCATCCAGTTGTCCCTCCGGAAGTGTTTATATCTTGGACAGAGCGCCATTCTAAGATTCGGGATGGGTGAGGATATGTCTTCTGTCTTGTTTGTCTTTGCAAAAGGGAAAAGGAGAACCTAAGCTATGGGAGACTCCTGACATGATTTAATTTTAGAAAGGAAAATGCATGGAAGTTAGAAATGGGGAAACAGTTTCCAGGTAGTTCTTGGGAAGCCATCACATACTCCTGTTGGAAACGGCCGCTCTGCACCACTGAGCTGTGTTGCTTTGGAACAGGGATATCTGCAGGCACACCCAGTGACGCTTGCATGTTCGAGGTGACTCACCCTCTTCCTTGACAATGACATCTGGGTGCTCCTTAGCTACTGGCTTTATCCCCCTAATTGTCATTGGAGACTCACAAAGGATGGTGTCTGGAAGGAAGCCCAGGGAAAAAGCAAGGTGACAAACTTGAAGTGAGCCTGAGTTCTGGAACTCTTCTTGCCTCTGCCTACTTTACCATTTGGTCCCTCTAGATGGGTTGGTGTAATCACCCCATATTCTCCATCAGACCTCAACCCTGTGGGCCCAGAGCACCAGCATCAGGGTTTCCTTGGACCAAGTAGGAGGGAGACAGCTCTCGTTTGTTTCTTTTCTAGATTAACAGTCGAAGTTTCAGGTTCCCAAAGGGCTAATTATGACCAAGATGAAGGGGTCAGGGGTGTGTATTATCTGCCCCCACCCTAAGCTTCTTAAGGATACTGTGTGTGGTGACTGCCCAGCACGTAGTAAATGCTCAGTTAGTGTTTACTGGCGGTTTTATCTGGGGTCACTGTGTGGTCACAGCATTCCAATATGTACTTCCTAACTGATGACATAGACCCCACCTAACCCCATGACCTTAATATACAAGTATCCTGTCAGTCTCAATATTAAATAACCTCAGTTATTTAAGGAGGGTGGTGGGGAACATCCGTTGAACCCTGACAAGGAGATATGGGGCAAATGTGGATTTTAAAAGATCCCATGATGCAGATGAGGTTGATTATCTTAACAACCATGGATGTTCAAATACTTGTCTGCTGAACTCAATCAGATTTGACTCCAGGGTACAGAAGACCTGAAAGCCATTCACACCCTTCTGCAGGCGGACCTGTCTCTCTCTTCCCCTCTGGGGCTCCATCCTCCTCCTGTCCTTCAGCGTCTCTCTGGCCATCTCTCCTCTCTCAGTGTCTTGCCTGGAATCTGTCTCCTGACTCAGCGCCAGAGGTTGTCGTGATAAACACAGCTGCTGTTTTTGCTCTGTGAAGTGTCAGAGCACGAAGCCACTGGATTCCTCACCTCTAGCCTCTCCCTGCTGTGCATTTTCACAGATGGTGTTCAAAGTGGGGGCCTGGCGGGTTGGGGGTGCTTCCAGGGTTCTGCTCAGCTCTCACTGTGTGTCCCTGAAGGGCGTTTCTGTGACCTGTGGACACCCCTGTCGGTGCTGTGGAGGATTGTGAAGAATCACCGGCATAGTCACCAAATAAGCCATGTGACAGCAACATTCATTTTGTTAGTAAATGGGCTCTGGGAAGTGAAAGATGATCTTGCGTTTCCCAAGAGGAGAGGCAGCAAAGATAATGAGAAAAAAGCTGAGGAAGGAAGGATGAAAGAAGGGCGGGGGGAGGCAGAAGGCCTAGGGGGAGGGGGGACGTGTCTAACAGGAAGGGGACCCAGCACTGGGCAGCCGCCTCCCCGCACCCCGCCCCCCGCACCCTACCGATAACATCTCCAATCCGGCCCTAACTAGCCATCGCACATGTCCTCCTACCATGCTCCTTCCTTACTCCTCGTCTCCAGCCACCTCCTGGTCCCTCCTACGCACTTAAGTTTGCTGCAGCCTCAGGGCCTTTGTCCTCGCTGTTCCCTCTGCCTGGAATGCCCTTCCCTCACTTCATCCAGGTATCTCCTCAGATGTCATCCCCTGACCGAGCCAGGCCTTCCATGACCACTGCACTTCAAATAGCACACCCTCCGTTCTCTGCCTCCTGAGCCAGCTCAGGTTTTCTTCACGTCTGATAGGGAGGAGGGATCTGATAAGGATGTTTTGAGTGAATGATTAACACTGACTTCCAGCCCCAACACACACGGAATCGCGCACTTGAACACATAAACTTTGTTCTCTCCCATCTGAGCTTTTGCACATGCTGGTCCCTCTGACCAGAGCACAGGGCCCTCTCCTCCCTGTCCCCTACTTCTAACTGATGGGTTCCCACAAACCCTTCGCATCCTGACTTCATTAGTATTCTCTCCTTTCTGAGGTCTCCCTTGATTTCCCCAGGTGGACACAGGACCCATTGGGCCAACACTGCCTGGGCAGTGCCCACAGAGCACCTGTGCTGAAATGTCTGTGGGCTTGTCTCTCTCCCATGAACCCAAGTGTGTTCTTCCAGGGCCCAGCGTACGGAGGGACCAAGGGCTTAGACTCTAGAGTCAAGGAGTTCCAGGCATGAATACTAGCTGTGTGACTTCACATAAATTACTTAACCTTTCTGGGCTCGGTTTCCTCATCTGCACCCCAGGACTCCTAACATCTACCAAGCAAAATCATGGGCTACTGATGAGCATTCACTGATGAATTGCTTACGTGTCTACAGCATTCTAAGCAGTCTGCTGGGTAGGAGAATAGTGAGTGGAGGTTATGCTGTTTGAGGTAGGGTGGGTAGGAAAGGCCTCTCTCATGGCGCTGGTTGAACAGAGACCTGAACGACGTGAGGGAGGGAGCCATGTGACCCTCTGGGCTCTGCACAGCCCACCAAACTCTGTAAGCTTCATGGCAGGTCAGACTGAGCTGTTCTCTTGAGCCCTGGGACATTATTCAGCTGATATTCTAGCGTGATGCTGCTTGTCTTGCCAACAAGGCTGGGTGCTCGTCCTTTAGAACCTGCGGCCCGCTGGCTGTGTGCTGGCCAGGTCAGCTATTTGAACGCAGCCCAACACAAATTCGTAAACTTTCTTAAAACATAAAAATTATGCATGGATTTTTTTTTTTTTTAGCTCATCAGCTATCATTAGTGTGAGGGCATTATATTTTGTGTGTGGCCCAAGATAATAAGAATTCTTCCAATGTGGCCCAGGAAAGCAAAAAGGTGGGCCACCCCTGCTTTAGAATTAGGGTCAGGCAGATGAGCTGAAACTGAATCAAGGGCAGGGAGGAGAGTGAGTTCCCTGAGGGAGGGGCATGACCAAATCCCCACAGTACAACCCAGAACCACATCCCCTGTCCCAAGGCCACAGACAGGCCCCCTGGGCTCCTTCGCACATAGTGCAGCACCCACCTCATCTCACTGTCGATTCCACTGCCGAGATGGCTCAGCAAAGAGGGCCTGAACTTCAAGTTACAGATCCCGGCCTCATCCTGGTGTTGTCGGGTTCTGTCTGCTGGCAGGAACAGGGACCCAGTTCTGTGGAGAGTGGCTTGGGCACACGGTGTTGGGGCAGGGGAAGCTCTGAGACGAAAGGCAGTAACCTGGTAACCCTGACCTGGCTGCCTGTGGACAAAGCACGTCCCCTCTCCAGGTCTTGATTTCAGGCACGGCCCAGGACAGCGATTTCCTAACTTTCCTCATCCACAGAAATGGTTCTTTAAGCAAAGTATGATTGAGAATCCCAACGTATTACCAAGAATGATGAAGGGGAAAGGCCTTCATCCCACTACATCCGCCCAACACACACACACACACACACACACACACACACACACACACGTGCATGCACACACACACACCACGCGCGCATGCACATACACTCAAACACGCATATGCGCACGAGCACACATGTACACACGCATGTGCCTGTGCACACACTCGCAAACATGCATACACCGATGAGCATGTGCATGCACGCGCGCACACATACACACACACACACACACACACACACACACACACACACAATAGAGAACACAGTCCTCCTAAAGCATTAAGCTGAGCCACAGGAAATGACTGAGATTTGACCATTTTTGACTCGCCAGGATGGCAGCTTCATATTTGAACCTAGTGTCATTCGCAGCTGTGCTGGAGGGTGCTCACTCAGGAACGCTTCGCCCAGGTTCAGCCCCTCAGTTTTCTCTCCGTGTGACACTGGATGGGATACTCACCTCCCTGCACCTCCCCTGTAAGATGGACACACAGAGGACTCTTGCTTGTGAGGTTGGGTCCTGAGGGGGGTGAAAGAAATAGTGCTTTGGAGTTGAATGAGACAGGGGGCAGGGCTCTAAGACAGTGACAGCCCCCCCCCCCCAACCACGACTGTCCTGCAGGGAAAGTGGGAACATGCCCCACCCTTCTCACTCCCTGCCCTGAAGGAAGAGTGGGGCCAGAGCACTTGGCAACGGAGCCCCAGCAGGGCTTCCTAATCAGCTGCCCTGTCCACCTGACCACCACGCCCCCTCTGCCTTCTTGTGGGGGCGTCACTGGGCAGTGGACAAGCCCTTGCCCTGGGCACAAGAATAGTGTTGGAACCCATGAGTGACACTCAGCCTCCTGCCCTATCTGGGTAAAGCATTAGAGGCTCCCTCCCCAGATACCTACAGGAGCCCTCCCCATTAAGTGGTACATCATGGCATGTGTCAGCCTGAATTAGCAGGCAGGCCCATCACATTAAGCGGAAGCTGTGGGCTGGCGGTTCCCACTCTGTGACACCTCTTGATCCCGGCTGTCACGCTCCCTTCCTGTCACCACGGGCACAGGCAGCCCCCACAGACAATGCACAGTAATGGAGGAAGTGCGGAGAGCAGCTTAGGAGCCCCCACGAGGAGCCCTCCCAGAGGCCCGTTCTCTGCCGCCCCGGGGAGCCTGCTCTGAGCTCTGTACCTCTGGGGGGCAGAGGAAGCAGGTAGCAGTCACAATCTCCCAGTCGGGGGCGTTCCTTTATGACAAAGTGGAAGAGCATGGCATGTATTTCTGAAAGCACACAGAATACACGCCCTATTCAAATACCATGAGCCCCAACAACACCTGATGGAGGCTTGTGGAGTCCCCCCAACCCCAGAACGCGGTGACTGCCGCCACTCTTCCTGCTCTCAGCAATGCTGTTGATTCCTCACGCTCCGCCAGCAGGCTACTCGTGTCGCTTGCAGAGCGTGTGTCACTTCCTGCCCCAGGGAGAGTTGAGGGCTGTGTGATAGAGTGGAAGAAGCACTCACTTGGCAGTCTGGTAGGCTCTGGGAAATTCTGGCCATGCCTCCGGTAGCTGGGCAACCCCGGGCCAGTGACTTAGCCTCTCTGATCCTGAGTTTTCTTTTTATAGTACTTAGTACCAGTGCTTATTTCACGGAGTTGTTGAAACAGTTACCCGAGATGACGTTTGAAGAATGATTGAAACATAGTAAAAGCTCAGTAAATATCTGCAGAGAAAGTTCCTAAGGACAAAGTCACTTTTTTTTTAATCCATTACAAAGCCTTAAGACGCACCTTAATTGGTGCTTGAGAGTGTTATCACCTTCCTCTTCAAAATTCTCCTTCGTTCACCCTCTGACTTGTTCTCCAGTGCATACCAGGAATGTCGGATGCGAATTTTGAAACTCATCCTATCACAACCATTGGAAATTTTTTTATTTCTTCTCATTTCTCTTAGGGTAATGGCACAAATTTTCTCAGGGCTTGCCTCTTACCTACCATGTCACTTCATCTCCCCCGTGGTTCTTCATCGCTCTCTCTGTCTCAACTATACTGGCCTATCAATCCTTTATTCTTGCCTTCCTTGCCCCCACCACCACATACACACACAGGACTCTTGCACACGCTCTTTCCTCTGATGGGACCAATCTTCCCTCCCCACCTGGCCTAGCAGACCCCTTCTCATCCTTCAGAGTCTTCCGGTTCATACTTGGTCAGCAAAACCTCTGCAGACCACCCTAACCATGCTAAATCCCCCTTTGCCCTCCATCCTCTCCTTTTAGGCACTTCCTGCATTTTGTTATGAAGTGATTTCACATCTGCCTCCTCGGTGTAGATCCACCGTATCAGGGGTGTCCAAGCTTCTGGCTCCCCTGGGCCACATTGGAAGAAGAGAAATTGTCTTGGGCCACACATATAATACACTAACACTAACACCAGCTGATGAGCTGTAAATTAATTAATTAATTAAAGGTCTGGGCATAATTTTCATAATGTTTTAAGAAAGTTTACTGATTGTGTTGGACTGCGTTCAAAGCCATCCGGGGCCTCACATGGCCTGCGGGGTGTGGCTCGGACAAGCTTGGTGTGAAGGCAGAACTGGGTCTGGTTTTGCTTACCAGTTCAACTGCCTGGGACCTTGTACAGAGTTTGATAAATGGTGCTAAAAGGGTGAATAGAAAGGTATATGGAGGGCAATTATAATTCATGATACAAATGAGTTATATCATGTATTATATCATGAAATAAATTCTAATTCATGATCATTAGGGCATGGTGGATATTGCCATGGTTTTTTCAGAGAGTAACCAGAGCCCAGAAGGGGCAGTCCATGGTCACACAGCCTGTGAGCAAGTGATGAATCTGTGATCAGAACCCAGGTCTCCAAGTGCTTGCCATCCCTGGGCTTACACTGTAGAACCATTATCCATAACTGGGGTGTAAGGCTCACAGAGACTTTTTCTCCCCTCCCTTTCCTAGTATTCAGAGGACCCTTGGCTCTTCCTACATCCACCTGTCAAGACATCTCTGGTTTCTGGAATATCCAGCACCACATCTGTGTAGGACTCTGTGATTTCTCTAAGTTGTTCATTTAATCTAAAAACTCCCTCGAAAGTGAATTTAAACTCCTTTAAGACAGAGCTGGGAGAACTCTGTTTTGTGAAAGGTTATATCGTTGAGGTGACCACACTTAACATAACCTAACCTTTGTTTTTCACGTTGTGCCCCTCACCCGCTGGTTGAAGTCTTAGTCATCCACCTGCTATCAAATTAATCGGTTGCAAAAAATGACTTCCTTGAAAAGGAAAACAGCATTCAGTCTTTTTATTTTCTTGTTTCTGTTAAAGGACCACACCTCTGTTTTCTGTTTGGTTTGGTTTGGTTTGGGTCTGCCCTTCTCAGGTATTGGTGTTCTCACTCACCTTCTCAGGAGCCAGTCCACCCAGCTGTTGTCAGAAGTGCCCTTGAATTTGAAGAGGAAGACAGAAGAACGATGGTTCTTTGTTCACATTTGCTAGGAAGAGCTTCCTGTGTGGGAAACAGTTCCACTGCCTGATTCTCTGACCTGGGGGGAGGAAAAGATTCACTCCCATGTTCTCATTCATTCAACACTTTCTGACTACTTTTATATGTCAGTAAGATGACCGTATAATTTATTGTCCAAACTAAGACAGTTTTGATGTGAAAGTGGACACTACCTGGTTGGTATGCCAAGACAACAGGCATAAACCAAGATTTCCCCAGGTAAAACAGGACGTTGCTGGGTCCCTATGTATTAATAGTTGGATTTGGTTATTAGAATCTTCGGGGATTATATCTTTTCCCAAAATGCCATTAGGGATTGAGGACAATGCCAGTATGGGGTATAGACCTCCAAAGCCATGAAGGATCAATTTAAATCTAAGTTGAATGAAAACTTTCTAAAGTGTTTCTGTAACTTCTTTTTTAAAATGGTTTTGATGTTTAAAAACAATCTGGAACAACAGCTCTGGAAGCTTAGGACCCCCCAGTGGGTTCTTAGGTTCCCCTGAGATGGAACCCCCTAGACTCTAGGTTCCTGGAAAAACAGCTTAGAATCTCCAAAGCAGGGGTTCTCACCCTTCCTAGTGCCGCGACCCTTTAATACAGTTCCTCACGGTGTGGGGACCCCCATAAAATTAGTTTCGTTGCTACTCCATAACTGTCATGTTGCTGCTATTAGGAATCGTCATGTAAATATCTGATATATGTTTTCCGATGGTCTTAGGTGACCCCTGTGAGAGGGTCGTTCCACCCCCAAAGGGGTCACGACCCACAGATTGAGAACCGCTGCTCTAAAGGATGAAATTGCTCATTAAGACTAAGTGATGGTGACATTTTTTTTGAGAAAGAAGTAAAAGACTAAAAGAAACAGAAGGGAATAGGAACGTGCCATTTATCAGCCTCCTCTAACTTAGAGCTCCTCTGATGTGGTTATGATTTTACGTGTGAAAGTAAAGGACGTGAACGTGCACACGCTTTTCCTAGTGAAGCGCTTTTGTTCTAAAGGGATCTGTTTCTCCTGCATCCCAGGTGCCTGTCCTGAGACCTATGGACCTGATGGTGGAGGCGACCCCACGAAGAGTATTTGCCAACGCACATACATATCACATCAACTCCATATCAGTCAACAGCGACTATGAAACCTACATGTCAGCTGATGACCTGAGGATTAACCTATGGAACTTTGAAATAACCAATCAAAGTTTTAGTATCCTTTCCTTGGGGCCAGTTGGCTTGAATCAGGAGTGTCCAGGTAAGAGCAGGCGTGGGGAGAAGTGGAGCGAACGGAGCAGCCATAACCAAACACCCCGCACTTGTGGAGAGCTGGTCCCTTGTAAATTACATTGGCTTCTGTGCTTCTCTTTCATCCCAACTTGTCATGTATTGCATGACAAGTAGTGGGCCAGGACTAGTTCTGGATTGGAACTCTGAATCTGTCCCTTCATGCAGAGGTAGTTATGTGTCCTGAATTACAACTACATGTAGTTTTATCAACAATAAGACCCTAGAGTTCAGTTAAGGGTTCCTTCCTCTTGTTAAAGGATTCTTAAATGGACTGTATGGACAGCATGGACCACAGGTACGCATAACAAGGTTTTTATTGTATCGTAATAGTGAACATAATCATGGCTGCCACTTACTGAGTTCTAAGCACTGCACTGGGAACTTTCCACATGGAATCTCATTTTGAGAAGTGCAATATCATAATTGTATAGCTCAATGAATTTTCAGAGGGAGCATACCTGTGTAACCAGCATCCAGATCAAGAAATCAAACTGTATTCGCAATCTTCAAGTTCCCATCACTCTTAAGTCTCTACCCAGTGAGGGTGCATCTGATGTAACAGCCCCACAATGTCAATGTGATTAGCTCCAGTGCAGCTACCACTTAGAGAAGTCAGGGAATTTGCTGAGTGTCTGAGCCAGTATTTTCACTGTACTACATTGACCCTCTATTTAATAGTACAAGTCAGTCATTTATTCAGTGCCTGTCACATGGCCCATCCCACCACAAACCTGACTTTTCACTTGAAATCTTATGGTCAGTTAATGTTTTCACCACCCAAGCAGCTGACCAACTGATGTAGAGCTCAATGTTCTTTCCTCCCACTCACCAGCCTTCCCACACCCACCACAATCTACCCATAAGCCCTGCCTTTGCTTCCTCTAAAACAGGGGCGTCCAACCTTTTGGCTTCCCTGAGCCACACTGGAAGAAGAATTGTCTTGGGCCACCCATAAAATACACTAACACTGACAATAGCTGATGAACTTAAAAAAATAAAAAGGTTGCAAAAAAAAAAATCTCATAATGTTTTAAGAAACTACAAATTTGTGTTGGGCTGCATTCAAAGCTGTCCTAGACCACATGCGGCCCGTGAGCTGTGGGTTGAACAAGCTTGCTATATCTCAAATTGACTCATTTTTTTCCATCTTTACTCCTAACAGCCCACACTAGTATAGGCCACTGTTCTCTCACCTGTGTGATTGCAATAATCTCCTCTTGGGTCTCCATTCTTTCTTGATTTCTTACCCAATACCTATTTCCATAACAATCAGAGTGGACCTTTCAACATGTAATTCAGATATTATCCCTCCTTTGCTTAAAACACTCTAGTAGCTTCCCACTGAATGTAGAATAATATCCATGTTCTTTACATTGAGCTGTAAATAGTCCATACAGTCCGGCCCTGCCTCCTTCTCTGATATCCTGCCATACCACTCATCGCTAGTTCACTGTGCTTCAGCCAACTAACTTCTTTTCTGTTCCTGGATAAACCCTGTTACTTCCATTCTTTGCATTTGCGGGTCCCTTTTTCTGGAATATTCTAACCCTAGAGTTCACATGACTAAGTCATTATTTAGACTTCAGTCTCATGTCACCTCCTCAGAGGCATTAACTCCCAAGTACACCCCACACTTCTGCAGAATGTAACCAAAATTACAGAGTCCAGCTCACAAGGAGACCCAATAACCTTCTATCCCTGTTATCTTCATAATACATATCACTATTTGAAGTTATATTTTAACTTTTTTATTTGGGGTTTCCCCATATTTGGATGTAAATTCTCTAAAGGAAGAGACTTTTTACAAATATGATCCATTCCTGTATCTCAGTACCTAGAACATTCTGACATAGAGAGTGCCTTTTTTATTGAATATGTCAAGTTTGAAGTACTAGGTCATCCAACTAGAGACCCTCGATCACGAATCCAACCTGGAAATTTTACTTTAAGAGTATATTAGCTATAGTAAGTGTCTGAATGTTCTGACATAACATAGACCTCATAATGGCTCAAACAAATAAAAGCTAATTTCCCATCAGCAGGCAGCCTTCTCCAATCAGTGACTCAGAGATTTAGGTTCCTTCCATCTTGTGGCTTCCCAGTGTCACTGTGTTTATCTGCATCAGGACAGGAAAAGGGAAAGATTGTGGCGGACCACACTTGGGAGACTCCTATGAGCCAGGCTCTAAAAGAGCATGCATTCCATTGGCTAGAATTCAGTTACATGAACTGCAAGGCTGGCTGGGAAATGTAATATAGCTGTGTGTGCATGGGTGGGGGGGGGAGGGGGGAAACAAAACATAACAAAACAAAAACAAACCTGCCTTGGGTATAGTATATAGCTAGCTAGTCTCCCCCACAGAATACTGCTCAGTAGTTCTCCAAGGCTTTTCAGGGAAGGCAGCTTTCAGCAAATAGAAGCAATTATGGAGGCACTGAGAACTGACCATCAGGACCGTAACTAGCATCTTGCATTGCTCACAGAGCAGACGCAATACACTATCTGAGCCTGGGAGAATCTGCCTACAGATTTGGCCTGCGAGTGCAGCTGCTAATAGAATGAGTGTGGGTGGTGGTTCCCTTTCTCCTTTTATATCTATTCCAAGAGCCAGAAATCTGCTCAGGCTCAGCTGCTGTCACTCTGAGCTGCTGCTGTCCCTAGTGTAGGTGGCGTGTTTTCTGAATTTTGCCTGTAGGCCTTCAAGGCAGAGGGAAGTTTCTTTAGGCATTTTGGGAGACAGATGCCTTGGGGAGAATGCAAAGGGGAAATATTAATAGCACAATTTAGGTTATATTCTGCAGATGTGTGACAGCCTGCCAGATGCTGGCATACAAATGAGACTACACCATTCACCCTTAAAGCAGCCATATGTAAAATAATCATTGTCATCATGAGAATGATGATAACTGATATCTATATAGTTATTTTCAAGCAGACCGCCCTAAGCTCTGAGCAGACTGTACAAACTGCGACCCTTGTGCTTACCATCTGAAGTGCAGCCACCTCTGGGGTAGGAAGCGGCCATCTTTCAAAGCAGCCACAGAAAAACACCAAGCACCAGGCAGGGCTTAGTAGATCCTTATTCAATGTTGTTCACCATTTCTACAGTGCCTCATGATTCAGAATAATGTGGGCTTGCCAAATTTGGTATGAATATGACAGAGGTGGTAGGCAAGGTGCTGCTAAGTACTACATGAACTTTCCTTGTTTTCATAATTCAGTGTTTACAGTCATGAATATTAGAAAACAGAACTATCATGTCAATCCTGTGATTACACAATCACTGAAAAATTCATTTAAATTACAATGTATGCATACTTATATAGAAAAAAACCAATTAAGTAACTACTAAGATAAGTGGTCTTGTAATAAAGTTTTTTTGAAGTCATAACTAGCAGTGACTAGGATTTGGTGTGACATTGGCATTGTGGTTGAGAATACAGGCTTTGAGTCCAACAAACCTAAAGCTCTCACCCAGCTCTACTACTTGCTGAATGTATAAGCTTCAACATGTTTCTTATCCAAACTTTGATTTCATGATCTGGAGAAAGAAACTATCTCAAATAGGACTGTGAGAAATTTTTCAAAAGGTAACTATACACACACACACACACACACACGAACACGAACACGAACACGAACACACACACATATGATTAGGGCAATACCTTGCTAAGTAAATAATCAGTAAGCAGGAACCAATAAGATCTTAATTATTAACAGGACAAGGAAACTAAAAAATTTAATGTTAGAGTGGTGGATTCTATTCTACTGAATTCATTATCTGGGTCATCTTCTTGATTCCAGATTCCTCCTTTGGTTTTGCAGTTGGGTACTCATTATACCCTAGTTACCAGATACTTGCAGAATCTCTGAGGTCCAGGGCCTTTTGTTCAGCACCGTATCAGAGTGAAGCATTCTTAGCCTCAGTGGCACCTGGTCTTGAATTCTCTCCCTTGAATCTATAGCCAGTTTGACGCTTTCTTGTGTAAAGGTTCTTGTTTAAAGTTGTTAAACTTTGGCCTTACTGGGTTAGCTGCATCAGGACAATAATTTATTTCTAGTAAGTGACTTTCAAGAACAAGAGGCAGCTGTAACTTTTCAATAAAGGGAAGTTGCTATACAAAGATGTTGCTGCTTTGTGAAAACTATACTATACCTAGGATCCTTTCCACTGTCTCCTCAGGACTAAGAATGAGTTGACCTGGGCTCTTACCTATTCCAATATTGGACCTATTAAATAGACCCATATCAATTATAAGTAAACATACAGCCCTCAACAACTGTATACTGAGCACCTAATTTGTGCCAGGCACTGCATTAAGCCATAGAGAAAAAACAAAAGTTTAAAAAAAGTTGTCTGCTTTCAGAATGACTTGCATCAAATAATCACACTAATGAAAAAAGTCACATGGTGACTTATGATTATGTGAATGCATTTTTTAAAAACCTGATATAAACTAGGGAATAAAAGAAGGCGTAAGGAACTGATTGTTGAGTTGAGATATGAAAGAGGAAGAGTATGAGCTAACTTGGCAAAAAGGTGTGGAAGGATTGGTCTAGCATGTACGAAGTTCCTGTAGCTGGAGAGAGCATGGCACATGGAGGAACTCTTGAGATGGCTACTGTGATGGCAGCCCGGAGATTGAGATAAAATATGGTGTAAGCAAGGCTGGGAAAGGTCAGCAGAAGCCACACCTGGCAGAAATCCAGTCTCTGGGCATGAAAAAGAGGATTTCTCTGGGAGAAGCCACCTGGATTCCAGGAGTACTTCATCTGTGACCCTTGATCTTAGCAGTGGTGTGTATCCACTTCCTTTGTCAACTGAGCTGAGGCCCTTTTGGAGCTGATTCTCAGTATGTGGCTTCTGGCTCTGTCACTGCTCAGGACCATGGACAGCGGCCTTCCTTTTATTCCAGCGGGATTCTGCCAGGCAGGCCGTGAGGGAAGCCGTGGGAGCTCGTACAAATCTCTCTCCGTGTTGTTGCTGTGGCTTTCATCCCCAAATATACATGTCAAATGTACATATCAGTCTCAGACTGGCATTTAGTGTAAAAGGAGAGCAATTCTTCCCGTGATATATCCAGCACATCAGCCCCTGTGTGCCAGGGTGGCCCTTCCATCCCATGTTAAATGCAGCCTGGGTGGGTTTTCCCAGAACTGGTGCCTCGCTTGGCTGGCTGTTGACACTCTATATGTGAGGCCAGACCTAGGGCTTTATGAGGCTGCGGATTTCTACCTCCAATAGGGCAAGCCCTTTGGGCCTCATCAAGGGGGAGGGCAAGAATGCAACTATAAAGACTTCCCCTGGGTTTTTTGAGCTTCCTCAGAGCATATAGCTTAGTGTGGGAACAGAGAGACAGGCATGTTACCATAGTAAGGAACATGAGACTAACAAGTTTTTGAACCTGTAGTAAGTGTCAGATATGTTATATGTATCATTTCTTGCCATTTTCTTCCTCTTTTTGTAGGCATGTTAACTAGTTCAAAGCCATTCAAAATTATGAAAGAGGTCACAGGATTTGGGATTAAACTGTAGGTCTCTCTTACTCCACACTCCAGTAAAATCTACTCTATCACTGTGTCAAATTACTCAAATAATTATAATATGTATTAAGTGTTCTCACAGAGGAACGTTCAAGGATGCACAGGGTAGGCAGGATCATGAACGGTCTGAAATGCTTCTAAAGAAAGTAACACCTGACTTGGCCTGTGAAGGAAGTTTTGAGTATTTTTTAATGGTGAAATTTCAAGCTCTATGTTGCATGAATAGGAAAGAATCTGTGGCAGGTGCCAACCCCACCCACCCATCCCCACCCCTGCCATCATAAAGGCTATCTCAGCCCAGTATCTTTTGCAGTTCAGTGCATACTTAAAAGCAAAACTGCTATGGCACCCTGCATCTCTTTATCAGTCTCCTCATATTGAGCCTAACAGTTGGCAAACCCCCCGTGAATATTTGTGCATTGGCTTTTTTAAGCACTTGAGAGAGGAATGTCTCTTGGAGTCCTCTGAGGTTCTCAATGTCTTGTCATCAAGCAACCGGTCCATTTCAGCTAACAAGATCTGGATGCTTTATAATCATTGCTTAATACCCAAAGATTAAATTCAGACTTTGGAAAAGGGGAAAAAAATACCTTAAAGTAATTCATGTCCCCTCAAAGGAAATCAAGTCTAATATGCTTAGCTTTTAAGGCCAGGGTAAGGCTATTCCCCACCTTCAGTGATGGCACACTTTAAGTTCAATGTGAAAAGCCTCAACTGCTTTCGGACATGGGTGTCTTACCAGGTAAACTTAGATTCCACTCTCCAGTGTGGCCTGCAGAAAGGCCTCCTGCTTGACTCTTCTGTCCTTGGTTGGCTTAGGCAGGACTTACAAAGAAAAGAGTAAAAACAAACAAACAAACAAACAAAACCCACAAAAAAAAAAAAAAACCCTTGTGATTATCAGCAAAGGTACCAGTGATAAAGACAGAAGCATATAAGAACAGTCACCCTCAGAAGTCCACAAAACTAATGTATACAGGAGCTATCCTTGGGAAAATAGTGTATGCTTTCTTTGGAAGATGGGATTTTACAGTCCACATAAAACCATTTAATAATTTTTTTACCATTTTCTTTGATAATCAGAATTCTCAACGGTTGACAGAATAAATAGATTATACCCATTCAAAACCAAATAAATTGAAACCCAGAGTGATAAAATGTCTTTCGCAAGTTCTTTGAGCAAAATAGATTTGAAATCAAAACTGAATCCCAATTTCCTGACCCCATTTTGTTATAATCACAATATTTATCACCATATTATCTTGAACTTAACCCAGAGAGATGTGGCTGTTGGTCTCCAACTCTCTCATGGATGATTCTAAACCAAGGGAACTACATTTTTCTTAATGTTTATTGTTTTCTTTCTTTAATAGTATGTATGTATTGTAAAGACTATAAAATGACCTATAATCTCATCACCTAATTTTGAAGCATATATCACAATTTTAATTTAATGCTAGTTAACTATAAGGGCTCAGAACAATGAGGAAATGAGGAAATAAAAGAAAAGGGAAATTTTTGAGTCTTGATTTATCCAGGAGGCCTTCTCCTGTTCAATCTAGGACACATAAACAAGCACAAACAAACCCTGCCCACCCACATGCATATACACTTTCTCTGTCTCTTCCCTTCTTTTTCTGCTTAGTTATTTCTACCTAATATACTGTATATCATATTTATTTACCTTGTTTAGTGGCCATGTCACCTACTAGAATATAGGCTGCACATATCAGGGATTTTTAGGCCTACTTCTGGGTGGCTGTGTCCCCTGCACCCAGAAGAATACTGGCAGATTCTCTGTGAACTTTTGTGAATGTGTGGGGGAATGAATGAATGAATGGGCCTAAGCTAGAGTTACTAAAGGGTAACTTACCTGCTTGCCTTAGACCTCTAATTCCCCTGTAAGATGTAACTACATTTCCTTCCTGTCTGTCCCCCGCCCCGCCCCTTCTCTTCCTCTTCTCTTCTGTCCCGTGATCTCTCTCTCTCTCTTTCTCATATGGTTATGGTCAGACTGTATCTGTTTCATATCTGACTTTCCTCACCTAAAATTTAGATGATAGATAGATAGATAGACAGATAGATAGATCGAGAAAATGTCTTTTCCTGTCCTAAAATACTACGACCTCATTTTTAAAAACATGGAAATAATAACTGATGATTGAAAAAAAATTCACAGACCCACCCAGATAGAACTGTCACTGCTATTTTGTATCCTTTGTTTTAGCTCATTACTTTCAGAATATAAACTTAAATGATGTCAGGCTCATACTATAGATAGAACTTTTCATACCATGTTTTTTTAACAGACCTGGGATGTTACTGAATAAACATCTGGGTGCATAAAATTTTACTAATGTTTTCCTATTTCTGTAAGTAGGTAGGTAGATAGATGTCCATCTTGTATAGTGCTGCATTGTGAATGCAGAATCTTTTATGGAAAGATTTTTTCAAATTTGGGGTTAAGGCAATGGCTTTGGTGTGGCCCCCATGCTGTCCCTCTGCATCCTGCCATAACGCTCTCCCTTCCCTCACCCCACTGCTGATGTAATTGATGGCTCTGGCTTCTCATTTGTTGGAAGCCGATCCCTTAAGGGGTGACCTCCCAGTGTCTTCAATTATTATTTTAAATGATGCCTTAGGCCACTGCCTGGCACAGCGGTCCCTCACCTTCCCGCCTGCTGCCTTCTGAGCATGGAGCTCAGCTGCCAAGCTGGCTGTGCCCCCTCCTGTCCTCGGAGCTGCCTCAAGAGTCCTCGCAGAGAGACAGATTAACCCCTTTTGTTAGCGGAGGTAATTTGCCTGGGCTCAGCATTAATAAGGCATGCCATAAGCAGTTGGGGTCAAGAAGAACAGATCTGTCAAGCCCCAGGGTTAATTTAATAGCAATCTGTTGGCTGTCTGCCTTGTATATTCTCCGTAAATCCCATGCTATGTTTTGCTTTTTGCCATTTAGTTCTTTGGGACAACGGGGAAATAATTTGGATAGAGAGCTCTAAAAGATAGGGAAGAGAAAATTAACTGTCAAAATGCATCATTCCGTTTTCAAGATAATACAGGGTGCGTTGCCCATCTCCTTTCTCCTTCCTTCCCAACATGAAGGGCAAATCCACATAGATGGAAGGCTTGTGTCTCCCTTTATAGCAGCGTAAGGCCAGAGACCTGGGCTTCTATGTGATGCGGATGTGGAGTACTACCCTTCCCGTAAGCCACTGAATTTTTGCTAACTAGAATCAGCCCACAATTTTCTAGAACTGAGCAAATTCTTTATCAGATAGCAATTCAAGAAATCCCTTATCATGTTTCTGTCCCAACTTCAGGTTCAAAAAATTAAAAAAGTCACATCATAGGAAAAAAAATCCTAGGTCAGATGTTGTATCCCAGTTGTGGTTCTAAAAATTGTGCATCCCCAAAGTGGGTGGTGAATTAAATAAGAAATCACAGGCCCAGAGCAGAAGGGACAGAGTTCCCTCTCTGGTTAGCCAGGAGCAAGTTCCAAGAGAGCCAGGGTGACCACACTCAGAAGGGTGGGCTCTGGGGGTGCCATTCCTCAGGGTGGAGGGTGGCCTGTGGTCAAGAACCCAGGCACTGGAGTTTGGACAAACGGGGGTTCAAATCCCAGCTCTGCCCCCTGCTGCTCGTATGACTTAAGTAATGTACCTCAGTCACTATGTCCTCTGCTGGAACGCAGGCGCGTTAGTAATACTGACCTCCAGAGGCTGAGATAAAGGTCAAATGAGACAGGACGTGGCACTTGGTAAACATTAACTGCCAGTTATTCTCCTCCTCCTCCTCCTCCTCCTCACGGTTACTAAAAAGAGGAGTAGAGTCACAGTTAATCCCTAAGCCCTGGAGAGTCAGGCCCAAATGGCAGGGAGATGTGCGAGAATGAGGGGTGATGGGCAGCCACAGAGGTCCGGGATGGGTGGGAGGGGAGGACCCAGAGGCGGCAGCTCTAAGCAGACTCAGTGGACACCCCCATGCCGGCGCTCTTGAGAGTGATGGATGTGGCTGGTTTCACAGATACGTTTATTTGAAGAAAAAATATAATGGGACATGTGACACATCCCCCTCCCACACGGCAAAGATCCCTTGGAATCAGTCTTGTTTGTGGAGCTATACTGGTGAGGTTCAGACAGCTGACACCAGATTTTCTTTCCCTATTTTGGGAAGAGAACTCCCTGGCACAGTTGGGTGCGGAGCTCCTTCTGGAGGGTGAAG
The DNA here is from genome assembly GCA_004026885.1 of Lyroderma lyra. Classification (NCBI taxonomy): domain Eukaryota; kingdom Metazoa; phylum Chordata; class Mammalia; order Chiroptera; family Megadermatidae; genus Lyroderma; species Lyroderma lyra. Next base: position 51,939 of record PVJL010000117.1, on the reverse strand, counting down.
AAATCTGTTGGCAGCTTAGCACTGACCTCTGCTTACTCCTCCCCGTGTCGTGTCCACAAGCCCAGGGCACGATGGGTCAGGGGGCTGGCAAGCATTTCAGAGCTGCAGCTTGGGGCCTCCTTCTGGGGGACACGGGCTCGCGCTCCCCAGGGTGTCATGCTAACTGCAATAGTATTTCTAACTCTGGCAGCACTTGAGTTGAAAAGTAGTAGTTTATGAACCCAGGGGACTCACATGCTCTGGAGATCCAAGTAACATTGGCATCTGGGTTTAGTGGGTGAAACTATAGTAAAATGTAATGTTAATTCAGTCTCAGACTAGTATTAGAAAGAACCTGACAGGATTTAGAAGAGATCATTGGGGGAAGGTGGGGAGTGGCACAACCAAACACAGAGCCCTGAATAACAAATAAATTGCATTCTGGAATTGTGGCAGCAAGAGCCTAGGTGATGTCTGCTAATACATGAGCATTTTGCTAGTGTTAGTCTGACTGAAAATACCTGCACACTCACTTGTACCTGCTGTTAGCTTCGGGAAAGACGGTGTTTTTGTTTTCCAAAATGGTGCACTCTGAAATGTTTTTATTTTCCTTGTTATGCATTTATTTGCATATATAGTACTAAAATGTAGGTAACTCATTACACCTAAGAGTATTTTGTGAATACTGGATGACTGCGTACACAAGGCTAAGTAAAGAAAAATGACTTGATTCAAGTTGATCTGAAGAAAAAAATGTGAAGTCAGAAATACCCACCGAGGATATATAGGTGGGGCAGAAATCACAAAGGGGGCTGAGAAGCAGCGAAGTGTGGGGAAAGCAGGTCAGTTGGGTCAGCTTTCCCATCTCAGGGCATCCCCATCACGAGGCCTGCTCCTTTGCAGGAAGTTGCCGTGTGCTCAGACAGCACGTCTGTCCCAGGCAGGTGCCTCCCAGCCTGCACGCAGGTCCTCGGAGCTCGCATGTCACACATGAAGGGAATCACCCCAAACCCATGCCCTCACCCTACCAGACACTCCACTGAAGGCCTTTGTTTCTGTTACATCCCCCTCATAAATGAAAGACCAAATGTTTCATTTCAGTAGGTGAGGATGTCTTTAAAAACAAAGGCATAATAATTCTTGATCAGAAAGGAAAATACTAAGAAAAATTTAAAAAAAAATAACATGATAAAACTAAGGGCACATTCCATTGAAGGCTGAAACTGTCTCGCCGCACAACTGGGTGGCTCCTTTCTGATGCTCAAACTCCCACACAAGCTCTAAGCAAATCACAGCATCTGGAGACAAGCTCCTGCATACCTTCAATAAGAGAAATTTTGCATAATTACTAAAACACAAATTTTGTGCCTGGGATGAAATCCTAGTGCTGCCACTCTTTAGCCATGTGACTTGGGGCAAATTACTTGACTTACTCTGAGCCTCTCTTTGCACCCCTGAGAAATGGGAGTAATGGAAGTGCTGGTTACAGAGTTGTTAGAAGGATTAAATGTGATCAAGTTCTGGATGTGCTTTGCACAGTGATTGACCTATAGTCATTGCTCAGAAATGGTAGCAGCTATTATTAGCATCACCAACATATTATTAAAGAGGATCTCAGGAATGTCATGGGAGAGGATTTACAGTCTATCATAGGTATCATGTATCAGCCCAGAATCTGGGTAAAGACTCAAATAAATTGAATTATTCCATTGGAATCAGACTCATTTGTTAACCACTGTTAAGTGGGAAGCAAAGGTCTTTGCAACTTGGCACGTTTTAACACAGTTGCATGAGCAGGTAACTTGGATGGTGAATGGGACATGTACATGTTAGGGAGGATGCAATACTGAAAAGACACCAGGGAGACCCAAGTTCTGATGCTTCCTCTGATCAGCAGTAACCCTGGGCCTCATCTGCCTGGGACCAATAATACCTGTTTGCTCACAGAGTCATTATGAGACTCCCCCAGGTGTGGCAAATGCTAACACGTTACACCAAAAGAGGGCCTTGCCATTACTGATCACCCCCAAGTTTCTACCCTCCTCCTCCCGGCCTGCTCCTTGACTCGTCTGTGCCAGATATCGTGGACATTAAGCCAGCCAACATGGAGGAGCTCACGGAGGTGATCACAGCAGCCGAGTTCCACCCCCATCACTGCAACACCTTCGTGTACAGCAGCAGCAAAGGGACAATCCGGCTGTGTGACATGAGGGCATCGGCCCTGTGTGACAGGCACACCAAATGTGAGTAGCAAGCAGCCCTGAGCTGCTGTGGGTGGGTGGGCCACTGGCCTCTGAGGTGTGGCGGGGAGAAGGGGCGAGCCGGGCCGGTTTTGATCTCCTTTCCCACATAGACACCGCGGGGGTAGAGATAGCTCAGTGTTGGCTCGGGCGTCAGCCCACGTTGGGCATTTCAATAAAGATGAAACCTCACATTCGATTCCACAAACATTTGCTTCAGGCTGTGGAATACAGAGATGAATAAGACATGAGCCCTGTCACATAACATGGTGACATGATCTGAATTATGTTTGAAGATCACGCTTGCTGCTGTGGGGAGAAGGCACCCGAGGGCTCGAAGGGAAGACCAGTTGGGGGTTGGTACGCTCTCCAGGCAGGAGATGCACGTGGCCTGGGCAAGGGTGGTGGCGTGGTGACAGGCAGGAGCGGGTGGGCTCTGGACAGATCCCAGCAGCAGAGCTAACGGGACCCGCTGGACTGTGCGGGAGGCTGAGAACACACAAGGAATCAGGAATGGCGGATGGAAATGGTGACTACCGCAACATAATGTCACATGTCAATTTTATCTCAATTTGAAAAAAAATGAACCGTAGCTGGGGAAAGGGGTTAGTGGCTTCTCAGAGAGGTTGTGGCTTTGAACCAGCACTTGACGTCCCGGTGGTTCTAGTGGGCACCAAAGGAAAGCTGCAGAGAGAGGGGTAGAGGTAAAGGGCAGCTAGACTCACAGGCCCTCAGGTCAAGCGAGTTTGCAGAGCGAGGTTGGAGCAGAGCAGCTCCACACCGGCGGGGGCTGAGTGCTCGGAGGCCCGAGACGAAGACCAACGGCAGCAGGTGAAGGAAGTGTCAGCTGGCACTGATGGTGAGTGCGGTGGCAGAGAGGCTGGGCAGAAGCCAGCAAGTGGGTTTTCTTCAAAAGAAACCACTCCCCAAGGTAAAGGTACCTGGAAGACAGTGGTCACCCATGTCCAATGTCAGGCCACATCGTGTGCAGCTGCCACGATGTCCAGGAGTGCCTAGGGCTGTGTTTGCCCAGCCCAGAAATGAGGACTGTCTCCCACAGACCAGTTTTCAGTTTCAGTTCCTGTGTGGCAGGAGTAGTAGGACGACCCTGGGTCGGTGTGTGGCTGGGAGAAGGGTGTCTATCTGGGTCACTTTGATCATTGTTGGTTGTTCGTTCGCTGTGGGGAGTATCGCACCGGCAGCTGATATGTACAGTGTAGCGCTCTGCGGATAGTGTGGATTTTAGGGTCCCGCAGACCCAGGTCAGAGCCAGGCTTCGCTCCTGATTAGCTGTCTGACTTTGGCTGCCTTTCCTTAACCTTTCTGAACCTCGGTTTTCTCATATGTAAAATGGGTAAAATAATAACATCAATCTCATGAGTTTGTCATGGGGCTTCAGTGAGATAACTAGTAAGAATTGTTAATGAGATGCTTTACTTTTTTTATCCTGTCTTTCATATAATACTTGTAGCACATTTTAATTCAGATTATCTACACTCTAAGTCCTCAATAGCCACATTGCACAACCATTGTTGCAGAAAGTTCTGTTGGAGAACGTGGATCTAGACCATTATCTCTTTGAGGGCATGAACTTATTCTGTTTTGTTTCCCCAGCACCTAAAATAGTGCCTGGCCCATAACAGATGTGTGGTAAATATTTGTTGATGTGTATGCTGGTATTGCTCTTGGAGCACTACTTACTTATGAGGAAAGTGTTCAAGGCAGCATGATCAGCATGTGCAAAGGTACTGGGGCACGGAAGATCATAACGTTTTTGGAAATGCAGGCTGACTGACATGATGGGTCTGCAGAGAATGACTTGGAGCAGGAAGAGAGTTAAAGCTCAGGAAGAATGCAGGAGCCTGGTTATAATGAAAAAGAACTTGAACTTTTTTCTCAAAGTCTGTGAACAGACACTAGAGTTACCAGGGAAATAATATGATCAGAATTAGTTTTTAGAGAAGTTGCTTAGACTGAAGGCAGAAGGATGAAGATTGGGTCCTGACTGGGAGAATAAAAGAGACAGGAAAACAAGTTAGGAAGGTATTATAATATACACAAGATTTCTTAACAGCAGCACTATTGAATTGGGGTACACGTGCTTTGGGGGAGGCGGCTATTCTTGGAGGATGTTTAGCAGCCTCCCTGGCTTCTACCCCACTACAGATGTGAGTAGCAAAGGCAAACGTGACAACCAAAAATGTCCCCAGATGTTGTGAATTATCCCCTGGTGGGGGGTGGGAGGGATGGGGGGCTGTTCCCAGTTGAGAACCACAGATCTAGACTCAAATTCATTGTCAGTCCTTCAGCCTGATTTTCTTGTTTCTGTGGTGTGTCTATTACTATTAAGAACTGTGAGGGGTACAATGGAAAGGTCAGACCTACTCAGGACTTTAAAATTTGGCTAATGACCTAAGATGTATGCAGGAAACATTTCAGGAATAATGTATCAGGAAGTGGGTGTGTTAACACCCCAATGAATGGTGGAGACAGTTAAGGATTGGGGGGATGTTCAGAGGAGGGTGGGGCTCTTGGGGTAGACCCCACAGGGAAGGCAGAGGCTGAAGAGTAAGTAATATTAAAGCACTCATAGGATTTGTTTAGGTGGGAAACAGAGAGAGAGAGAGAGAGAGAAGGGTATCTCTGGCAAAGCACACAGACTGGACTAAGGTTAGGAAGCTACATGCATGGAAACTTTCAGGAGTCTTAGTAAGCACTGCCTGGCTTTGGTGACAGGAGACTATTGAGGAAATGAGGTCGGATAGGGATGATGGTTCATATCAGGTCGGTCCTTAGAGATCAAAGTCAAAGTGTGTGTCTTCATGTATTCATCCTTTATTCATGCACTGAGCACCTACTCTATACCCAGAGTCCGGTTCCTATAGTAGCCACCAAGTACAGCACTCCCGAGGCCAGGCGTGAGTCGGGCTGCCTCGGAGGACGGACCCCCGGAAGCGACCCAGCCCTCTGAGGCGCTCTGGGTGGCCGGCCTGTCAGCAAAGGCAAAATGGCAAGTGCTCAGCAGAGGCCAAGGACCGTGGGGCAAGTGCTGACCACAAAAGATGTCTCTGAAGTCTTATTCTTCCATCGTGAAGTTTCACATGAATTTTTGTACTTAATTTCCATAAAATGCCTGCTTTCAGTTTCATTTAAAAATTACATGTCTGCCCATCCCAAAATCTCAAGCAAAATTTATGTTACCAAAAGATGAAGCATTTATACTCTGGCTTCCTGTGCCATCTCGTGTACCCCACATCCTCCTTCACCCTGACCTCCGAGGATACGAGGCTATGGCCCAGTCCCTACTATGTGGAGAGCCATTTGAGGTCATTTTCCCGGAGAACAGTTCTGTAACTCCTGTCTTATAGAAGATTAACACATTGTTCATGGGGGGTGGGGTGGGGGGGACAGGAGAATAAGAAGGTTTTGCTTTCATCTCAATACAGTGGAAATTTATAACATTGACACAGATGGTAGCCATGGAAGCCAAAAGGAAGGGACAGGAAAAAGGGGACATGTCCCTTTTAGGTAACTATGTGATTAAGTGCTATTAGAGATTGGCATTCATCACACACGGATACTAGTTGTTCATTGTCCTTCCCCTCCAGAATGTAAACCCCCTAAAGACAAGAACTAAATCTGTTCTGCTCCCATCTTATTGCCAGGGCCTGATGCGTAGTACGTGCTCAGTAAGTATTTATTCAATAAATGCATTTGTGCCCGAGGGTGGCGTAATGGCCTGTGAAGTGGGAACTGGTAAAGAGCCACACTGGAGCAGAGTGAGGGGCTGGCGGTCCGTTTGGAACATGCTGTGTCTGAGGTGGCCCGAGGCAGCGCCTCTCTGGTGTGTGAAGGTAGAACCAGACTTGAAGGAGCACCAACCAGAAGTGGGTGCTGAAGGTGGCCTGAGAAACCCCAGGGTGCTCACAGCCAACAGGGACAGACAGCACCCAAGGCTTTGGGGTCAGACAGACCCACCTGAGTCCTGGACATTGAGGACTAAGCTGAATGGGAGGGTTGATGAACCCTCAACTCAAGGTGGGGAAAGGACAGGCCTTAGAAATATCCAGAACAAGCGTGGTTTGAGTCTAGGGGCTGTCCAGAAGGGATCCAGCCATGGAACCCTTGTCTTTATGTTGACAATAGCTGGATTTTTTCCCAGACAGGCCTCGTAGATGCTTTGGAATCAGAAATCTTGACACTCAGTGTCCATGTGACCCCAGACAAGTTAGTTACTCCCTCTGTTCCCCAAGTTCCTCATTTGAAAGTAGAAACAATGAAGACAGTGCCATAGGGCTGGTGGTTCACTGGACGTAAATGCCATCATGTGGTGAGCACCTAGCACTCTGCTGGGCACACAGGAATCGCTCCGTGGCGGCCGCAGTCGTCACAGTAATTCCCTTGAACTCCCCCCGTTCCAGGCCTGCGGCCATAACAAGATTCTTGAAACTGCCTCTGTCTTTCCAAATATATGAAACCCAATTATTCATGTATTCGATTAACATTTGTTGAACATGTAGTCTGTGTCAGGCACTGTACCAGACTCTGGGGCCACGACGGTGAGCAAACCCAGACCTGGTTTCCTCCCTCTTTGAGCTGTATTAGAGAGGGCTCCTAGAGAGACAGAATCAATGGCAGACATACGAGGGCGCCTAGAAAGTATCCAGCCACATACCTGTTCTCGTTATGTTGACAATGGCAGAATTTTTTACAGACAGTCTTTGCATACCTTATCTACATGTACACATACATGTGTATATGAGAGCTCTGTATTATACATACATTTATATATGCAGTTATGGAGGTAAACAAGTCCCAAGATCTGCCATGGACTGCAGGGGACCCAGGAGAGCCAGTGGTATCATTCCAGTCTGAGCCAAAGGCCTGAGACCCAGGAAAGCCAGTGATGGAGTATTAGTCCAAAGGCCTGCAGACTCATGACCCTGGGAGGGCCAGTCTGAGTGTGAAGGCAGGAAAAGAATTGATGTCCCAACTCGGAGTCAGCCAGAGGTATTCCCTTTTATTTGGGAAAGGTCAGCCTTTTGGTTCTATTTAGCCCTTCAACTGATTGGGGGAGGCTCACCCACACTAGGAAAGACAATCTGCTCCACTCAGTCTATCAATTTAAATGTTAAATTTACCCCAGAACACACAGAAACACCCAGAATAATGTTTAACCAAATATCTGGGCACACCACAGCCCAGTCAAGTTGATGCATAAAATTAACTGTCACCCTAAGGAAGAAGGATGCATTAATCAGAGAATCACAAACAGATATGACATTGCAACTGTAATCAGTGGTGTTCAGGAGAGGCACGTGGTGCTATGACAGGATGTGACAAGCACTTGACAACCCAGGCAGTGACCTGAAGACTGTGACCAAGAGGCCTGAGGCGAGAACAGGGAAGGGTCATCGGGCCCCCCGAAGCCGGAGGCCTGCCCAGCCACACACCCAGGGACCCCCAGAGGCTGCTCCTGCCTGCAGCCTGGGTGTCACACAGCCCTCGAGTAGTTAACCCCAGGGGACAGTCCCGAGGGAGACCCAGGAGCCTGCTAGTAGCCTGCAGGCCTCTGCCACAGCCCTGCCTTCCCATACCCCATCTCAACACCAGCAGTGCTCCGAATCGCCAGCCGTCAGCCTTCTAATCTAATTAAGGCATGAGTGAACTTCATTTTTCTGACTCGTGCAAAGTGCCGACCTTCTTCGGGGCACCTCTCCCTTTGTTCGGCTGCCACAGCGGCCCCCAGCCCCGGCCAGCCGGGAAAACAAGTCCAATCTGACCTCTCGCCTGACATTTCATATTGATTTTCTCCATCCTCCTCAAACGCCAGCCTTCAGCCGACCACGGTTCAGCCGAGGCACGCGAACGGAATTGAGACAGTTCATCAGAGTTCGAAATGCAAAGCAACACTGGCTCTCGGAGATGAGCTCTGAGGAGGAGGGTATTTAATAACCGTCGGCATTTAATCAAAACGCCGAGGAGATCTGTGTTATCAGAGCTGCATACATTAATCTCCATATGTCCCTCACTCTGCATGCTCAGCAGGGGGCGGAGGGGAGGACTCTCCCCCCTCTCTCTTTTTTTCCACTGCTTCTGGCGGTAGTGAGAGTTGGGTTTTTGGTTGGCGACTCTTCGGCCTGAAGCGATAGCGTGCTAACGGCTGCAAGGCCCGGCTGGCCGGAACCCGCCTTTCCCTTTCGGTGTGTGACTATGGAGAGCTGAGGGAAGACGCCGGCCACGTGTGATGAATGGCGTCCTAGGAAATGAACAAGAAATCCGATCGGAACTCCGTTCCAGCGCCCCGCATGAATCTGGTCCTGCCCCTCCCCAACCTCAGTTCTGCAGTCCGGCCACACTGGCCTGCCCCCTGCCCCTCCAGCATACCAGCCCCTTCCTGCCCCAGGGCCTCGGCACAGGCGGCTCCTCTTGAATGCTCTCTCACCGTGCCCCCCACCCTGAGCCGGACCATTCTCAGTGTTTCCGGTCTCTGGGAAAATGTCACCTCCTCAGAGAAGACTTCTCGGGTCACCCCGTCTTCACCCCATCTGTTTTTATTTTATCGCCCTATTTTTCTGTTACTTTCATACACTTCTCTATAGATGTTGGCGCTTCCTCCTTTGTCTCCCCAACGAGAATGTCACCTCCGTGAGGGCAGGGACCTTATTTATCTTCACCCCCCACTGAATTGCCAATACTTCGTGTAGTCTCCAGCATGGAGTAGGGACCCCATTGATCATGGGTGGTAGAAAGGCAGGCAGCTGGGAAATGACACCACGACTGAGTGACTTCAACGACCAGGCCTTACTGTCTCTCCTTTCTAGAGGCTGGACATCTAAGGCCAAGGTGTCAGCAGGGTTGGCTTCCTCCAAGGGAGGCGGAGACGGGATCTGTTGGAGGCCTCTCTCCTTGGCACCCTGACGCCCACCTTCTCCCTGTGTGTTCACGTCCTCTTCCCTCTGCACACACAGCTCCCTTCTTATCAGGACACCAGTCACATTGGATTGGGCCCCACCTATTTCCATTTAATTACCCTTTAAAGCCCTATTGTATTCTGAGCTATTGCGGGTTAGGACTTCCACTTGTGAATTTGGGGAACACAATGTGGCCCATAACAAAAGATACGACAGTAAAAATAATCGAGGGCCAAGGCAGCCTGGGCGAGGTGCCGACCTTTCCGCTGGGGGGCGGCGGGGGGTGGGGGGCGGGGCTGAAACCTGACCCTGGGCGCAGCCCCCCGCCCCGCCTGAGCAGTGTGTGGGCTCCTGTCAAAGGCTGTGGGGAACCGGAAGACTTTTCCATGAAAACGGGTACACTGAATCTATGCAACCCCGCCACATTGCCATCTGTTTTACGATGACGATGCCCAGACACGTTCCTGTGGTGCAGAAATACCATTTTTCTTTGAACAATGGGGATGTTCATTGACGTTAGAGGTTATAAGGTGCTCTTGGGAGTAGTGTCCCAAGTCAGTAGGGTTTGTTCTAACAGCACAGCAGCAGCTCAGGGGAGTGGGAACACGGAAAGGGGTGCCAGGAGGGGCCCTGGAGATCTAACTCACCGACGACTCATGGACAGAGTTAAAGACAGAAGACGTGGGGAAGTGCTTATACTAAATGTTAAAGCAGGCCACACAGTGACAAAGCCACCCCGAATGCAGCGATGTGCAGATGAGCGTGTGCAGACAGGTGCCGAAGGGGGATGTCAGGGCCGTGAAGTGCGGGCAGCTTTCCTACTGTCCACATTCCCTGCAGGGCTGCAGTTGTGCCTCTATCATTGGGTGAGAGCTGGTGGAGCGTCCCGCTGGGTGCCTTGGGTCCAGGGTAGAAGCATGTCGTCCCCACACACGCACATCCTAAGCATCCCCTGTCAGAGGTACCGGGACCGGCAAGGCAGTGAGGAGCCCAGCCCGACGTTCTCTGTCCTGGTCCATTTGGGCTGCTATAATCAGACACCACAGACTGAGCAGCTTAAACAACAAACACGTATTTCTCCCAGTTCCGGAGGCTGAGAAGGCCAAGGCCAAGGTGCCGGCAGACTCTGTGTGGAGTGAGGACTCACTGCTTGGTTCACAGACTGCTGTCTTTGTGCTGTGTCCTCACATGGTGGAAGGGGCTAGGGAGCTCGCTGGGGTCTCTTTTATAAGGACACTAATCTCACCATGAGGGTCCACCCAAAGGACTTTATCTCCCAAAGGCCCCACCTCCAAATACCATCACATTGGGGATGAGGTTTCAACACAGGAATATGGGGGGTCCACAGACATTCCATGTATAGCATTCCCTGTAAGCACTGCCCGGAACATTTTTGCTTTGTCTCTTCCCTCTGTCACATTAGCTGTCACAGGTGAGTGAAGTCAGACAGTGTCAAGCCAGGGGAGGAAAATGAAGGAGTGACATTACCAGTCTGTATCCGTGGCCTAACTGAGTGATCCTGGCTAGGTTACTTACCCTCTCTGTGTGCCTCAGTTTACTCACTTATAAAGTGTGACTAGTGGCAGCCCTTACCTTATAGGGCACTTGAGGATTAAATGCAGTAACCCTGGGAAGCCCTAGACCAGGGCCTGGCCCGTAGGATGAGCTCCCTGTGAGCTACCGTGGGGACAGTGATACCATCTTGCTTCTCTTCCACGCGTGTCTTTTAAAAGCAGGAGCAGGGGAAGCAGCAGGCGTTGTAGATGTACTGTCCACAGCCAGAATCACAGCTCATTTCTACGACGTGAAAGTGAGCCAAGGTGTGAGCTAATCCACTCCTCCTGAGAACCCTACGGGGTACATGCTATTATTAGTCACTTTTTATCAACGAGGAAGCTAACTAAGGAGGGAAATGATAATCTTATGGCCCCCGAAGAAGTGACAGAGCTGGGGTTTGATCCAAACCGGCATCGCTTAACCAGGACACCAAATCCACTTACTTTACCTGAGGTTTATTAAACACACACTCACCCCTGCCTCCCAGGAGCTTACACTCCAGCAGGGAGGGAGGAGAGAAAACACACACAAGTGTGCACAAGAGCGAGACAACCTCAGACGGTGCTAAAAGCAATGAGATTCAACAGGGTCAGGGAGTCGTGGGGTGGAGCTGTTTCCTTCGGGTGGTGAGGGCAGGCTTTTGAATGGAGAACTGAATTGCCAAAAGGGGCCCGACAGGGAGATGACATGTCACAGGAAGACCCTGGCACAGGAACAGCTGCATTCACAGAACAGGAGCAAGCCCAGCAGGTAGGGGCTGGTGGGTTGGGACAGTGCACAGAGGGCGAGGCTGGGGAGGCGGACCGGCCCGATCACGCAGCACACACGACCCTCCTGTGGCCCAGGTGGGCTTTGGATGTGGCCCAACACAGCGTCTTAAAACATGATGAGATTTTTTGTGACTTTTTTGTTTGTTTGTTTTAGCTCATCAGCTGTTTTTAGTGTTAATGTAGTTTATGTGTGGCCCAAGACAATTCTTCCAGTGAGGCCCAGGGAAGCCGGAAGGTGAGACCCCGCGAGTAGAGCCTTGTAGCCAGGGCAGAACGCCTGGATTTGAGTCTGAGATGGAAGCCAGCAGGCGGTTCTAAGCAGGGAAGTGAATACTCCAGTTATGGTCTTAAAAGAGTTCTCAAGGAAAGGGAGGCAAGCCCCGGAGCAGAGAGACCCGTTGGGAGGCCCCCGCCCTCGTCTGGAGTAGAAGCGAGACTGACCCTGGCTCCGGCGGGTGCTAAGTGGGCCGGTGCTAAGTGGGCCGGTGCTAAGTGGGCCGGTGCTAAGCGGGCCGGTGCAGGGTCCGCTGAGGACGGGGGTCTTACTGAGAGGCTGCGAGTGTACAGCTGATACGGAAGGGCAGGGATCTAAGGTAGCTCTCGGGTTTCGGTCCCGAGAGACTGAGGGCCTCGGGGTAGCCTAGACTGAAAAGACTGAGGTTCTCTTTTGGATGATGTGTCCGGGTGGAGATGCCTGTGTCACCCAATTAGAGAAGTCCGGTAACAACTGGATACCTGATAGGAATTTAGGAGTCCTGAGCATGTCATCCTCCTTAAAGGCATGGAACAGGGTGAGGTCACTTAGGGGACAGAGGCCAAGGGCACCCTAACATTTGCCAGTGGGGTGGGGCGGGGGAAGAGAAGGCAGGCTTTACAGGACACTGAGTGTGAACCCCAGAGAGGAAAGAGGAAAAACGAGAGGTGAGATTGGGGTAGGGGGTGGGTAGGCTCATACGCCACGAGAGCAGAGCCATTTAGAAAGACACTGGGATCAGTTATGTCAGGTGCTTCCCAGAGGTCAGGGAAGACGGGAGCAGAGAAGCAATGGTGGGATTTGGTCTCATGGAAATCTCTGGCCATTAATTAGCTCATTAAAGTAAAAGCAGTTAGCACACTGCCCGGGACAGAGGCATTTCGCACCACGTGTTTGCTGCATGGAATCAGTCATGTATGTGAACTCCATGCTCAGTGTCTGGAGAGTCCCCGTCACAGCCTGGGCAGACCTGCCTCACTCCTCAGCTCTCCTAGAGGTCACCTCCTATTGAGAGGGAGTGGCTCCTGCTGAGGATTTGCAGGCCAGGGAGGGCCCTGTAGGCCAGGGCGAGGAGGCGGGGCTCCTCTCAGCAGCCGTGACGAGCAGCTGTGCAGCACCCCTCCCCCAGCATGGACCCTACCAACAAGTCTGCTGCCTACAGCCAGTCCTTCCATTGCAGCAGCAAAGCCCTTCTGCACAGACGAATCTGCAGCATCAGAAAGTCCTTCATTCAGATGCAATCAAGGCAGGCTGCCCGTCCAGTGCTAGGCAGCACCACCCTGCAGTGCACTTCAGTGTGCCTGTCGTGGGCCTGGTGTGAAGATAACCTGACTTTTTTATGCTGTGGAGCAAAGGCATAAGCACTTTAGGCCTTGACGTCCGGGGTGTTTCAGTAAGAAAAAACAGCCTCAGTTCGAATGCGAACGGGGCCAAGTTTTGATGCCCACCCGAACAGTCCAAATCAGAGGTTCCACTGTCTTGGGAGGTGTGTATACTGGAGGCATGGGGGCATTATTCTGGGGCCTTTCTGTATCTCCTCTATGAGGCGCAGGGAGGTGAAGAAACTTGCCCCCCATCACAGTGCAGGAGTCAAGATGTGGAGTCGGGTCTGTCTGCTTCCAAGAGAAGTCATTCTTCTGATTCTTCCGGGTCTTTGGCGGCAGCGGAGAGAGCATGATCTTCTTCCAACATCCAGAGGGATCATTTCATGGGGTCCATTTTATCTAATCCCTGTCAGCTGGATTCCCCCAAAAGGAACTCTGTCCTTAGACATTAACTCCACCATCTCATTCCTCACCCTCATCCGCAAGGCACTGGGTCCCTTAGTGAACCTGCAGCTCACTCACCAGCTCTCTGACGGAGTGTGTCCAAGACACCAGCTGAGATGGCAGCGGCCATGAACCTTAAAACCTCCGAGGTTGGGCACAGCCTCCAAAAGGGGTTCAGTCTTGATTGGAGGCGTAACTGATCGTGTTTACTTCAGGGGAGTGTGGTCAGGTTAAAAAGACAATGGCCTTTATTAAAAATGCTTTTGGTGGATGACAGAATTGTAAAATACAGGTCCCCACCCCCGCCAGAGAAAAGCCAAACACAGACTCGCTACAAGGAGCAGATTTACTGAAATCCCCACCCCAATCCAGTGTCTATCCCAAGCTTGTCCAGCCCGAGGCCCAGGACGGCTTTGAATGCAGCCCAACACAAATTTGTAAACTTTCTTAAAACATAATGAGATTTTTTTTTTTGCGACTTTTTTTTTTTGCTCATCAGCTATCATTGCTGTTAGTGTATTTTATGGGTGGCCCAAGACAATTCTTCTTCCAACATGGCCCAGGAAAGCCAAAAGTTTGGACACCCCTGCACTACCCCTTTCAAGCTTAGCAGCAATTAGCAGCAGAGCAGGCAAGGCCCAGGCCGTGGAGTGAAAACAGAATCCCATCCCCCTTCCTGCAGCCTCATTTCCATTTTTGATTAATTTAACCAGTTCTATCAATTAGTCATTCTGGAGACTCCAGTTGAGTGGATTTTCCTAAGAACTGGAAAGCTTATTAATTTTGGAGATGAGTATCATCCATTAACAGCTGACACCTTCCCAGGTCCTGCCCTGTCCCCCACGAGGGGTCTTGGATGAAAAGGCCATGCAGGCTACAGCCCCCAGAGACACACACCACACCAGAGGTTGGCCATGAGGTTATAGGTGGCTCTGGCTGCTCTGGGCTTGGGATGTTTCAAGGCCAGCTGGCTGGCCTGTCATCATTGTCCCTGACAAGCTGTCATTGGCAAAGCAGTCCCAGGCACTGGGTGAGCATCTTGAATTTGAGGTTCAGGAGTACCCCAGTCAAGGGAATAGCTGGGAGGAATTTTCACCAGAGAGAGACACCCGCCTGACAAAGCCTAGTGAGGGCTCTGGCCAGGGCAGGATGGGTCTTACGGAAACCCACCCCTTCCCACCAGACGTGACGTCAGCAAGTGCACCAATGACCCTTTGCATTATTTTCCCATGATGCTGTAACAAATTACCACAAACGCTGTGACTAAAAACAGTACACATTTATCCTCTTCCAGTTCTGTGGGTCAGAAGTGTGACATGGATCTCACTTGCTAAAATCAAGGCATTAGCAGAGCTGCGTTCCTTCTGGAAGCTCTAGCACTGTGGTTCCCAACCGTTTTCCATCATGTCCCCCTTTTAAGCCCATTTCTGTAAATTGTACCCCTTGTTTTTACAATGGCTGCTTTTAAATACACTTGTGTTCAGTGCCTGTCTTAATGTACAATAGTGGAAATGAAGCAGTAAGTTAGGAAAGAATAATCACTACACTAGAAGTACAAACCACAGATTTAATTTTATAATATTCATGACAGTTAAATATTGATAATGATGATCAAGTATTTAAACATTCAATTTTAAAAAACTAAGAAAGAATTACGATTAAAGACATACACTTATTACTTTTACTTAGTCAATAACTACACCGATCAAACAGTCTTGCTACAGATATATTTACACATATGTTTGGGGAACTTCTAGAAACATCGCAAATGGATTGTTCTGAAACTGCGTAACGATTGGAGGAAGGGATCACAGCCATGCCCTCACCAGTCATCATTCACTGATGTGATCTAATTTTTAAAGTGTCTCCATTAACGGTGATTCAAACTTAACATTTATTGTTCCATAACTAACATTTTGCATTTCTTGTTTTTTTGCCATTACTGATTATTTTTCGCATACCCCTGAACGGTCCAGCACGTACCCCCTCCCAGTGCACATACCCCCGGTGGTACCCGTACCACGGCTTGGGAACCAAGGCTCTAGGGGAGAATTTGTTTCTCTCCAGCTTCTAGAGGCCGCCCACATTCCCTGGCGTAGGGCCCCTTCCTCCATCCCAACGCCAGTGGGACCAGTCCTGTCCTTGCATCACCCTGATGCTTCCTCTTCTGCCCACCCTCCTCCATTTGTAAGGGCCTTGTGATGACAGTGGGCCCACCCATGTAATCCAGATTAATCTCCTTATTTTAAGATCAGCTGGTTAGCAACCTTAATTCCATCTACAGTCTTAATTCCCCGTTGCCTTGAAAGGTGACAGATGCTGGGTTCTGAGGATTAGGAGTCCATTGTCCGTAAGGAGCCATTGTTCTGCCTGCCACACTCCTCCCTCAGAGCACCTGATACTGCAGGGTGACGTGACCTGTTTGCATTTCTTCTCTTCCACTAAATTGTCCTCTCATTATGGCTAAAGCTCGTACGTTTCCCTGCTGCACTTAGTGAGGCTGCTAATTAATGTGTGTAGAGCAGCTTTAACAGCCACACGGTCTGATCACTCTGTACACACTGTGCCCGTCCGTTCACTTCTAGCTTTGAGAATGCACTGGCATTTGTGGGCGGTGGAAAGGGAAGAGGAGGCTAGGAAACGATGGTAATCATCCGACTATTCATTGACTTAACAAATGTTTAGGGTGCCTACTGCGTGCTCGGTGCTAGGAAAATGGTACCTACCTCCTGGCACTCTGTCCAAGAAGATGGAGACAGACTGCAGACGCACAGGCAAATAAGATAACACGAGATTTGGTGAAGAGCGTTTTCTAGAGACAGTAGCAACTAAGGAAGAGGCTCTGAACCTGGGCTGTGCTTGGCAGGTCAGGAGACAGAGGGACTTTCCGGTTGGGCTGTCATGAGTGTCAGGAGCAGCAGCAGCGGAGGGGCAGTGGGAGGAGCAGGCTGAGCTGGTAGCTCAGATCACCTGAGGGCTTCACACTCAGGGCAGTCGCCTTGCTGACCCTGGGGCCTCGTTCCATTGTATTCTATGCAGAGGCCTTGGGAGTCAGGCAACAGGGTAGCCCTGTGTGTAGGTATAGGCAAAGGTATGGAATTTGGCTTTTATTATACCTAGGAATGGAGAATCTAGGAAGGTTTTGTGCAAAGGAGTCACACGATTGTGTTGGAAATTATATCACTCTGAGGCTATGTAAAGAGTAGTGAAACATCAGGAGGAAGCAGGAATGCTGGGAGAAGAGATAGAAAGCTATCAAAGTGGTCCAGGCAAGAGATGACGGTGGCTCAGACTAAGATTGGACCAATTTGGGCCCAATTTTGAGTGTCAAGTTAGCACATCTTGTTTAAAAGCTACACGTGGAAGGAAGAAGGCAGGAAGGCCCCCAGTTTTTTGGCCTGAGCGCGTGCCTAGAGGAGGGGCATTGAATGACCTGACAAAGTGCAGGGGAGGGACAGTTCAGGAAGGAAAGTCACAAATTCTGTGGACCTGAAGACGTATTTGCTTGTTTGCTTTAAGCATGCTAAAAGCAATAGCTTTTCCTGTTTAGCACATTACCATTTTCAGGGCCCCCTTCTTCTCCATTCTCTTCACAAAACCCTGTGCATTCAGAACATTTCTTCGTTTTTGCAGTGTGAGGAAATCAAAGCCCAGAAAAGATAAGTCTGTCTAATGTACTGACAAAGATCATGGGCTTACCGTGGGTTCATGTCGTCTTCAAACAATGGACACAGCCACCTTCAGTGCAGCACGGAGGACAGAGAAGGGAAAGAAGGTCCCCTTGCATGTGTAACTGACCCATGTTTAAGTATATGGGCTAATTCGAGGCCCCTGTGCACTTTATGTAATTCCACTTTGACAGCTCAGTAGGTGGCACCAAGAGCTGAGTCGTGAGATCTGCTGTCCACTCCAGCAGCTTCCAGCCCCATCTGTGCAGGTCTCTTTATCTACTGAATTACTCAAAGCACCTGCTGGCCTCCCGTTGTCACCAGGCACAGCCCAGAGGCAGCAGAGGGCAGGACAGCACACGCCCCCACGAAGCTTATAATGATGCCTGCTTTTATCTTCTCTCATATTTAACCTGAACATAAGGATTTCAGTAGGATTTATCTCACGGACAGGCATCCTTAATCCTGGGATTGACTGGTTCATCCTGAAATTTTGGTGTCACTTGAAAATCCCTGTAATGTAGTGAAACTGTCATTGAAGAGCTACGTTTGAGAAAACAGTATCGAGCTCAGGAAACTGGTGAGCTCCAAGAAAGCAAGGAATCGGTCAATAAATGAGAACCAGGTGTTGTGCTAACACAATAGGCAGATTTATCAGATGCAGTTACTGCCTCAGCATACTTACCGTGGTGGCATAAGAGGATATGAAATGACAGAGTGTTTCTCATACAAAGTTCATTGTAAACTGAATATGAGATTTAGATTCCCACTAGCAAAGAGAGCAAATGCTGGCTAGATAATGTGTGTTAAACATCGTGGTAGACGAACTGTGATGCCAAATGTCATCGTCCGTGTATCCTAGGTGTTCCCCAGTGTTCCCCCAGTGTTCTGATGCTGGCATGTTCCATTCCCGGTTTACCAAGACTCCTGTGTTTATGTCACAGCAGGGCCACAGTTTGTGTTTCTACAACACGTGGTTGCTAGCCCGGAGGAGGTTTATGAAGCAGTCCACGTGTCCCTGGGGCAGTGCCCGATGTATCAGGGGTGCTGAGTCATACATACTGAGTGAGTGAGTGAGTGAACGGCATGAGACATGTTTGTTAAAGCTCTAACATCTCTAAAAGCACAATTTTATAAATAGTCACAGTATTTGGATTCTATTCTTCTTTATCTCTCATGTATAATGCAGAATCAGCTCAGAACAAGTACAACTTTTCAGAAATTTATTATAAAACAATTTTACAAAGAAGAAAAAGAAAAGCTCCACTATCAAAGAAAGTGTGACATGTGTCTCACAGCACACTACACTACACCAAGTGTGTAAGGTGAAGGAGGCATCGGGTGTGAGCTTTCCCAACTTCCCAGGGAGATCACAGCAGCGAAACCTGAGAGGTCGCTTGATTTTAAACTTTTCTCCTAGAAGTTTTCCTGAAACATATTCTTTAATAGTGAGTCACATATAATAAACTGCTCTAAGGATAACATCATCGTACTTTATGGTGTTCTATGCCATGGCTTTTGTGTCCTGACCAGAACTTGACAACCCCGGAAGTTCAGAGAAGGAAGTGATGGTTTCTCAACTCAACTGTCTGGAAAGGAGACGAGGGGGTGGTAAGGAGGACAGAGGTGACCAGGGAGAGGAAGAAATCGAGCAGAGTCTGCAAAGAAGGGAAGGATTTTAGGTTTAAGACAAAGTCGAATCTTACCGAGCAATCATCAGCAACTTTGAAAAGCCATCTGGTGGCTTTCAGGTCTGAAGTCCCCAGCTCCTTTGGGGTCCAAGAAGTAAATCAGGAAGGCCAGTTATAGGTGTCTGTGAGACTCCTGTGGTTGGAAACTTGGCTTTAATGAGGAGGGGGACAGGAAGGATAGTGTAGCAATCAGTAGTCTCAGTTCTGGGATCAGACAAACCCCATGTGAGGAACTTGGACTTGACTTCTTGCACCTAACGTCTCCAAACCTCCATGTCCCCCCAGCTCCTCTGTAAAATGGGGACAGTAATGGAGCCTGCCTTGTTGCATTGTGCTGAGGATTCAATGAGATCACCCCTGGCCCACCGTAAGCTTACAATATGGATGAGTATTTGATTATCACCACAGCCCACGAGCTCAGGCCTATAGATGAGAAGATGGAGGCTCCAAAGAGCACGTCGTTTACACGACGTCAGAGATGGAGGCGTAGGAAGAGCCCAGATGCAAACCCAGGCACAAAGCCCATGGTCGACGTTGGTGGTGGATGATGCCCAGAAACACTTCCTTCCCCTCTTTGCCTCACTAGGCCTGAGTGGGAGGCAGCTGGGCTGGTTCTGGGGAGAGCAGAGAAGAGCGACAGGAGTCCAGCTTTCAGGAAGTCAGCACACCATGGTCCCCATGGCCCCTGAGCACCTACCGAGGCCACACCTACAGGACACTCCATGGGCAGCACTGGGGCTGGAGAGATCTCTTACTCTCCGGCCACATTCAAATGGAGAATGGGGTAGAGACCGTCCCTCCTTTCCCAGGACCGTTAAGCAGATGTGCTTGCTGAGGGACCAAGTCTTTATTTCCTCCAGTGATTGCAAACGGTGTCCCCCCTCTGCCTCAGAGCACAGCAGCTTCAAGGCCCCAGAGGCACGTGGCGGAGAAGGAGGGTGTAGTGATGACGGTGTGTCTGGAGCCAACTGGGGGACCTAGCCAGTCATAAGGTGTCAGTAAAGGTGGTGACTCCTCCACATGGCTGCTGGTGCACTGTTAGGTCCATAAAGAGACTCTCCGCTCTGGTCAATTCTCTGTGACCGGTGGGAGCACACAGCTCACGAAGCCCACCCAAGTCTGAGGTTTAATCCTTGGACCAGTTCCATCCATTTTACTGGGACCAGGCCCTTGGAGGTATGGGGCTCCCTGTGTCTGTCAGGGAGAAATGCTACAGAATGGGGGCGGCAGCAGGCCATAGAGCTGGAACTGGGTTTACACCCTCGTGCTCTCTGCCTCTTGCTGGCCTCTTTTCTTCATCTGTAGAACAAGCACATTGTGAGAGTGGGGTGGCCTGTCCCACCCGTGAGGAGTCTAGCACAGTGCCTGGCAGCGGGGAGGCTAGTGCTCCAGCCACTCCAGCACGGTAGCTGTCGTGCTCCACATACGAGGGCTGTCCGGAAAACTTCCAGCCGCTGTCAGCAAGACGAGAGCGGTTCTGGCTGGCTGCTTTCCGGACCGCCAGCACCTGCAAGTTCCAGAACCCCCGAGGCACAGTGCGGACCGGCAGCGGGTGAGGAACGATGCGTCCTGTCGAAAGCCGGCACTGGGAGCACACCAGCATCGAGCAGAGCCACGAGAAGACGACAGAGCTGTGACCGGTGCACACCAGGGACCCCCTCCAAGCAGGGCTCAGCCCTTGTCAACACGGACCCTCCGGCCCGGCCATGAAGCCCTCTCCTTGCGCTACGAGGAGACTGCTGTCAGCAGGGGCTGCTCCCCTCTCCCTTTCCGTGTTGGTGCCACTCGCTGCCCTGATTACCGTACAGCCTAGAACACCGTGACGTCCTGGGAGTGCAGCCCTGGCCTCTGGGTGCCATGACAACCAGCCTCCTAGCAGTCACCCCTAATAGCCATTTGCTCCAGTCCCTTCCACCTGGGCAGCGACTCCCCGCGGAGTCTGAGCTGTTGGAGCAGCTGCATAAAGCTCACGGGTGGGGACAGAGAGACAGAGCGAGCAGGGAGACAAGAAGTCTAACCTGTGATGGACGGAGTGGGCCCAGGGGCCCGGGGACACTGCTCATCCATTCCGGGAGCCTACTGCCTCCAGGAACACGTAATTCCACAGTAGCAGGCATAACGAATGCCCCATGCACCCCTCTGCCACTCACCCACCTACGGAGAGAGGAGCGAAATGGAGCGAATGACCAGACACGAACGTGTGTAAAGCTGGGCTCGTCATCTCGTCGTCTCGTCGGGGCTGGAGCCGCCCCCCCTCCCCTGCTGCCTGCCGGAGGGGGCGTGCTCAGACGCCGCCTTCCATCAGTATCTTTGCACAGTGACAGTTCTCCAAAAGGCCGGGCCCCACCTGGCTGCGAAACGATTATTCCTCACAAACTAAGGACAACCTGGCCCCCAGTTAATAAGCTCATCCGTGGGTGTCAGCCCCAAGTCAGCCTTTAGATCGACAGCTGAGCCCTCAGCCAAACATGGGTTCTCGCGTCCCCTCCCTTTAGAGCACAGCTTCCAGCTAAAGCTCCTTCATGAGAAAGGTGTCCCCTACAGCTAAAGAGTCCTTCAGATACTGTCCTCACGCCGGGAGCACTGGGCTCTTCAGGTCCCAGTCTCTCCGTTTCTTCAGCTGTGAAATGCAGGGGTGTGTGTGTGTGTGTGTCAGAGAGTGGCCACTTTAAACCAGTAATAAGAAAGAAAGGGTGCAGTGGGCTGAGGTGGTCGCACAAGGCTCCTGGGCAGACAGTGGGCCCTGATGGTTGAACAGGAATCAGAGATGGAGGAGCAGAGATAGGTGGTATTCTGGACTGAATGTGTGTATCCTCCAAAATTCATAGTTTGGAATCCTGACCCCCAATGTGATGTATCAATATTAGGAGGTGAGGCCTCTGGGGGGGTGATTAGGTCAGAGGGCAGAGGGTTCACGAATGGGATCAGTGCCCCTATAAGAGAGACCCCGCGAGCTCTCGCCGCCTCTCCACCGCGTGGACACAACAAGGAAACAGCCGCCTGCAGCCCAGAAGAGGGCTCTCACCAGACCCTGCTGGCACCCTGCTCTCAGACCTCCAGCCTCCAGCACTGTGAGAAGGTCCCATCGTCTATAAGCTACCCCATCTGCGGCATTCTGTCACAGCAGCCCGAACTGACTAAGACAGGACGGGAAGGAGCCGGGGTCAAGTCCTAGCACGTGCTAAGCGATCTGTAAACACCGGTCATGGTACTACAGCACGGAAAACCGCGCTCACAGACTACAGCCCGTGTGCCTTACACACAGACACCTTTATTTCAAACACACACACACACACACACACACACACACACACACACACAGTTAATTAGTTGCTAACGTTGAAACATCAGGGTTCCTCAGAAAAACTTACAAATGAGACGGGCTGGCACTGCTGGCCCCACATTTCTGCATGGCAGCAGTCAGGGGGAGCTGAGTGGAACCTGCCCCTACTCTGGTTTGCCACAGTCCTGACCACTCCCTGTTGTGCACGCGTGTCTGCTTCGTCGCTTTCACTACCTGCCTGGCCCCTAGAAGCAGGGCCTCTCTGACCCTGGTGCAATGGTGCGCAGGCAGGAACACTGGAGTGCTGGTCCAGGGCCTGCTAGGAAGGGCCCTGAACGCCAGGCCAAGGGGTGCTGGGACTGCTGGCTACTGGCGATGGGGCGTCCCTGGAGTTGTCTGAGCAGGGATGTTTGCATTGCTTTGGGAGGGGTCATGCAGCGCACAGCCGCGTCACCTACAGTCTCCTGTTGCCCTAAATCCTGATGGTCACCGAGCCACTTGGCTTGCTCTGGCTCTGCTTCTGCTGTGGCTGGTTTCTCTGGACTGGGGTAGCCTGTGGGAACGGCGGCGGTGGCAGCAGGAGTGCTGGGGGGGGGAGACGGTGGCTGAGCCGTGGTGTGCACCAGCTCCCACGGAAGCGGTGAACCTTTGTCACAGCTCCCGCCCAGAAGCAGCCCGTTCTGGCCTGCCTTCCGGGCCAGCGGTGGAGGAGCAGCTGCCGAAGGGACCTGCAGGGAGACCCAGCTGCTGCTGGAGCAGCTTCCCGGGGTCGGGGTGGGGAAACTCCAGCCCCCCACTTTGTTGGCAACGTGGGCAAAGAAGGGTTTCGATGTCCCACGGCTGCTCAAATGCATACCAGGGGCTTAGTGAACTTAGTAACTTTAAACAACAGAAAATAATCTTACAATTCTGTTTTTGACTTCTTGTGATAAATGCTCAGAAGTGGAATTGCTGGGTCATCGGGTAGTTCTATGTTTAATTTTTGAGGAACCTCCACACTGTTTTCCATAGTGGCTGCACCAATTTGCAGTCTCCCCAACAGTGCACGAGGGTTCCCTTTTCTCCATGTCCTCACCAACACCTGTTTGTTGATTTATTGATGATGGCCAGGTGTGACTGGTGTGAGGCGATAGCTCACTGTGGTTTTATTAATGTGCATTTCTCTGATGATTAGTGATGTTGTGCATCTTTTCATATGTCTGTTGGCCATCTGTATGTCCTGTGTGGAGAAATGTCTCTATTCAGGTCCTCTACCCATTTTTAAGATCAGATTGATTGTTTTTTTGGTGCTGTGTGAGTTCCTTAAATAATTTAGATATTAACCCCTGAATGAATGTCTCATTAGCGAATGTCTTCTCCCATTCAGTAGGTTGTCTTTTCGTTTTGTGGATGGCATGCTTTTGCTGTGCAAAAACTTCTTAGTTTGATGTAGTCCTATTTGTGTTGTTTTTTTCTTTTGTTTCCCTTCCCCAAGGAGACATATCCAAAAAAATATTACTGAGAGTGATATCAAAGAGTTTACTTGCCTATGTTTTCTTTTTGGAGTCCTATGGTTTCATGTCTTACATTTAATTCTTTAATCCATTGTGAGTTTATTCTTGTATACTATCTGATATAAGAAAGTGGTCTAGCTTTTTTGTTTGTTTTTACATGTATCTGTTTGGTTTTCCCAACACCCTCTATTAAAGAGACTGTCTTTATTGCATTATATATTCCTGCCTCCTTTGTCATAGAGTAATTGACCATATAGGTGAGGGTTTATTTCCGGGCTCCCTGTCCTGCTAGATTGATCTGTATGTCTGTGTCTTTGCATGTGCCATGCTGTTTTGATGACTGTGGCCTTGAAGTGTACAGGTCAATATCAGGTAGCCTGATACCTCCAACTTTGTCTTCTTTCTCAAGGTTGCTTTGACTATTGGTGTAAGGTTGTTATATTTTTAAGTGGTTGAACAACAATCAAAAGAAGAATACTGTTTCATGACAGTATCGGATGAAATTGAAATTTCGGTGCCCACGAATAGAGCCTTATTGAAATGCACGTTCGTCTGTTGACACAGGGTCAACACCGCTTTCACACTACAAAGGCCAAGTTGCGTAGTGGCAACAAGGACCAAATGGCCCCCAGAGCCTAAACTACTTACCATCTGGCTCTTGAAGAAGTTGGCTGACCTCTGATCCATCCAGAGCTTATTGATCCTTCAAGGTTCAGCATGGTCTTAAGCCTTACCAGGTCAGCCCAGTCCCGCCTGTCTCTCCATTACTCCGCCCAGGGAATTTTTGGTCTTATTTTTATCTGATTAAAAGGGGTTTTGACTCGTTATTTCTTAATTTTGAATGATTAATTCTTAAAAGAGATGATATTGGTGAGCTACGGTATGTTGAGGAGTATTTTGAAAACAGTTATACAAAAGTTAGGGGCCAGTGTAATCTCTTCTGGCTTAATTGCTCTTCTCAATGATGCTATGTGTTGTGTTGCCACCGTGTTCATTGACCAACAGTTATTTGCAGAATTCATGAAGGGCTGTATGAAAAGCACATTGCAAAGGCTCGGCAACTGGGCATCATTGGATCCCAAGTCAGAATTCTCCGAGTCTTAACATGAGATCTAAGTTCCCCCGTCTCCAGCCCATGTCTGGAGGCTTCGTCATGAGGCCCAGGGTAGTACAGTAGCTTCTAATTAAATCTTAAACAACTTCTCTCACTCATTCTCAGCTGGATAAAGTCCAGCAGTATCCATCTGTGGGAGTACTTACTCTCCGTGGGAAAATTGTTGGCCGTTTCTCTCATTGGGCAAAATGGTTGGATGTGTCTTCTGTGTGGTAAAAATGACTGGCTGCATCTCAATCGCCGAGTCTTCTCTCTCCAGGGGCAAAACTATTGCCTGCATACCTCTGAAGGAAAATTGCCATCTGCCTCACTCTGTAGGAAAATTGCCAGTTGTGTCCCCATTCTGGGGACATTGTCAACCATGTTTCCAAACAGAAAAGCGTGCCAGCTGCACGTCTCCATAGAAGAAATGTCAGCAGAAGCGAGCAATTTAAAACCCCATGCATGATTCTGAGTCTGCTCCTTTATCATCAAGAACAACCCTCCCCAGCCCCCTGCCTAGTCTCCTGTACGCTCCCTATCACCTGCCCGAGTCATCACAGCCAGGGTGGCGGTGACATTGGTCAGCACCAAGAAAGGTGAATTTCAAGTGATAGTCCAGAACAAGCTACTGTGTGTCTGTGTTACAGCCCAGTTACAAGACCTAGAAATTGATTTGTAACCAGCAGCGGCTAAGATCTGGCCCCAGTGGAAAAGCAGGTCCGGCTTTTGGATTCATTCCACACCAAGCTCGCCTTGGGCAGCACCCGTGTCTGCTGCCTTCCCTCTTACTCTGGGTGCAGGCACTGGGCTAAGTGCTTGACATGAAAGATCTCATTGTCCCCCCAACCACCCCAAAAGGTAGGTACCCCTCTTACCTCCACTTGACAGATGAGGAAAATGAAGCTTGGAAGCAGTCAAGCCACTTGTCCAAGGCTTCATAACTTACAAGCCACAGCGCTGGAGTTCCGCCCGGGCCTGTTAAGTTAGAGCCACCACGCCACATGGGACAGAGTGTGAGGAGGCTGCACAGTCTGCTGTATGTGGCCTTAGGTCCCCTGCTGACCCTTCCCCATAGCCATGAGTTCCTGGTCAGTGTCCAGTGTGAGGTCCAGAGAAAGGAGCCCTCCCCCTCCCCAGGAATGGCCTTTCCCTACATCCTCTCCTCCAGCTCCCAGGGTCCCCGGCCAGCTCACTGCATGCGCCCTGTCGGCCCCAGTCGTAATGAGTGCAGGTTTCTCTAAAGTCAGCAGTTCGCTCTGATCTCTTCCTCTCTGTGAGTTGCAGTTTCTACTCCTTCCCAGGATTCTGGGACTTTATTCATTTCCTCAGTCATCTGAGCTTTCCCAGGTGAAGAGCCCTGGGCCAGGCACCGTGACGGACAATATCAAACACATGACACTTCCAGTTCCATGGAGATGTATTCATAGCTGCCCATGTTATAACACAAAACACTGTCTGGTCAGGACACGTAATACAGCAGTCCCCACCCCACCCCCACCTTATCCTTGCTTTCTGTGGTTTCAGTACCCATAGTCAACTACAGTCCTAAAATATTAACTGGAAAATTCCAGCAATGACCAACCTGTAAGTTTTGAATTGTGCGCCATTCTGAGTAGCGTGGTGAAATCTTGCACCATCCCACTCTGTCCCATCCGGGCTGTGAGTCATCCCTTTGTCTAGTACATCCGTGCTGTACACTACTTTGCGAGATGATACCCACATAACTTTTATGACAGTATATTGTTATAATTGCTCTACTTTAATTATTATTGTTAAGCACCTACTGTGCCTGATTTCTAAGTTAAACTTTATCGTAATGTGTATGTATAGGAAAAGCATAGTACATACAGGGTTCTGTACGATTCACGGTTCTGGGCCTCCACTGGGGGTCTTGGAACACTGCCCCCACAGATAAGTGAGGGACGACTGTATAGCCTCTGGGATTTAAAAAGAAGTGTCAGTTCTCTGACTATAGCATTGTCACCCAAAGTGGGAAGGGAGGAGGTGTGATCCAATAAGAACTGAAAGCAGGATTAAAGCCAGGGGTCATTATGCCCCACCAGAAGACATTGGGCAATATTTGGAGCCATTTTTGGTTGTCACAACTGGGGGGTGCAGATTTAGTGGCCAGGGATGTCACTGAACATCCTACAATGCCCCGACAACAAAGAATTACTTGACCCAAAATTCAACAGTGCAGTGGCTGAGACACGTAGATGAATGAATGTTAATATTTTTTACCTGCAGACTTCTCAGCACTTTTAGTAAGCTAATTGCACGTCAATCCCCAAAATTGGGTAGGAGTTGTCCAAGCTCGTTGGCCTCTGAGTACCTGACGTTTGTGGGCTGCAGTCACCTTGGGATGGCTGCCCTACCGTAATGGGGAGGGAAATCGAAAGACAAGGCTCGTGGAATTTCACAGGTCTTGTAATCTAAGAGCTGGAAGGGGCCTGTTAGGCAATCCTGCCTCCTTCATTTCACAACAAGGAAACGGGCCCAGTCATGTACATGAGAGGCAGTAGGACAGATTACAGGCATAGGCTGGAGTTCAAATCCTGGCTCTGCCTCCTGCTCGCTGTAGAACCTCTGGGCCTGTGTGTACTGATTGGACTGATGTGTGGAAAAGGGAAGTAATATCTATGAATATTGAATGAGTAAAGCACGTAGGTGCTCAACAGATCGTAGGTATTACTAAGAGCTGACTAACTTGGGTCCAGCCTGGATTGCAGCCCAGCATCCCTGACGGATGTTCTTGCCCGTAGCCCATGATGGGCACAGGACGAGCTGCGGAGGAGCAGAGGCATGGGAGTGGGAATGCGCCAGATCTATCTAGAACATGAGGGAGCCTGGCTTAATTGGGTTGTTTGGACCGAGAGCTGGTATTGACAGAGCAAGGAAGGCCGGGTTGTGGAGGCAGTGTAACAGCCAGGCAGACAGATGGTCAGCAGAAAGCCCATCTCTACTCCTCAACTGCGTGATTCTGGGCAAGTTACTCAGCCTCATCTGTAAGTAAGGACAGCAAGGGCTTCTTGTGGTGAGGGTCTCGACAGGGTCATACAAAGTCCTGGCGTTCCTACCTTGTGCTTGCCAATGAGGTTGTGTGGCTCACACTCATGAGCTCATGGTGTAGAAGTGGACTTGGGCTGTCCAGACAGGGTAGTCATCACTAGTAGCCACTCCAGCTTTATATACTTCCATATTTCTGTGGGGATTCACCCCTGGTATCTTCCTACAGTTCCTAGAAGAAGGTCTTGTTCGTGGTACCAGGCAAAATTGCATCATGATTAAGAACCAAGACTGAAGTCAGACCTTAATTCCAAACACAGCTCTACCTCAGCTTAGCTGTGTATCCTTGGACAGTTAGAAAACCTCTCTGTGCCTTAGTTTTCCACATTTAAAAATAAGGAATCTTTGTTCCTACGTCACAGTACTGTCATAAGGATTAAATGAGCTAGAATAGGGCCTACCTCGTTTACAGGGCCTAGAATATAATAAGCATTCCGTTGACAGTAATTAGCACCATTATTTAATGTTGTTGAATGAATGAAAAGAATTCGTGAAGTTGATATTCAGACTTGGATGGGCGTAGATGTGTCAGGAAGTGCTGTGTGGGTGTATTACCTACATTCTGTCATCTGTGTCCTACATAAATAATTAGTGGTAGGTTGATTAAAGAATTGTCTTTCATTTCACCTCCAACTTTTGGGGGCTATCATTTTGAGGCTTTATAATGTTGCTCCATTGGCCCCCACTATGCCAAGTATATGGAGAATAGATATTTTTCTGTGGTTCAAATAGCCCATGGATTCTGTAGACCTCAGTCCCAAATTCTCAAGTCCTGATGAATGAACTGTGATTGGCCAGGACAGCAGCAGCACATGCTAACTGATAAAGAGCAACTGATGTTTACTAAGAACCTACCGTGTGTCGGACCACGTGCGTCCCCATTCTGCAGCTGGAAAAACTGAATCTCAGAGTAGCAAAGAAAATGTCAACAGCTCGTGAGTGACACCGGCAGGAGCTGACCAACTTGAGAACACAGTCTGCTAAGCCCTTTCCACTTGCTGTCCCTGCAGGTGATCAAGCTTCCCACTCCTATTATGATGTTTTGCATGGGGTGTGCTTGATGTCTCTAATTCCCAATGAGATTGCCTTAAGTCAAAACTAACATGAAAATGTAGTTGAGCTATGAGGATACCAATCAGAATCCAGGGCCCTTTCTGAGACACTGGGGCAGAGAGCATAATGAGCTCAAGCTTAATGAGCTCATGGTTTTCTGTTTCAGTGAGAATTTTTTAAATTCTCAAGTCTGATTGAGTGGTGGTGGTTCTGTGAAAAGAAGTATTTTGTTTTGGCCGGTGGTTCAAGTCAATGAGCTTTGGAAGAGAACTCAACACGTTCCTAGGTTTTCCACAAGGGATTTGACACTGACCGAGTGAGTACGTTGAAAGAGGAAGCCGTGGAGGACAGGTGGACTCGGTAACCTGCAGGCTCGTGTTTGGTTCAGCCTAAAAGGATGATGTAAGCTCTATGTGGAACCATATCTAACTGCCATTATTGTAGGTAAAAAATAATTAAATATACGAGCAACTCTGTGTCGCTTGATGTCATACATGCTAGGCACCCAGAGGCAAAGAAGTCATTTCTCTGACTTTGGTTCTAATCAAGCAGCAAATGTTTATTGAACATTTGTGTGCAATACTCTCAGTACAAAAATAAGAAAATCCAAAATCCTGCTTTCAAGAAGCTCACATCCTAGTTGTGATATGATAAACCCATGGATTATTAAATAATAATGTGAGAATTCCCAACCACATGCTAATTAAATGAGCTGGACCAGGTATGATGGGCCTTCAGAGAAAAGGTCATTAGGGCCAAAACAATAGGTAAAAGATGAGGCATTTGAATCAATGAAGAAGGAATGATCGGGCAAAGCATAGAAATGGGAAAGGTCAAGATATAGTCTATATATCCATCCCATTGGTGTCCGACTTCTCTGGTTCAAAATCGAGGTAGCAAAGCTGCCTCACCTCATATTTCTATCAGACTTGGGGAGCCGTATCTTTTATTCCTGTAAGTAGAAATCAGTGATTGAGATAATAAGTGATGGGGTATCAGAGCAAATGGACAATATACACAAAAGACATTGTAGCCACAGTTCATGATGAGACAGAGGCACAAAATAGTTAACTCGCCCAGGGTCACACAACTAGTAAGTGACCTTAGACTCAAGGCAGTTGGCAGCAAAGCCCCAGATCCAAGAGAGATGAAAATGTACAAGGGCTGTCTGGAAAAAATCCAGCCCTAAATACATAGCACGTGGCCGGATACTTTCTGGACAGCTCTTGTACGTCCACACAAAAACTTGTCCATGAATATTCATAGCAGCAGTATTCAGAATAGCCAAAAAGTAGCCACAACCCAATGTCTATAAACTGATGAAGTGGTAGAGAGAACTGATACATGCTACAACATGGGTACGTGAAAGAAGTCAGTGCACAGGCCACGTACTGTACAATTCCATTTATATAAAGTTTCACAGAACCAAACACCCGATTAGTGGTGACGGCTACATGACGATGTATGCGATTAGACTAAACACCAGTAACTATAATCTTTAAATGAGTAAATTTTATGGCATGTAAATTCTAAGTGAAGCTATAAACATTTGTGCAGCATCTAAGATGACTCCAGGTTTTGGTTGTGTGCAGTGACGCCCAGAGACAAGGGCACATGTGAAACAGAGTTGGATGCACAGACCTAGAGTTTGGAAAGACAGGTCCCATGCCAGTCCAGCCACGAGAAAGAAAACACGCCAGCAACAGCTTTTTCT
This sequence comes from Lyroderma lyra, assembly GCA_004026885.1. Taxonomy (NCBI): domain Eukaryota; kingdom Metazoa; phylum Chordata; class Mammalia; order Chiroptera; family Megadermatidae; genus Lyroderma; species Lyroderma lyra. The sequence goes on along the minus strand of PVJL010000117.1, from coordinate 21,393 downwards.
GCTGCCAGGGGGCTGAGGGTTCTCCGCCTGCAACTTACACTTTGCAGACGCTAGTTGTCAGACACTAGTTGTCAGACAATGGGTTTCCCGGCTGTCCTAACCCTGGGAGAGTCCACTGACAAAGGATGTGCTAACTTCTCGTGTTTGCTCCGCAGTTTTTGAAGAGCCGGAAGACCCAAGCAACAGGTCGTTCTTCTCTGAAATCATCTCTTCGATTTCGGACGTGAAGTTCAGCCACAGCGGGAGGTATATCATGACCAGGGACTATCTGACCGTAAAAGTCTGGGACCTCAACATGGAAAACCGTCCCATCGAGACGTACCAGGTACCGACCCCCACCCGCAGGTGTAGTGGGCGCGTCCTTTGTGGGTTCCAAGTCAGCCTCTGCGTGCATAGGATTTAAGACGGGTGCATGTGGAGGGGCTAGAACTCACACAGAGGCGAGTAAGACAGACATGGTCCTGCTTTCCTGGAGCTGACTGTTTGGTGGGGAAGGGAGATGATGAACTGAGTGTGTAAGAGATAATAGTGGATGCCATGGAAGCACACGCAGGGAGGACCAGTCAAGAGAAGTACGGTGTGTTCACAGAGGAGCACCTGGAAGTATAGGCCCGGGTTAAGGAGAACAGGTTTTATCTTTAAGCTGGGCAAGAGAGCCATTGAAGTTTTTCACAGAAAATGACAATATGAAGGTTTTGTTTTCACCATGTGTTTCACACTGCACTTGTCCAAACAGATGAAAGGAATTTAGGTAGGAGGAGATGATGGCATGGAGTCTATGAGGTTTGCGGACCGAGTGTGGACAGAAGAGGCATGAAGGTGGCTGTGTGGAGGTTTGGGGCAGTTGCTAGATGGTTGATAAAAGCATTGTTTACGATTTCTTTTTTGAAAGCGGAAGCCTAGACTTTGAGGTAGAAAGGATTTGAAGGAGGTAATTCCAGGCAAATGTACAACGGAAGCAAAGATCAAGAGAGAGGGGGTAAGGGGTTCCCTGGTGGTGTAGTGGTGTAGTGGCTAGGCTTCAGTGCTCTCAAGGCTGTGCGTAGGTTCAATTCCCAGCCAGGGGGGGTAGTTCCCCCCCACACACACACAAAAAAAGAGGCAGGGGTAAACTAGTCTTACTAACATAGAAGTGAGGAAATTCTATACAGAGGGATTTGACTTCCACACTTGTTTGTGAGATATAATTCACATGTGCCACACCCTTTCAGAGTGTGTAACTGAGTTGGTTTTAGTCTAGTCCCAAAGTTGTAGAATGTCACCACTACGCGTTCCAATCAGTGACTAACATTTCTAAATGAACATTCTGGCTGTGCTGGGAAGGAGACAGGGTGAATACTTAGGAACTGAATTGCTTTAGCAATGGAGGTGGCCAGATCATTGAGATGGGACATGAGAGGAAAAGAAACACCAAGCATCATACCACGATTTTTATATCCATAAGGAAATCGAGAGTTTAGTTTTGGACACGTTGAGCCAATTAAACGTCCAGAAATGGCAAGGACAGCTCACTGGGAATCTGGATAGATCTAGCCTAAGCGATACACATGTGATAGGAGTATATAGAAGGTATTTGCAAGCCTTAGGACTGGATGAGATCATCTAGGAAATGAATAGAATTAGAGAAAAGAATAGGTCAGGAATCAGGCCCTAGTGTTTACAGGTTGGAAGGAGGCAGTAGATTTGGGAAGAAATGCATTCAGATAGGAGGAAACTGAGAGGAATGTCCCAAGGAGAAGGGAGTTGTCAAGTGCTGTTGCTGAATCACGTAAGAAAGGACTGAGATTTGACTGTCGAATTTCGTAAATGTTGAGATTCTTGGTAACCTTCATGAAAAAGGCATAGGTGATGTGAATGAATGTCTGATTGGCGTGTGTTCAAGGCAGAGACTGTGAATAGAGGATGTCATCATAGTGGGTGCAGAACACTTTTAATTCTGAAGGGGAACAGAGAAAGGAGTAAGCCAGTGGAAAGGGAGACAGCTAAAGGAGCCAAGTCCTTGAGGGAAGCAAGTCCATTGTAGAGTTGGTGAAGGATAGACAATTCACTGATCAAAAAAGAGTATGCAGCTAGTAAGAGGCATGTAAATTATGCGATGAGAACATACAGGCAGTTTCTATTGTCCCAGTAAAATAAGAAGGTCAGCAGCTGAGAAGTATAAGGTTGCTCAAGGCTGAACTTGAGGTAAGTGAGAGTTTCTTCCCAGCCATACAGAGTCCAGCAGAACTAACCCCTGGACATGTATGATTTTGTAATAAAAGATTTGGTGCAGAGTACCAGCTCATAACAAGGGGGCATTGTGTGTGCTGGACCCTGTAGTTACCTGCTTGGTACAGGTGAGGAAGGGGAGAACATTAGATTTGACCCGTGATGGGGTTCAGCCAAGTGAGTACCATGGAGAGGAAGGAAGGTACATAATAAGGGCGTGATCACAAAGATGGCCCACTGAATCTGAGGGAGGGAGGGAACTAACAGAAAAGTAGATCAATGGAGTCGAAGAATTGATAAAATCGGGAAGTAATCCTTTAGTAACAGGTGTAGTGTCATAGGAAAGCAAAGTGATGAGGCCGGATGGACGGGGGGCAGGAAGTTGAGCCTCTTGGCAGGACTTCATTCAAGATCACCCCCTGTGTACTGTTCCCTAAATCCTACCTGGACTTCAGGGCCCAGCTCTCTGTCCTTCATCCAGCTCAGGGCTGGAGCCAACATGATGTCCTCTCTCAGCTGCACAGAGAAACCATCACCGGTGTTACAGACCTTAACACGAAAAGAGGGAGAAGGCACAGGGAACTAGGCGTACGCTGCGTAGTAATTAGTGCTTTCACTTTAGGGAAAGGCTTTTAGGACACGGAAGAATCGGCATTTTAAGAGCATGGTTCACTAGCAGTAGACTTGGAAGTCTACTTTGCAGAACTCTGTAAGAAATAGGTATAGCACAGATATTGAGACGTCACACGTTTCCTTTAATTTATATAAGTATATCAAAGACTCTAAATAAACTCGGCGTCTAGAACAGTGCTGAACGGAGTGGGAGGCCTGGCCCAATGGGAAAGAATTCCATAATCAGTTACTAAAGCCTACGCTGGGAGATGGGGGGGGGGGGTAATAATTAATGTCTTATCCATGATTAGCTAGTTACAGGTTTTTTCCTATAGCTCAGGGGCTGGCAAGCTGTGACTTGCAGGCCACACCCAACTATTTTGCATATTGTCTCGGGCTGCTTCAGTGACAAAGTTGACTGGTTGTGACAGAGGCCATATAGGCCTCCTGGGCAGACCATTGACTCCGCAACTCGGCTTAGTGTCAGGAAGGGCACCCACAAGCTCTGTGCATGTAGCTTACCTTATTCTCTGCCTAAGATTTTTTAACAACAGAACGTAAATGCGACATACCCTCATAGTAGATGTCCTTTTCCTTTAGTTGCCCTCAATCGGAGGGTTCCAGAACTCAGATGCTGAGGAGGAGCAAAGAATGGTCACATAAGTTTTCCCCCTTGAGTCCTTCCTGACTTTTGTCCTGCAAGGATTATTTATGGATAGGCACAGGAATGTAAATGACAGCATAGGCCTTGTAATGACTCTGTCAGATGGGCACTAGACCTATCGGGGGCTCACTTTATCAAGTCTAGGGGGACTGTCCGGAAAGTATCCAGCCTCGTACTATGAAAAGGAGAGGCATTTATGGCTGGATGTTTTCCCGACAGCCCTCATATGTCTAATCACACTGTTGTACACCTGAAACTAATGTAATATATGTCCAACTATAATTGAAAAATAAATTTTCAAAAAGAATTTATGGCGTTCTTGATGATGTGGTTCCTGCTCATGGGCCTGCACTCCCAGAGCACACCCAGTTTGACACTTTACAGAAACGCCAAAGGTGAGGAATCGGGGAAGTTTCACAAAGAAGAGGTCAGCTTGAGCCAGGCCTTAAAAGGGCACCACCCCCCTGCTGCCTCACTATCAAAAGCCTAATGGTTTTAAAGGTAGTATTTGAAGGCAGTTGGGTGGTTTTAGTGAAGGGAAATAACATTCTGTCCCCTTCCTTGAGAATCCTTTCTCCACTGAAGAACTGCAAAGTATTGCATTATAGAAACCTGCTTAGCCAAGTGTTTTCAAAACCTGCTGCTCACATCTGTACCCAGCTGTACGAGGATGGCTCCCTACCAGGTAAGAGGAGAAAGCGGGAGGAGTGGCCGAAAATAAAGGTCTAGTTTGCTCCTTTCCCTTCAGCTGGAGTACTAGGATAACAAACTTGGTTCCACTGGCCTCTCCCTCCATACGCATGCCCACAAGCAAGGAAAGAATCGGGCTTTATTCCTAGAAGCAAGACTGATTCTTGACGTCAAGATCTTTCAGCTGGAAGAAGGGTTCGAGCCCCCATCATCGATACCCATAATGCCCCCACCACCTTTTTCCAAGGAAGCAGGCTGTGCTGCTTTGGGGGAGGGGGATCGAGAGTCAAGACCAGGAGTAAGCAAAACCATACCCCAGAGGCCAATCCTGCCTGCCAACTGTTGTAAATAAATTTCTCCTGGAACACACCCTTGCTCATTTGTTTACGTGTTGCCTACAGGACTCCTGCATTACAAGGGGAGAATTAAGTGGTTGCCACAGAGGCCACATGGCCCACCAGGCGTATTTACTGTCTGGCCCTTTGTAGATAAGGTTTGCCAACCCTGGTCAAGCCCCAGAACTCAGACGCTCCTCTGCTTGTATACTCACAATCTCCTGCTGACCACTCAGGATTTTCAGCCCTGCAACAGAAATGGCCTTCTAGCCCTGAGGCACATCTAACAGACCCAAAAGGTGGCAGAGAGGAAGGGAAGGGAGCAATGGGCGAATTTACAGCAACCACCACGCGCAGGACGTGAGCCTCAAAGCCCTGCCTCCATCGCTCTGACGCAGATACCCTGGAAGGCCCAGAACTTTGGGGGAGCAAGAGAGTATAAGGATGGAGGAAACTGAGTTGCAGAGTTAGAAACACTGTCCAGTAACGCAAAGCAGGATGGACCTTACCTCATTCTTCCGCCCAGGACTAAGTGCACAGCTGAGCCTCGGAGCTGGGCATGCAGCAGAACTCTGGAGTCCAGGGAGGAGCAGGGGTCCGGCTGCCAGAAAAGAAACAATGAACCATCACTCCTAATCTAAACCATGGGAAGCAATGCTTTCCATAACACCCCTCTGCCTGCACCCAGTTCCGTCGTGGCCTCACCTTCAATTCCTGCAGCTCCTGTCCAAGGCCGAGACCCACCCCCCAATAAGGTGAAGCTAATGAGACAAAAGCAAGTGTGGGAGCAGATTACTGCAATCAAGTGTGTGTGTTCTCGGAGCACGAATACTGGGGTGCGGTCCTGACGTGTCATTTTTTCCCTGTGTGATCTTAGACCAATTATGTTATACCCTGCACTTCAAGTGCAGAGGATGGGGGTACCTACGCCGTAAGATGATTTCAGAGATGTAATAAGATTTTGTGGCTAATAACTACCAGTGAGCACAGGTATATGCCTGCTGTTATTACTACCCTACCGGTGGGTTCCGGAAGGATGGCCCTCCAGAAAACAGCCCAGCTCACCGCCTTCTGAGCCTTATTCAGTCCCCTCGTTGGCATCTGCACCTGAGTCGCGAAATGCAGTGGGAGGAAAAGGCCCGCGCGAGCTGACCAGCCTCACTGGAATCCCCAGGCCACGACCCCCAGCGCCTTCCGGCAACTCTCTCCCCACCATTCCCACCCGCGTCCGCGCGCTCAGCTGATAACCTTGCCTTTTTGTATGTCCCTGACAAATAGAAACCACCATGGGAGACCTGCCACCTACCCCAGGACAGCACCTTTCATGTCAGTCTACTCAGCAGTGTCGCTGGCATAGACACCTCCAAATTACTGTACCCAAAAAAGGAACATCCCACTCCAGCCTGCCCCTGCCTTTTGAGAAAGACCCGCGAGCCCTTGCTGACCTGTGGTTTTCCCTCCACAGTGAACCCACTCACAAGTCATATCAGTTCTCCCTCCAAACCCATCAAGAATCTGACCACGGCCCACCATGGCTCTTGCCCCGGTCCAGGCCCTCAGCCAGCCGGGGTGTGACCGGTCCCCCTGCCTTTGCCCGCGCCCCTGCCCACTTCACGCCAGGCTCTGCGGTGCTTGGTGGGAAGTCCCTCCACCTCCCTCAGAGCAAGGTGCCCGTGGGAACAGCTCATCTGCCCCACAGTGGCCCGAAAGCACGCCATCAGATGCTCGGCAGGCGTTCAGTAAATAATCTGCTGAATGAGCGGTGTCCTTTAACGCCGGTTAGCTCAGGAAAGTGGGAGTCTGCCACTTCCCGGGCCCTGCTCCGTGTCCCCGGACACCTAAGCAAGCTCACCACTCCATCCTAATGTCCCATGGCTGGAAAGGGCCTGGGTTCAGACCCCAGGCGCTCTGAGTCGAGACCCATTTACACTGAGACAAACCAGCTCACATCAAAAGAGGTGTTCACCGAAACAGTCGTTTTAAAAATAGTAACTGGCCCTGTTGATGTGTTTCTTGCCCCCAGGTCCATGACTACCTCCGCAGCAAGCTGTGCTCCCTCTACGAGAACGACTGCATTTTTGACAAATTTGAGTGTGTGTGGAATGGGTCAGACAGGTAAGACAGGCTCTGTGGCTGGGGAACCTTCCAGTGGCGGGCCACGTGTCCTAAGCAGGGTGCGGCCCACGGGAGGTCAAAATCAGGCCCCAAGGCCTGGCAGGGACGTGCTGTGTGAGTCACTGGGTGACCCTGAGGTCAGGCCGGGAAAGAGGGGACAGAGGGTGATGGGAGCCCTGAATCCCCTCTTGGGACTGGCATTGGTGACCCTTCGCTATCGATGAGGAAAGTCCTACCTTACACACAAGACACCCCCAGAACTAGGCCAAGTTGCTTCAAATGAAGATCCCTAATAATCCACCAGCACATTCCAGCATGAATGGCCCGGATTCCTGCAAAGTGCTCTTTCTAGATCAAAAACCACCAACTCTTGCAGTTGCTTGCTGGTGTAGGCCTGGCCCAGGGCCCTGGTGGTTCATTAGCTGAATTCTGGCCGGCCTCATTTCTCATGTCCCCTCAGCGTGATTTATTACTGTTTTAAGGCCTTTGATTTCAACAATACTTCACATTACCTCCCAATAGTTCATTCTGAGTCTGACAAATACAGATGATTCTCTGACTTCCAGGAGAGCTAGCGCAGGTACCAGGGGCTGCTCCCCGATCACGGCAGCGACCACGGTCGTGCACGGGAGCACCTGAGTGAGTGTGAGCCGTCTCTGTCCCTTGTTTGGTCGTCTTTGCCAGTGAGCCCTCTACTTAGCAGGCCTGGGAGGAACCACCACAGGGCAAAGGACCCAAGTCCCACCACCCAGGTGGTGCAGAGAGGAGGGAGCAAAGCAGCTGGCCTCCCAGCCCTGTTGTTTTATTTTTGCATATTATCATTTCTTAAGTTATCCATTGCTACTTAGGGTATATATTGTGTATTATTATGTGTATCTTTGTTGTCGTCAACGCTCCAATTTCCCCTCGATCTTAGCCTGGAACTAGTTACTGAGCACACACTGCGTCCTAGGCACCTACACACACACACGTTTAATCCTGACCACCATCCCTCCACCCGGTGTCGGTCAGCCCCACGTTACAGCTAAAGAAACTGCAGCTCAACAAGTCACAGTAGTCACCTGCCCACACGCACACCCCAGTCAGCAGTAGGGACAAGAGGAAGGAGTCTGAGTCCTAAGATCAACAGTCCAAAACAATAAAATAAAAATGAAAAGGCTTTGTCTTACTGTTTAAAAGCAAGCCGGGCCGCAGGGCAGGAGCGGACCAGCATGCCCAGGAAGCCGCGAGTCCGAGCGGCCGTCGGCGTTCGCCCTGCCGTCCGGCAGATGTGGGTCAGAGGCCACACTGCCACGTACTAGCGGCATGACAAGCACAAGTTACTTCTCCTGCTCTGTCCAGCTCTGGAGTGGGCTAAGGGAAGCCGAAATGGGATGGCAGAGGGTGGGGGGAGAGAGCGCTCAGCACCCCCCGGACCGGGCAGTACCAGCTCAGTCCGCTAGGACACAGACGCTTCGCAGCAGCTGCTTCCCGGGCCCCAGCAACGAACGCTCACCCTGATGAATGCCGGGCACAGCTGACAAACGACCCAAAAACGTACCCCCTGGCTGTGGCCCGGCCTTATCAGTGCCCGTCACCTCTCGGCACACCCAAGTCACAGAAATCACACGGGACGCTGTGCTCACCCTCCTAAGCAGCCTCCCCAAGGGACAGCCACTGTGGAATGTTACCCAAGGGGCACACTCTCCCCCTGTCTGGACAGTCCCCATTACACATTCAGTCCCTTGCTTCTGTGCAGCTTTTGCCATGCCCTGCTCTCCTGATCAACTGTAGATACGCCTTCAGAATGGGTCATTCTTACAAAATGCAGAAACCTTGTCTGTCAGTCCGGACAAAATCTTATTTATTTTCCCATCCCAAATCCTTTTAAAATTTGCATTTGTTACTCTCCTCCCAAGTGAGACCACGGGTGACATCCATTTCCTAGGCAAGTTTTCTGAAACAGCCAAATTTAGAGCTCCTACTGGGCAGGGGGAGGACACGCTGCACTATGGGGGTCTCTCTCCCCATGCTGGGGCAGGGACGCCTGAGCCCTCAGGCAGCACGGGGTCTCACTAGGACAGACTTGCTTTAAATGTGCTCGGCTTGTTGTTTGCAAAGTGTTCCTGACCTCGCTGTAGCTTCACAACCCTGAGGCGACGTAGGGAGGGCTGGGATCGTTAACACCGCTCATTTACTGGGCCAGAGAACCAAAAGGAATCCATCAAGCACAAATCAGGAGCAAAGAAGCTTAGCAGCATCTTTGTGTCCAAGCCCCCCTCAAAGGCTCGCTGCTCTTAGCGATCCAAAGGAAGTCAACAGCAGAGAAAAGAAAAAGAAAGAAAAAAGAGAGAGAGAGAGAAGGAAGTCAACAGTCACAGTGTAGAACCTGTTCAGGTTTGGGTTTGTTTTTACTAAAACGTACAGTGCCATAACCTGACCACTGCATGGTGTCGTTCGCACTAAAGCAGGGGTGTCCCACCTTTTGGCTTCCCTTGGCCACACCAGAAGAAGAATTGTCTTGGGCCACCCATAAAAGACACTCACACTAATGATAGCTGATAAGCTAAAAAAAAAAAACAGGTCGCAAAGACATCTCCCCACGTACCACAGGTTGAATACAACCTGTTCTAGAGAGACGCAGTAGGGCTGTTACTTCCCACCTTGCTCCATAGCACTCAGTGACTCCCTGCTTCCTTTCTGCCTTGCAGTGTCATCATGACTGGCTCCTACAACAACTTCTTCAGGATGTTTGACCGCAACACCAAGCGCGATGTCACCCTGGAGGCCTCGAGGGAAAACAGCAAACCCCGGGCCATCCTGAAACCACGGAAAGTGTGCGTGGGGGGCAAGCGGAGAAAAGATGAGATCAGCGTGGACAGCCTGGACTTTAGCAAAAAGATCTTGCACACAGCTTGGCATCCTTCAGAAAATATCATTGCCGTGGCGGCTACAAATAACCTATATATATTCCAGGACAAGGTTAACTAGGAGGACAAGTTACTATTACTGAATAATCTCACATACTGAATACTAGTCAAACACGTTTTTAAATGTTTCTTTGGGTCTTCATTTGATGCATTGACTTTAATTTCCCTATGCAGAAAACGATTGGGATAGAATTAAAAGGAGTCCAATTTTCCCAAATCCCCAGTTCTTAAGAAACTTTTTGTTCAGCCCGATAGGTCCCGGGACAATTCTGTTTAGAATGGAGAGCTGCCAGCTAACAGTAATTCTTCCATAGTTGACCTGAATTTCTGATGCTTTTATTGCTCAGTTTTCTCTGGTGGGTCCAGTGTTTGTTTCTAGGTGTCTGCTGAGATAAAAATGAGGTTGTCTGTAGTATTTAAAGCAAAAAGATAAGTTGTTTTTTTTTTTTAATTAAGCAAGTCCATTTGATTGAAAAAGTCAACAAAAAAATAAACACCGTCTGCTCTTAGAGAAATCCTCCTTGTTTTGTGAAAAAAAAAAACATCAGGGCTGGTCAGCATCTCCTCCCCTACTTTTCCCCCCATTTTCTTTGGAATGATTTCATTTAAGCCAGGGGTTGAGTTCCCAAGGCTGTGAGGACGCAGAATGAGAAGAGAAGGGCCACCTCCATGCAGCTACTCTCTCTCTCTGTCAGCACCATAGAAACGGCCTGGGAATTTGGCGGGGGGACACGATGAATGCCCGGGGGGACGTGGAGGGCACCCTCTCCACACAGCACTCCTCAGAGTTAGCTTGGCCAGGCCGTGTGGGGCCAGATTCCATCTGCTGCGTTGTGACACTTACTTTTTGTAATTTTCAGCAGCTCCGTATAATCCTCTACCTACACATCCACAGGGCTTTTTCTCTTCAACCTTTTCCAGCTAATTTATTCCACTGACTTCTAAAGGCCGGGTCCTGGTGGTTTACGATCTGCGTTCTAAAAGGAGCAGTAAGTCAGAGGCAGTGGCAGCTCCCCTGGCATTCCTGACAAGGCCTGGCCTGTTCTCTTTGGGGGGTGTCTCCTGGGCAGCCCCCCTCTTCCTGGTTTGGTGACCAAAAGTAACACTCCACCATCGCTAGAACAGAAAACGGCCAATCAAAATGCTGATTTGTAAAGTCTCGTCCAGTACTTCAAACCCACCCCGAGCTCACCATCTGGTTAAATAGACCAGAGGCCTCTCTAGCTCCAGAAACGGAATATGGGGGAATCAAGAAGCTCTGACGCTGGAGTGACATCTGCTTGGACCTGTGGAGGCTGCTGGTTCATCTTTTCCCCAAGTTGAGGATTTAGATTTTTAAAGCTTCCAGAAGGTTCTATGTGGCACACTCTTAGGAGATGACTAAATGAATGCAAAAGGCTTATAAATGTGAAGCGGAAGCTTAGGGAGGAGGGAGGAGGCACCTAGAAAGCTGGGTCTGGGCTCAGTGTCCCTGTACCTGTCACAGTGACTCATTTCCCTTAACTTCCATTTGGTGGGTAGGAAATGACTTGAGATGAAAGTTTTTCTATGAAAGAGAAAATTTCTCTCAGTTTGTGTGTGTATTAGAAGGCCTAGCTTTCAAGTGTAATTTGTTTTTGAGGAAGAAAGAGCAGTGAGAGAGCCCTATTTCAATGCTAAGCTACTATCCATTCAATAACAGCTATTTGGCAAGGAAATGACTATCTACTTAAGCGAACACAATTTTGTCAGATGCAGCCCAATTTCAGAAACATTAAAAAAAAAAAAGAAACATTAAAATATGAAAAAGGACATCTGAAAATGGAGCAAGTGTGCCATTGAAGATGAGACTTTCTTCTTGGGATTTCGTGTCCTCCCTGCAAGGACAGGCTCTCTCCGGGCACTGCACACAACAGCCCAGAGGGAACGCCCTTGCACTAGGCAGGATCCCTGGCCCAACGTCTAGGAGGTGACCTGAGAATGTCAGAACTTCTCCAGCTCATAGAGGATCGCGGTACTAGCGTACAGAGGAAGACCAGCGGGGTACTGTCCTCAGTTTACCGTCACTGTCCTCGGCGGCCTTTCTCTGATTCTCAGAGACTTAGCTCCCATTCCTCCCAGGTGAGGGCCGGGACAGATCATGGTTTCTCAAACTTGAACGTCAGCCCACCTCTGTACTCTTACTCCTTTCACATTTACTTACATCACCCTTTTTAAAAGCAAGACTTCGCCGGCTCCAAAGACACAGTATTCACGAAATGTCAGTTCAATGTGCCAGTTATTTCTTAACATTAACAAAACCACATAACCATTCATATAACCAACCTGTACCCATGCTCCACCTGGGATCCTTCTGTGCCACCAGCAGCAAGCTTGTCAAGTTTGGGGACCCTTACATGGCTGGTATCCCAGAATATTTAAGCCTTCCGAGGCAGTGAGTCTCAGTGGACACTGGTTGGTTCTTCACCTGATGGAGTCAAAGGTGCTCCCCAGAACACAGACAGGAACAATTTTGGTCACAGGTTTACGGGGTTTGCGGCCTGGCTGTCTATCTGCAGATGCCAAAGAAGGCCTCTGCTCATCTGTCCCACAAGGCCTGCTGCTGGGTACCAGATAGCAGGTTACAGTGCAGGATGTCACCTGACTCAGGGGACATGGGAACCACAGCTTCCTGAGCTTTCATGAAGATCATCCTGAACTCGGCAGTCAGTCTCCCATCATTCAAAACCAAGCACTTCAAAAGGGGAAGTCCAGAGGAGGAAGATGCATTGGGAAGAAACCAAGCAGGAAGACACAAGGAGCATGAAGTGGTGAGACAGACAGTGAACGGGCAGCAGGAACCCGCGTGCAGCTCGGCTCCTTAACATCTGCCTCCTGCCTTTTCTATTGAAAAAGAAAAAAAGCATGTTTAAACCTCTCATTTGTCTTATAATTAACCAGATCAGCAGACAGGAGGCCACAAGCACATGTAAGGCAGAACAACTGTCAAGTGGAACAAAGATGAAGCTAAAATTCTCTTAGCTCACTGACTCACTGAAAAACGTCAGCCGTCCCCGATGTACCCTATTAGAATAAAAGACCCTCAAATACTCAATGGCTGACAACGTGGGAGACCATCATTTCCCTTTCTTCAAACCTGCAAAGCAGCTGCCTAAACTTCCCTCCTATCCCCTCTGACCCACCTTCCATTCTTTTTTCAGTCCCTCTGCTGACCGCCTGCAGGGCTCACGAAAGCCCTAGAGGCCTAATAACAAGGCTTTGGGGGTGACACTGTAGTCCACGGCGTGAGCGAGGGAGCCCCTCCTAATTTGCCCTCTTGCATTATGGGCACGTGGCGATGAGGCGGGTGTGTTGTAAACAATGCCTCCAAAGACACAGCAGTCCCCTGGGAAACGGTCACACTGCAGTCTGATTCTTTGTGCACCCAAACTCTCCCAAACTGCTTTCCATGGAAGTGACTGCCCCGGACCATGGAAAGGACATGCAACTAGGAGACAGGAGACATGGGTCCTGCTCCTGGCTCCGCAGCTACGTCGCTGAGTAAAGTGAGGCAAGCCACTCCGCGCCTCCATCAGTCACGACACTGGTGACACGATCAAAAAGCCACTGGTCTTCGCTCGAAGAATTCTTGCGAGGGGCACAAGAAATTCATTTCCTTCTAACTGCTTTGATAAGTTTAAAGCACCATATAGGGACCGCCGCAGCACTCACTGAGGACCCAGCCGATGGTTCCTCATCGTCTCCTTCCCTTCACCCCACGAGGCCAGCATTTCCCCCTCCTGGAAACAAAGACACCTGATTCAAGCTGTCACCCAAGGGCACGCAGCCAGTAAGAGAGGGAACCGGGGGGTTCTCCAACTCAAGGTTTCTGACTCTTAAAGGAAAAGCTCTTAAAATCCTGCTTCTAAAGTACAGGAATAGCTAACATTTGTTGAGCATTTACTAGGGACCAGGCTTTTTCCTACAAATTCCTCATGGTTCATTCATTTATCCCCATAACTCCAGATAGAGATACTATTATTGTTCCCATTTTACTGATGAGGAACCTGAAAGAAATGCTGTAACTTGCCCACCTTTGTACAGCTACGTCGGTCAAAACCTCACGTTACATGTATCCGTACAGGTGGAGGTTGCCCATTAGAAAACAAGTCCCAGTAATGACCCATAGGTTCATGGGCATTAAATGCGCGTACGCATCAGGCAGCCAGGCCCTGGGCAAGGGCCGGAGGCACTGACGTGTGTAAGCCACAGGTCCCCGCCCTCCGGACACGACAGCCACGCGGGGGCAGCAGGTGCTGCAGTTATTACAGGACAGTGAGGCGCGCACAAGCGCAGAGGTAGTGCCGAGTGAGAGGGGGGAAGGGTCCCCCCAGTAAGTGGCCGCTGAGCAGAGTTTTAAAGCAGTGCACGCCACCGACAGAGCGTGACAGGGCGTGGCCAGCAGCGAGCACGTCGCAGGCGAAACCCTGAGGCCAGGCTGGCCGCGGCTGGGCCGCCCGGGTGCTCTTAGAAACACCACTTCCACTGGCCGGGGCTGCCTGCCCCCTCTTTCTTTCACCTCCCCCCCCCCGCCCCCCAATAGCGAGTGCTTACGAAGCCCTCAAATCCAGGCACTGTACTCACATGGAAAATAAACAGGATAGAAGAAGGCCATATTTCCTGGGAACTTATGTGACAGGCACTGGGCTGGGCACTTTTTCAAATCATTACAATCGCCTGATGGGTAAACATCTACGATCCCATTTGTATAGCTAAGAAACAGACTCTAAGGCAGCGGTTCTCAAGCTGGGGGTCGTGGCCCCTTTGGGGGTGGAACGACCCTGTCACAGGGGTCGCCTGAGACCGTCGGAAAACACATATCAGATAGTTACATGACGATCCATAACAGCAGCAAACTTACAGTTATGAAGTAGCAACGGAAATAACTTTATGGGGGTCCCCACACCATGAGGGGCTGTATTACAGGGTCGTGGCACTAGGAAGGTTGGGAACCACTGCTCTGATGAGTTAAATGACCCAGTGATGGTGACACGGCAGCGAGCTTTAGTTAGATCTGTCCTCTTCCGGGTCCTGTCCTCCTTCCTCCGTCACAGTGACCAGTAATGCAGAGCTACCTTCTCTGCCACTGTCCACTGGTGAGGACACTCACAAACCAACCATCTCTCTGTGACCAAATATGCCTGACAGCTGACCAGGAATACAAATGTGTTCTGTCACCAAAGCAGAGCGTGAAGTCAAGTGGCTCCCAGAGGTCTCCAACCCCTGACCCTGACCTTATTATCGCTATTTAACCATCCCCCAATTTAGCTCCTCCATGCCCCATTGGTTAGACCACTGGCGACAGGACAAGGTGACCTCCCGTCTCTGCCGATGGCTGCCTCGGATGCCGTCAAAATAAGGATCACTGCTGGCCGGAGCTTTGGTGACTGCCAGTTCCCAGTTCACTCCCCACCTTCATGCCCTAAAAGGTCAGCCTTGGTCACTTATTGGACGGCTCCCACAGAAGCCTTTCCTGCGCGGCCACCTCCGAGTTCTCGGCTCCCCCCACCGCCCCCGGCCTTGGTCCGCTGGGTTTGGTCTGAGAGAGTGCGGAGGGCATTTCTCTAGAACTCATCCTTGTGCCGAAACCCAGGTGACACAGGGAAGTGAGACCAGCCACCGGTAGGGGATTCCTGCTCTAGCTGGCGAGTGAAATGCTCCCTCCCAGCCAGAGCAGTAAATTCTTTGGGGGGGGGGGTCAAAGAGGACCCCCAAGGGGGCCGGAGTAGAGGTGAGGGAAGAGGGCTGCCTCGTTAGCAAAGGGAGGGCAGTATGTGGGGACTCGCAACAGTGACTCAGTTGAGTGATGTTCATGCCTTCATTCACTCAGTGACATTTAATGAGTGATCATGTACTGCCTGCCAAGCCCTGTACCAGGGTGGCCTGAGGACGCAGTAGTGACAGTCCCTGTCCTCCTAGCGCACACACCGTCATGGGTGATAACAGGCAAACTCACAGGCAGTAAAATGTCATGGTGAGGAGCCCAGGGCACCTGCCTGGGTTGAAATCTGAGCTCCACCACTTAACAAGCTGAACAACTCTTGGCAAATCACTTAACCTCTCTGTGTCTCAATGTCCTTATGGATAAAATAAGGGTAAAAATGGCACCTATCTTATAAAATCGCTGTGAAGATTGAATGATTTCATGTACATAAGGCTCTTAGAATGGTGCATGGCCGACAACACTCAATGCGTGTTTCCTGCTATCGCTCTCATAGTTCTAAAAAAACGGCATGACATGGTGTGCTCCGGTGGCCATGGCAGGGTACCAGGAGGACAGGAAGCAGCACCACCTCATCCAGATGACGAGCACCCCCTGAGGAGGTGATTGCTAAGAGAAAGCCTGAAAGAGAAGTAGGGAGTGAGTCACCCAGGGGAAGAGAAAGGAAAAGAATGTTCCAGGCACCAAGACGGTGTATGAAAGGGCCAAAAAGCACCTGGTGTATTTAAGGAATTTACAACATTCTCCTATGACTGACTAGTAAAAAACAGGAACGCAGACCAAGAGCAGTAAGGGGACACCTCCTCCAAGAAACCTTTTCTGACCACCCTAAGTTCCACGAGGACCAACGCCTTGTTTGGCCCACTCCTGTATTCCCGGAACATAGAGAAGTGTCAGGTTCATAGTAGGTGCTCAATAAATAGTTGTTGAAGGAATGAATAAATAAATGAGGGACACAGGCACAGCCTCTGTCCTCAGGAAACGTACAAGATAAGCAGTGTGCTACCGGAAGGTTGGGTCCCAGGGAACTTGGTATACCGCATCATAGGACCACTCAGAGGAGTCAAGGATTTAAAAGAAAAAATTTGAGAGCCAGGGAGCTGAGATGCATTAAGAGCAAGTAACCGAGCTTGGGTTGCAGCGATAGTTAATCGAGCACACGTGCCCCTGCCTGATGCATTACCCTCCCAGCAGTAGTTAGTCCTCTGGGACCCCACAAAGCATGCAGAAAGGCTGACGGCTTACAATCAATAGCACGTTCACTGATGCAAGGAGCAACATTATCACATCCAAGATGTTACCCCCACATCCTGGCTCCAGCACTAAATAATCCCCATAACAAGGCCAGGGGAAGTGACAAGAACTACTGTTTTCAGCCCTCCCACTTGGAAGCAAGAGGTAAAGCAAACCTTTCCCTGGATGTTCTTAGGGGAAAGCAAATCAGATCCCCACAGAAAGTGCTGGAAGCTGAGCACATGCCTCATACAGCAAGATGGGGATGCGAGAAGATTGACATTTCCATTTGCCGGGGTGTCCACAATGTACAAGGGGAGGCTCTGTGGGCAGCTGAGAGGTACCACAATAAATTAGAGGGGGATGGATGCAATCCTCCCCCCTCCACACACTTCCAAGTTGGCGGGGAATGCTGGATCGTATTCTGTGTGCACAAGTCACTCAAAAAACAAAACAAAAAAAAAACCTGACTCCCCCAGTTTAGCTTTCTTATTGCAGTGTCCCTGTGTCATAATTCAAAGTCATATTT
The DNA here is from genome assembly GCA_004026885.1 of Lyroderma lyra. Lineage (NCBI taxonomy): Eukaryota > Metazoa > Chordata > Mammalia > Chiroptera > Megadermatidae > Lyroderma > Lyroderma lyra. The sequence goes on along the minus strand of PVJL010000117.1, from coordinate 4,358 downwards.
CATCTAAGCCAATGGTTCCCAACTCTAACAGGGAGTGCTTTATGAGCAGTCAGCCTGAATTCATCAGAGAACAGCAGACAGTTGCATGTTAACACCACCCATGGCGGGGGGTGGGGTGGGGGTGACAACGTTACATGCCAACTGCAACACAGTACCGCTGCTAAGGCCACCGTCACATGGTTCTTCAGCCGATGATGGGACTCCACCGGGGAGAAGGCCGGGTGAGGACACCAGGGTGGTTTTCCTAATTCCACGGTCATTTATTTCGCGGCAGGCTCCATGTATCAGCCCCTCATTTCCTCCCTGACAAGACGAGGACTATTGCTCTTATTTTTTACTTCCTTTTTGGAAAGGCAGAAATGTTAATTAGTTATACGTGTGATGCTTCTTGATGAAAGAATCAGCTAAAAAACTCAAAGATGGGTACACGAGAGCAGTCCAGAAAGTATCCAGCCATGTTAACATGACAGTGTTATATTGACAACGGCTGGATATTTTCCAGACATTTTCTGTGACACGGGTCATAGAAACTCACTAAGTGTCCACCACCAAACAAGAGAGCTCAATTCAAAAGCTAACTTTTTCCAAAGCACAAAAAGAAAGCCATTGCAGGAATGGAATATGGCTCGAAGCAGCTCTTCACTTGGACCAGCACAAGGGCAGTTAATGAGTCTCAGATGGTGTCCTGAGAGGGACACTGGGGAGGCACCCCCAAGAACAATGACTAGCTCTTCCCTGCTCTGTGACATTCAAACATGATGGGTTCTTCCTACCATGACATCTCACACACACACACACACACACACACACACACACACACACACAGACACATGCACGCACATACACACACACATACACATACGCGCGCACACACAGACACACACAGAGACACACACACACAGATACACACAGACACACACAGACATAGACAGACACAGACACACACACACACACACACACACACACGCACACACAGCCCCAAATAACGGCCCCTCCTATCTCAGAATCCATCTCTGAATCTGTGATCTTTCCTATCAGAATGGTGGCTGTTTCCCAGCTGCTTAAGGATACAACCTGGAGACAAAGGTTGTAAATTTTTCATTTTATTTCCTATCAGAACCTTGGGTCCGTTTACAAATCAGAACACTGCTGGCTTCATTGATAATAAAGTTCTGTGACCCCACGTAAGCTTACGGGAATGACCCCCCTTTTTCACCTGCTCACTGGAGTGCTCAGTCACATTGACCCTCTGGGTGGGATAACTGCCCTGGTGATGAGCAGTAATTAAACATTACTTTTCGTGGAGCCATGCACACTTACTTGCACACTTCCATGACCAGACCAGTCGTGCGGTCTGCCCAAGGTTACACAGAGGTAGCTCTCAGATCAGCCTGCCTTCACTGTTTTGTTTTCCTTCATTTTTCCATGTGTCTGAAAACCAGTGGGTCTACTCAAATCTAGGGTGAAGGTCTTGATCAGAAGTTTTCATTCCCACCCAAGGAGCATTTAGCATGTCTGCCCGTGGTGCTGGGAGAACTGCCTCACTCCAACACTCGCTGGCATCCGCACTGGCACAGATTTGCACACGAGAGCCCAGTGCATTTATTACCCACATTAAATATCACTGACCCATGTGCTCGCTTCGGCAGCACATATACTAAATATCACTGACCCACCAGAGTAAATGTTACTAATTACTTACCTTCCTATAGAACTCTTTACCAAATATTCATACCCAATCATGGGCCACACAGTCAGCTACACAGATAAACAAGGCACAGCCTCTGTCCTTAAGGAATACAGAGAAAAGGAAATGCAATGGCAGCGATATGTGTGGGTTAGTGTGCATGTACAGTAAGAGCGTCCATCTCCTGGAGGAGATGAAATGAATTCAATCGTAAAGGACAGGCCAACCAGGTGAGCAGGAGTCAAGGCACATGGCTGAGGATCCCCACCCACCTTCAATGTCCCCCAGGAATCTGATTTTGAGGAAAGGAAAGACTCTTGGCTAGAACTGTCCCGAGTGCTGGCCCAGGCCATTGAGAGAGCTCAGACATCAATGGAGTCCCGCCGGAAGATTTTTCAGGAGAGAATTCACACAGTTGTAATTACGTTTTCAAAGGTCCTTCTGGCATCTGTGTAAATGAGACATTTGAAGTGGCCCAGAGAGCAGGGAGCTGCTGAAGTGGTCCGGGAAAGCAACGATGAGGGCCTGAACTATGAGAGGAGATAACCTGAGAGGTAAGATCACTATCACTTAGAGGCTGACTCGATGAGAGCGAGGAGAGAAGTTCATGAAGACGCCTAGGTGGAGAGCTAAGATGACAAACAACAGCGTGAACAGAAACGAAGACTAAAGGAGTGAGAGTGGGGTTGAGGGAGGTGGAAAACAGAAAGATAAAGGGTCTAATCTGAGACACATTGAGTTTAAGGAGCCAGTAGGGCAACCGGGTAGAGAGAGATACCCAGCAGGCACTAAGATAAAAAGCTCTATGACCAAGATGTCACTGCATATGATGGAGAGTTAGTCACCAATGTGTCCTGGCTTTTGTAGAGGAGATGACACAGGGAGAATGTAGGGTGAGAAGATGTTAGCTAAGGCATGGGTCCATGTTAAGAGGCAGACGGTATGTGTGGGGCACCCAAAGCAATAGAGGTGGTGGCACCAGAGTCACATGAAGAACCAGGGGCAAAGGAATCATGGGGATAAGGGAGTGGAGTTTCCCTATTGGAAAATACAGTTTCTAAAAATCTATATTAAAAAAAAAAAAGTCTAGAAAGTCAGTACGGGAGTGGGCAATGTATTTAAGGCAACTCACATAAGAAGATACCCAGAAAATCAATGAACATGAGAAACGTGCTCTACTTAGTAAGCAGGGAAATGTAAACAGTGCTACACAGACACCCAGTGAGTGCAAGTAGGACCGACACGGCAAGTGTTGGCAAAGATATGGCACAAGTGGAACTCTCCTACCTGCTGGTGAGATTATCAATCCATCACTTTGAAAAACCGTGTGGCACTACCCACTAATATAGGACATATTCATATCCTATGACCCAGCAATACAGTCTATTTCTAAGTGTATACCCAACAAATCTGTGCACACCTACACCAAGAAATGGGTTCACAGCAACACTACCCGTAAATGCTGAAATTGGACAATAACACAAATGACCACCAACAGTACAAAACTATACATTCCTCTCACAAAAGGAAATGCTATCAACAAGAATGATTGAGCTACAACTTTGGACAACAACATAGATGAATGTGACAAGAGTTAAAAACAAAACAAAACAAAAACAAACCCAGGCCAAAGAACATCTGCTTCACGATTACAATGACATGAAATTCACAAACAGGCAAAACTGAACCATCATGTCCAGGATGCGTATTTAGGAGATGACACTTTACAGAAAAACAAGGAAGTGGCTACTAGAAAGATAAGGACACTGGTTATGCTTAGGAGGCATCAGAGGACTTCTGGGAAGGTGATAGGAAACCAATTTACCATTTTAAACAGTTTCCCTTTATAATAATTCACCAAGCTCTACATTTGTCTAGTCAGGTTTCTGAGTGTTACACGAAGTGAGGGCTGTCTTGAAAGTATCCAGCCGTGTGATATGAAAAATAGAGGCATTGATGGCTGGGGTTTTTTCCAGACAGCCCCCATAGTTCACATTTTAAGAGATTTTTTTTAAAGGCTAAGAGAGGGACTCAAACACCCCGATGATACAAGGCAATTTCATGTTGGCAAAAACGACCCCAACTGCATGTAGGAGCCCAGAAGGCATCCCTGAATCACAACACAGAACAGTATGTTTACAATGATGATGGCAAGTCATCAAAGAAACATCACATTCTCTATTTGCTGCTGGACAAGGCCAGGAAGAAAGAAATATGGAACACCATTAAGGGAAGCTAGAGTTTGCAGCAGCTACAGCTGAAAGACAGCCAGAGCTCAGCACAGGAGTGGGGTGTAGATTCAAATTTTCTCCTTTTCTTATAGAATTTCCCCTCCTTGTCCCGTTTTCAATGGTCTTTTTCTTTTCTTTTTTTTTTTTTAATTCATTTTTATTGTTAGACTTATTGGGGTGACATCTGTTAGCAAGGATTACATAGGTTTGAGGCACACAGTTCTACAGTGCATTGTCAACCTGTTGTATAATAAGTTCACCACCTAATGTGACTTCTCTTTCCATCACCTTATATTTAGCTTCCCCCCCTCCTCTCCCACCCCCTCCCCTTTCTCCCCTCCCTAACCCACTCGTCCCCAAATAAACATTAAACTATTGATTGTGTCCATGGGTTATTTGTTTGTTCATTTCTTTTTTTCTTTGCTTTCAGTTTTATATTC